>VHKM01000411.1:0-106360 GCA_007210695.1 Neogobius melanostomus
GTGTGATGTCACATTTAACAAACGTATAAGGCTGTTGTTAGCATCTGCCGGACCTGCGTCATTGCTGTTATAAGGCTGTTGTTAGCATCTGCCGGACCTGCGTCATTGCTGTTATAAGGCTGTTGTTAGCATCTGCCAGACCTGCGTCATTGCTGTTATAAGGCTATCGTTAGCATCTGCCAGACCTGCGTCATTGCTGTTATAAGGCTGTTGTTAGCATCTGCCAGACCTGCGTCATTGCTGTTATAAGGCTGTTGTTAGCATCTGCCAGATATGCATCATTGCTGTTATAAGGCTATCGTTAGCATCTGCCAGATCTGCATCATAACTGTTATAAGGCTATCGTTAGCATCTGTCAGATCTGCATCATAACTGTTATAAGGCTGTTGTTAGCATCTGCCAGATCTGCATCATTGCTGTTATAAGGCTATCGTTAGCATCTGCCAGATCTGCATCATAACTGTTATAAGGCTATCGTTAGCATCTGTCAGATCTGCATCATAACTGTTATAAGGCTATCGTTAGCATCTGCCAGATCTGCATCATTAACTGTTATAAGGCTATCGTTAGCATCTGCCAGATCTGCATCATAACTGTTATAAGGCTGTTGTTAGCATCTGCCAGATCTGCATCATAACTGTTATAAGGCTGTTGTTAGCATCTGCCAGATCTGCATCATAACTGTTATAAGGCTGTTGTTAGCATCTGCCAGATCTGCATCATTGCTGTTATAAGGCTGTTGTTAGCATCTGCCAGATCTGCATCATTGCTGTTATAAGGCTGTTGTTAGCATCTGCCAGATCTGCATCATAACTGTTATAAGGCTGTTGTTAGCATCTGCCTTCCCTCTCATTCCTGTCATACGGCCGCACTTACCCTGGTCCTTGATCTGCCGGATCTGCTTCACCGTCTCTTTGAGGATGGCGCACTTGTCGGGTTTGACGTTGAGGTCGTCCATGTCGTTGATGTTGGCGAAGATGAGCTCGGCCAGTTCCTCGATGTACTTATTCTCCTGCTCACGATTCCGCCGCTCCGTGCTGCGCTTCGGGCTGAGGAGACGACACGGGAGGAGAGAATATCAGAAAACATTAGTAACGCCCAACCATCTCGGGCAGAATGACGAAAAGAAGTCGTAAATAGGGCTGGGTACCGTTCAATTTTTGAATACTTGGTTTTTGATATCGATACTAAAATATTTATCGTCTAGAACCAGAAAACAGAATAATAAAGTTCATCTATCTTATTTGAGGTAAAACAACCAACCTAAAACTACAAAAGAACTGAAAATGTTCTGTCCAAAAATTCCCCAAATTTTCCAAAAATGTTCCCACCTTTCCCCCCTAATTTTTCCACTTTTTTCTTCTTTAATTTCTGATGACCAACAGCATCAAAACTTGGATCTCAAGATTTTATCTGTCAGGGTGACGCACACCTGCAGCACAGTGGAGGCGTTACAAGAGGAGCTACAGGAAACAAAAAAGGAACAGACAAGGAGGTATCCGGGCAACACTCACAACTAAGCCTCCTATTGTTCTGGCTAATGGACAGAGAATAAAACAGATGAACTGCTAAGCTCTTCCCAGAAGATGGTGAAAGACTGTTGTGACGCAGAGGCAGCTGCGCAGGAGGAACTGACCAGTGCAGGACACCACGCTTGGTACCTGCTTTCGATACTTTTTATTATTTCGATATCGGTAGTACCTAAACTTTTTTTCCGTATCGTTTAACAGTACCCAGCCCTATAGTCGTAAATATTGCATGTTTATGGGGGAAAAGGATAGATTGTTACCTGGGCCCCTGAGAGTCGGTGGGGCAGCTCCTCTTCAGAGACTCCGCCCTCTGAGGCTCCGGACTCCGCCTCCCGCTGCTCATCTTCTCTCTCTGTCACCACCTACAGGACAAAACAAGAACAATGCTTTACATTTACACACTAATATTTACAGTGATCATGACTCCAGAATATCATTTCAGGCTCATTGCACTGATACGCCGCGTTCCTTCATTACTGATTAGCATTAAAATGAGCTAACAGTTTAAAATTGGGATTAGCGTCCAGTGTGCAGAGGTGGGAGTAAGTCTCTAAATGCACGTCCAAGGCCCCTTTCGAAACGAGCAGATTGGTAAAAGGTCTTACGCCAAACCGGATGTGCGTCAACGTCCGCCATGATAAGAAGCGTCCGAATTGGGCTGTCAGTGGAAGGAGTTAGGGAAAGGAGCCTGTATGCTAACAGGAAGGAGTTAGGGAAAGGAGCCTGTATGCTAACTATCATAGCCACTTTAGCATAGGGACCTCTGATGGTCCCTTACCGGCGATTAGGAGCTATGTGCCATCCCATAAGCCACCGTGCCCCGTGCTGTCAATTATTATTATTAATAATAATAATAATTAAAAAAAACGATTCTGCACAAGCCAAACTTTATAAAAGTGACAATATGACATGTTGTCGTCCCCACAGCTCAGTCACATGGGTTTAAAGAGCCTCCTCAGTAAATGGCCTAAATGGCCTTTTGTTTTCATTTAGTAGAAACTTAAGCCACATGGCTAATTTGCATACTGTAGCTTTATGAAACAGCTGTTGAGATAAAATAAGGCTAAAGGGAAATGTGAAGGATCATTTGGATGTTTCTTTTTTTTCTTCTCCTTAAATGTCTTTATTTGGACACTATGTTGTTGCATATGCAATACAGTAGGTGGCGGCATTCGCTTTTGTTTGGCCTGCAGTCTGCCAATAACCTTAAAGAAGACGAAGAACAGCTGTTGGTGATGTCACTTCCCCTTCCCCTGGGTAAGGACGGTTGAATTGGGCAAAAGCTGCTGAAGCTCTAGTTCACTAACTGCATAGAGATCTAACAGTTGACCCCATGAAAGGTTAAGGATTAGGACATAGAGGCTACAATTTGATGGTTTTCGAAATCAGCCCAAGTCCAAGTTGAATCAAGTCTCGCTTTAGCCTCAAGTCGTAAACGTCAGGTGAAGCCTAACTTTCACTGTTGGATGATTAATTCTTCTTTTCAAAATGTGTTCGTAATCTACTGGAAAATATGCAAATATGCAACGCCCTGGGCACGTTTCCATCTGCTGCTGACACTTATTATGACGTTACCTCTATGTAACACAGGTCATTATGTTTGCCTGAACACTACATTGTCTTGTGTTATGTGTTATATGTTATATGTTTCATATTGCATGATTGAACCATAAAAAAAATTCTAGTTGTGATTGAACCTGTTCACCAACAATAGAAAATTCAAAACAATTCTGATTCAGATTAATTGTTTCATTGTCTTAATGTTTGACTCCTGTGTGATATTGGGCTATTTGAAACAATCTATCGATTGATTATTTAAAGCTCATAAAAGTGGATGTTGCATAATCCCCACTTTAAGAATCTGTCCTGGTTCAGTTTGTTTAATGAACATAACGCGGAAACAGGATCGATCGAGTCCGAGTCAATACCATCGAACGCCTGACTCTGCTCTGACACAGATTGGGCTCCAACACCAACAGTGTCACAACAACAACATCATTATCAACAACATCATCAACAACATCGACATCATTATCAACAACATCATCAGCATCAACAACATCATCAGCAACAACATCAGAATCAACAACATCATTATCAACAACATCATCAACAACATAATCAGCATCAACAACATCAGAATCAACAACATCATTATCAACAACATGATCATCAAAATCAAAATCAACAACAACAACAACAGCATCAACAACATCATCAGCATCAACAACAACATCAACAACATCATCAGCATCAACAACAACAACATCAGCATCAACAACAACATCATCAGCATCATCAGCATCAACATCAACAACATCATCAGAACAAACAACATCATCATCATCATCATTATCAACAACATGATCATCAACAACATCAACAACATCATTATCAACAACATCATCAGCATCAACATCAGAATCAACATCATTATCAACAACATGATCATCAACAACAACATATCATAAACAACATCATCAGCATCAACAGCAACAACATCATCATCAACAACATCATTATCAACAACATGATCATCAACAACATGATCATCAACAACATCATCAGCAACAACATCATCAGCAACAATATCAGCAACAACATCATTATCAACAACAACATCAACAACATCATTATCAACAACATCACAAAACATCATCAGCAACAACATCAACAACATATCATCAACAACAATCACAACAACATCATTATCAACAACTGATCATCAACAACAACAACAACAACATATCATAAACATCAACAGCAACAACATCAGAATCAACAACATCATCATCATCATCAACAACATCATCATCAACATCATTATCAACAACATGATCATCAACAACAACAACATATCATCAACAACATCATCAGCAACAACAACATATCACAACAACATCATCAGCAACAACATCATTATCAACAACATGATCATCAACAACAACAACATATCATCAACAACATCATCATCATCAACATCATCAGCAACAACATCATCAGCAACAACATCATTATCAACAACCTGATCATCAACAACAACATCATCATCAACAACATCATTATCAACAACATCATCATCAACAACAACATCATCAACAACATCAGCATCAACAACATCATCATCATCATCAACAACGTCATCAGCAACAACATCAGCATCAACAACGACAACATATCATCAACAACATCATCAGCATCATCATCAACATTATCAACAACAACATCAACATCATCAACAACATCAACGTCATTAACAACATCATTATCAACAACAACATAATTATCAACGACGACAACATCATCATCATCATCAACAACAACATCATTATCAACAACATCATCATCAGAATCAACATCATTATCAACAACATCATCAGCATCAACAACATCAACATCATTATCAACAACAACAACATCATCAGCATCAACAACATCAGCATCAACAACAACAACATCAGCATCAACAACAACATCATTATCAACAACAACATCATCAGCATCAACAACATCAGCATCAACAACAACAACAACAACATTATCAACAACAACATCAGCATCAACAACAACATCATTATCAACAACATCAACATCATTATCAACATCAACATCATTATCAACAACATCATCAACCACATCATCATCAACAACAACAGGATCAACATCGCAGCGCAGGTTTCTCAACCTAACTTTAGTTAGCCTGGTGGGACCAGAATGATCAGTCTGGAAGCCCCGCCCCCGGTGCTGTATCTGCAAAATCAAATCGTTCCTGTGAAATCAGATTCATTTATTTGCGTCACGTGTTGTTCACGAGCAGCGTCGCTCACGGGACTCGGAAGTCCCTCAAAAACAATCTACTAATGGCGCACAAGAGAGAGAAAGAGCGAGTCTCCAATCGACGGGAAATAACCAAAAACACATCAACAGTCGGTGAGTTTTGTGATTCATAATCCTGCGCAAATATTAATGCATAGTTTATTATTTATCTAAGTTATGTGTTACATGTTTTATGTTTCATGTTGCACGATTGAACCAAAAACAATTCCTAAACCTGTTCATGATAATGGCCAATAAAACAATTCTAATTCTGACAGAAAAGAGGCTGCCAATCTGTACAATCTGTACGGCAACACAACGGGGACATAGTTCGTAGTGTGTGAATCATTAGACTTTTAAGGGGAGACACTGCCACCAAATTTTTTTTTTTTTTTTTTTTCCAGTTTTAGGTTTTGGGTCAGTTTGGTCTCTAACATTTATATTTTCGCCTGGAAACAAAAATAATCCGTAATCTTCATAAAAACATGTTTAAATATTGCACTGATTCAGAGTTGATTCCAGTCCATTGATTGATTTGGAAAACTGTCATTTCAAGGGCCATTTACTTAAAATGCATTTTTCTCACAACACTTTAGTCGCTCCTACAGACTACAGACTTCCATAATTTAAACCTGGCTCAATCCATTTTTCTGATTTCTTCGCCAAAAATATGGCAAATTGTAGCTATTTTTAGGCAGAAACGGCCTCTACCAACTGGCCACATTACACCCTGGCTTTTTAAGGCACCTCAATAAACAAGGCAAACAACAAAATAATAATACAATCATAACCAATATTTTTACAGTGGAAATGGAATGACTGCAAAGGGACTTATAATAATAATGTGTAGTGTTGATTAAAAAATATGACAAATGTAATACTTAAATAATAACTAAATCAATGGTTAAAATACAAGGGTGACTAGTGTTTATAAGTAATGATTGGATATGGTTGTTATGCGAATGGGAGTTTATATACACACTGGTAAATTGCATACATTATTATTTTCGTGTTATGTCTTCTTACTTGGAATGTGATTTTCTTCCTGTAAAACTTGAATGATTTTCTTTATTAATGCGGCTATACGTAAGGTTAATGCGGACACCTGTAATTGTTGAAAGGATATAATTATGATTCATGGATGTGCACACCCACAGGGCTGAGTGTGTGCCTATGTATGGAAATGAAACTTGTTATTCACTAATTGTTTGTACGTAAACAGGTACATGTGCTTCTGTTGCACATGTGCCTGGGTAACTCTGGAATTTGTAAAGTAAAGTGTTGTATTGTATGAAAACACGAGATGCTGCTTGTATCACCGTTATTATTACTGTTATTATTTACCTGCAGCTGGACACATGCGTTTCAGTTATGTTTATTCTCAGTGTTATGATGGGCCTTTTCTTTTGAAAGGACTTACAATTATGTTTTGTATTTCTTGAATTAACCTGAAATGTATGTAAGTAATTACTTTGAATGGGGAGTAGGCATTTATAAGCTTTCTTGCTCCTTGTCTACTCCTTTTGAGTTTGTATTTACTGCAACGAGGTAATCTTGCAATCTATGTTTTGTAAATTGCTCAAATAAACTAAACGATTTTTATATGAAAACAGAAAAGGACAGAAACCTCTTAAAACATTTCCCCCTCATATGTAAGTCAGTATCTACAGCATTGATCTCTCTACATTTAAAGAGTCTCCATATTCAGCTGCAGCGTCTCGTCGTAAGTAAAGGCCTTTTCTGAGTCCTACAGCAGAGAGCGAGCGTGTAAACTGTTGCTGTGGCCGTGTTCTGACGGAGCTTTGCTGACTCGGCACTGGTCCATTCAGCCGCGGTCTGTGGAGTCACACATAATGACACACACATAATGACACACAAAGACACGCGCTCAAAGTCCACACACGGCACGAAAACACCGCCACCGCGACCAACAGGGAAACCTACAGCTGTTACAGGCAGAAGCAAGTCAACACTAATGCCTTTTTTAATGCCCAAATACTGTGTTTTAATGCCACAAACGCAGAAAAAAAAATCAATAAACATTTCATCATCAGAGGAAAGAGAATTGGACAAAACTGACAACTTTCTAGCCAAAACTGCAGCTGATTTTTGGCACAATTCATTTAATGACTTGTAGTGTCCCGCGAAAACCCTGTTATAAGTGAAAAAATCTGTAAACTTTCAAATTTTCCTTTGTCTGCACATGCACCCTGTGTATATTTCTCCCGTCTTTAGCCGCTGCTGTCTCCCACAAAGGAAATGACCATATTTGGATTACAGCGTCATCTCGGTCACAGCCTTTCGTGCTACACGTGGATACCAAACATGTCAGTATTAGTGAATGAATAAGCGTGGGAAAGACCAGGGAGACACACAGACATGTTGGAGTGATTGCAGACAAAATCCCAAATCGACAAAACGTCATATACATGCCTTTCAGTCATGTGACTTTTGTTGTCATGGTGGCCATTTTGAATACCGAAATAGAATTATGCAGCACTACAACATGTAACAAGCTCTCTACTCGGGATATAAAAGAAAGACAACTGACTGACAGTGGAATTTTTATGTCCTCGTAATCATTGCTCAAGAAGAAAACAGTAAAAACCCGGCCCCAGAGACGCACGTTTATGTGAAGAAACCAGTGAGTCAGTGTTTAAGACGTTAGCATGCTACCGGTTAGCATTTAGCTTTAACAGCTCAGCTCTGACCCTGAACCACAAACATCTAGCCTTGGATACAACATGTGACAGAGGTCAGAGCTGAGCTGTTACTGTAGTATTTCCTCAGTGTTCATAGATGTGAGACACACATGTGTTTATCGTGTTGAAGCCATTGACAGTTGGTTGACAGTTGCTAACCGGTAGCATGCTAACGTCTTGAGCAGCTTAAACACTGACTCAGACTGAGACTCTGTTGACATGAGAAACTGTAAAAATCACAGAGAAAGGTTTCTGTTTCCTCTTCGATGAGTTAATTTAGTCTGAGGAGTGAAGCAGATCTTTAGTAAATCCTGCTGTAGCTCGACAGACAGAGCTGCTACGTCTGTGACACATTAGCTGCTTATATCACATAAACGTGCGTCTCTGGTTCAGCGTTTTTACTGTTATCTTCATGAGCAATGAATACAAGAACATAAAAATGCCACTGTCAGTCAGTCTTCTTTCATTTTCATCCTGAGTTGAGATATTGTTACATGTTGTAGTACTGCATAATTCTACTTTGGTATTCAAAATGGCCGCCGGAACTATGTGTGATGTCATTGGAAACACATGTATATGAACATTGTAAAGGGAGAGTTTGGTGACAATAAATAAAGATGTTGAGGACAAAACTAGACACAAATCTCAAAACTGAACAGAAGAGAATTAACACAATGGCAAAAACTAGAGTCGATCCCAATGAAAATTTCTGCAATTAAATTATTAATTTGAGTAATGTCATTATTTTCACAGAAATGTAGATTTAATCCCTGTTAGAATCCGACTGAATGCTTTTCAGAAGCACCTTATACAAACTGATGTCAGTCAGTGTGCTGCTCACACAAACAAATAAACTAAACTAAACTAAGTGTGGCTTTGGGAAATGAAAAGTGAAAGTAAAAAAGAGCCGATGTGGGTCATTCAGTCAAAAGGTCACGTTCACCTGTAATTACACTGTTATACAGATAAGATGGTTTATGGTTAATATCGCCGCGACTCGGACTGCGAATACAAAGGGCCAGTCTCACCGGCCCGGAGACTAGTTGGAGAGAGTCACCGCTGGTCACGGCGATGTCTCCAAGACTTCCCCTGGAGATAAGGCGAGTCTCCAGGTCTCGGTAAAAACTAACAGGTCGGAGTCTCTGCAAGAGTCTGAGTTCCCCTTGGTCTCGGAGACATTGCAGGGACGTCACAGAAACATCTCACAGGTTGAGGACAACACATAAATTGCAACACAACTGCTTGAGACCACAAAGACCTCTCAGAGACTCTGCATGGACACTTGAAAAAGTCTCCATGCAGAGTCTCCGCTAAAATCCAACTTGTTTGTTTTCGTCGAGGCTACCTGGAGACTCGCCTTATCTGCAGGGGACGTCTCGGAGACGTCGGCGTGAACAGGTAAGTTTGTTTTTAGAGATGTGGCACAATGTTAACTTTGACACAAAACTGACTTAGTTTGTCAAGTTTTAATCAATGAACATTTTGTGTAAATTCATTCAGTGAAGAGACGACGAGGCTTTTTCAAACTGTATCACTGAAGTTCACATGTTTTTAGTGCCGCCTTTTACTTTTTATCTAGTTTTTAGGAGTCGACCAAAATATCAGCAGATTATAGTCGTACTTTTAGTGTCATTTATTTATTTTCAATAGTAAAATACTTTGACTAAAATCATGACTTACTCTGTGGTCTCAGGTGAAGCCCAAAGAGCCCATGTTTAGACTGGGTTTAGTTCCTTTTAGTCCCGCTTTAGTCCCGCTTTAGGCCCGGTTTAGGCCTGGTTTAGGCCTGGTTTAGTCCTGGTTTAGTCCTGGTTTAGTCCTGGTTTAGTCCTGGTTTAGTCCACAGAGCCCGGTGCGTGGTTTGGCCCATGCCGCTGTGGGACAGTGAATGCACCGTGAGACTAAAGCCTAAAGCACATGTCCCTGAAGCGAACAACGCGCTGCTCATCCCTGTGTGTCGTCTCTCGCTTCACTGACGACTGAGAGTCTGCAGGCCCCGCCCACAAACAGACAAACCCCGCCCACACAGAGGGTCAGCCCCGCCCCCACTCCATGCTTTACATCACTGCTTTGGGTCACATGGGCGGATGAATACACGGGTTAACAACGCTCAACATGATCTGCTGCGTCAGAGAGAGAGAGGGGAGAGAGAGGGAGGGAGAGAGAGGGAGGAGGGGAGAGAGGAGGGGAGGGAGAGAGGAGGGAGAGAGAGGGAGGAGGGGAGAGAGGAGGGGAGGGAGAGAGGAGGGAGAGAGAGGGAGAGAGGGGAGAGAGGAGGGAGAGGGAGGGGGGAGAGAGAGGGAGAGAGGAGGGAGGGGAGAGAGAGGGAGAGAGAGAGGGAGAGAGGAGGGGAGAGAGAGGGAGAGAGAGAGGGAGAGAGGAGGAGGGAGAGAGGAGGGGGAGAGGAGGAGGGGGGAGAGAGGGGAGAGAGAGGAGGGAGAGGGAGAGAGAGAGGGAGAGAGGGGGAGGTAGAGAGAGGAGGGGGGAGAGAGAGGGAGAGAGAGAGAGGGGAGAGAGAGGAGGAGGGGAGAGAGGAGGGGGGAGAGGGAGACAGGGGAGAGGGAGGGAGGAGGGAGAGAGAGAGGGAAAGGGAGAGAGAGAGAGGAAGGGGGAGAGAGAGAGGGAAATGGAGGAGAGAGAGAGGGGGGAGAGGGAGAGAGAGAGAATTGTCTGCATTAGTCTAAAGTGTCCTATGTGTGAAATAAGTGACGTATCGTCACAGCTCTGTCACTGATAAACTTTAAAGGAAGGAGCACTCACTGTGAGGGAATCAAACCTGGGACCAGTGCTGCTCAAACTACTTCATTTCACTACCCACAGTAACGCCTCTTTTGAAAGCTAAGACCTACAAAACTGATTGTGACTTTTTTTTTGCATTGTCGCCGCATTATTGCAGTGTTTTCGTCTCTTTTTCATCTTTTTAACGTGTTTTTGACATTTTTTGTTGCCGTCTTCATTGGTTTTTGTCATGTTTTCATCACGTTTTTGCCGCTTTATTAATTGTGTTATTGTTGCTTTTCTGGCACGTTTTTGCTGCTTCTTTTTTTACTTTTTCATCGTGTTTTTGTCGCTCTTTTGTTGACGCTTTTTCTCAAGAAGCTTTTAGATTTGGGTAACGGTGAAGTAGACAAAATGTGGGGGTTAACATGTAACAGGTTAAATAAGTATTAATAATAATAATCCTCTCTGTACGGTAACACGACGGGGACAAACCTTCTTCCTTGTTGTGGCATTGGCAGTACATCAGCACAGCACCACCTGCTGTTTTGGAGTGTGCATTATCAGGATTAATTATGGCCACATTTGGAGTGTTGATAGAAATGTAGAAAGTATTTGCAGCGGAGTAAAACACAAATACTACTGGAGTAAAGTAAATCTTTCGTCCTCAGCCTGGGACGCTCACGTGACTGCGACCCGCTGCTGTCCTCACAAGTGGAGCTGAGGTTCGTTTTACACCTGTCTCCCACTGAGGCCTGTCACAACAGCAGCTTTCCCAGCAACGCCGGGAAAACATGGAAATAAAACTTTCCAAAGCTCTCAGTGTGATTACTGTGAGCGCCACGGACTCAGCGTTTAATCCACGGCTTCAGGGAGAAACGTTATGATATAAAAGCCAAAGGCTGCAGGTCAATTCTCTATAATCGTTATTGGACTTTATAATCGACAGGTTTACGGACGTTTCTTTGCACGAAACAGCTCAGAGTTTTGCAGTTTGGACGAGACAATGAAATATTAGTTTGTGGTAAATGATTTTGTTTTGGTGTGAGCTGATGTTTGCATAAATGCTCTGTCCAAGTTCAACAATCAGCTACAGGTTTTTATTTGTATTATTAAAAAATCAAAGTCAAAATCGAGAATCAATATGAGAACAAAAGAGACCCAGCCCTATTTAAGATGGTCAACATTTCCTATCATTTCAGTGACAAAGTCATTTTAGATTAAAATGTTTACAGAAAGGATCTTTATCACTAACTTATTTTGGCCTTGGAGCCGCTCGAAGTGGTGATTACAACAAGTAGGCTGATTCCGAAACCCTTAAATGAAGCCTCGAAGTACTAACACTAGCAACTCATGCTTAACCCTTCATGGGGTCAACTGTTAGATCTCTATCCGACCGTCCTTACCCAGGGGAGGGGAAGTGACATCACCAACAGCTGTATTGCATATGCAACAACATAGTGTCCAAATAAAGACATTTAAGGAGAAAAAAGAAACATCCAAATGATCCTTCACATTTCCCTTTATTTTATCTCAACAGCGGTTTCATAAAGCTACAGTATGCAAATTAGTCATGTGGCTTAAGTTTCTAATAAATGAAGCAAAAGCACAAACTGCTTCATTTAGGCCATTTACTGAGGAGGCTCTTTAAAACCATGTGACTGAGCTGTGGGGACGACAACATGTATGAAGTCACTTTTATAAAGTTTGGCTTGTGCAGAATCTTTTATATATATTTTTTAATTAATTGTGCACCTGTCAATCAACAGTGGTTGCGCATGAATCACTCGAGGGTGGGGGTGAGGGGAGGAGTGCAGCTAATGGTAAAACTGTAACAAAAGTGAATGTTACTTTTGGTCATAGTCTTCGATATAACGTTATTTATGTTTGAGGAGAAACATTCATGTAACATTAGCGTCTTATTAGCTAACTGTTGTAGCATTAGCCGTTTTGTTTATTCAGCTGGACGCTCTGAGGTCGTGAACTGCAATTTTCAAGTGGGAAAAATCCCAGTTACCAGGAACGCACCGTTTACACTTTGTTGGCCCCTCCCACCGCTCCCTGATCTGTGCAGCTCGTGTGGCTGTAGTGAATAAGGCTATGCTCAATATATCGTATCAGCAATATATCGTTACAGAGTACGAGACAATATGTGTATCGTATGGTGATACTCAAATATGTTTGTATAGTCTTTATTCAGAATCTATCACAACATGCTCTCACTACTGCAATAAAAGGCTTATATTGACACTGATTTTATTGAGCAGAATAAAAACCTCCACTTTCCTTAAAATTCAGAATATGTCTTGTATTAATGGACACCCTATCACAATACACTTGAATCATGATACGTGCTGTATCGTGAACTCTGTCTCAGGATATGTATCGTAACATGAAGTTGTTGGCAATATCCGCCTCTAGTAGTGAAGCTATGGCAAGTGTTTTTACACCGCAGTGACAGGATGAAGCCAGAGATGGAGAGGTGAGGAAAGCGTTTCCTGGAAGCCTTTAAATCTTCCTAAGATTACTCAAAGAAGCGCGAGTGGCTCCAAGTCTGTTTTTGACGAGAATAACATTGTAACAGCTCTGATAAAGCACATTGAATATCAGGATTTCTCAGTGAGTACCATTTCAATTGTCTCACGGTTCATGTGATTGGTTGAATCACAGCGTCAGAGCTTGATGGAGCTTGACCAACAGCTAGGGCTGGGCGATATATCAATATTTAAGATATATCGATATTTTTTTAATGAGATATGGTGGCGACGTGCGCTGGCCCATGTGCTTTTGTTTACTTCTCAGTCTAGTTAAAGAGTAACTAAACGGGCGTGCCAAAGCCTTTCCCCACCCACAAACAAAAGTCAAATATTGCCGTGAAAGAGGCGGTCTCTGAAGTTTGGGGGTGACATGCGGGGGGTGAGTGTGTGGGCCTTTGCATTGGCACAATCACAGCAGACTGATTACGTGGGAGGGACTTGGTTATAAACCACAGGTACAGGGGCAGGACAATGGGCAGCACCTGATGACGATGTGCGGAGCTGGTGCGGCTTATGACGTTCTGTGGAGGCCGTGGACACGTCTCCAGCCAATCAGGAAATTCTAATTTAGTAGCAGAGTTTACCCTGAAGGGGGCGCAACCCATTCGTTTTCAGGCCAAAGTTAGGATTTGACACATGTTTGCGCTATAATGTCAGAATAATGTCAGGGACCAGTAGACAACACTATGAGACACCCATTGAGACAGTTTATCAGTAAAAAAAACTTGATTTGGTGTTTAGTTACTCTTTAAGGTTTGCGGTAGATCGTGGATGTACTGTGAAAATATCAGCGTTTATAATGCTGCCACCGTGAAGGACTATTGCTCTTTCCCTGTTTTCCCTCACCTCCGGATTCACACGTCTGTGCCTCCACAGAGATGAAGGTGAGCCTGTGCAGCTTGTAAAGAGTAAAGAGTCGTTTGTGGCTTAGTTTTGGAGGCTTATGTTTGGGAATAAAGATAAAGATAAGAACTTCTCACAACCACTGACTAATACACAAGAGCAATTGGCAAGAAATTATTTGTGCTATTAGCAAAAAAACAAAATCAGTATAGGCTTATTGTAAATTATGTAAATGAGCATGTGGACTATTTTGAATTATATTTCATGATTATTAAGGATTAAAAGTAAGTAATACTTTAATAAGTCATATTTCACTGTCTCACTTTAGGCTTTAGTTCAGTTTTATGCAACATAAAGTTATTAACAGCAAATGGGGTAAAAGAAAAATAAATAAATAAAATCAAAATCGCAATATTAAATATTAAAACACTCGTATTTGGCAGTGACTTTGACTTAACATTTCATTTCACGGCTCTCACTTTGTGGAAAAATATCGGGATATATATCGTATATCGATATTCAACCTAAATATATCGGGATATGACCAACAGCTGCATTAAACTGAAACCATCTCTATCAGACTGTATCCCCCAGACCTGGTCTAGACCTGGTCTAGTCCCACGTCAGACCCCTCGGCCCCCGCAGAGCCCCGGCCCTGGGTCAGTCCTGCTGATCCTTGGCTCGTCTTCACCAAAAACATCAGACACATGTTTGAACAGCTGAGAGGAATCTGCTCCAAAGGCCGCCTCAGTTTCAGAAAAATCACTTTTCTACGAGGACCCTCCAGGGGGCGCCGCGCGGGGAGAGGAACCGAGCCGTGAAACGCAAAAGACAAGCAAAATAATGAAATATAACTCTTATTGGAAAAGGTATGAATTTGTGAATGGAGCAAACATAGATAAAGAGATAAAGATGAATAAGGTCATGTGACTGTCTCATAAAGAGGAGACGATATTATTCAGAATGAGGTTTGTGAATCCAGTCAGTTCCAGATAATGACCAGGCGAAACATTTGTATCTTCTGTTTCTCTCCCGTTGAGTCGTATCGGCCTCTGCTCCGACTCTGGATTAGAACATCGTAAACGCAGAGTGAACGTTTTCCCGGACACAGACTCACAGAGCGAGGGATGAGAGTGAAAATATTGGTGTTGTCTCCAGTGTCAGTGGTTCACACGAGCTCAAAGCCACACTGCGGAACAATCCAGATGTTGATCCAGATTCACACGGGGTTAGAAAGACCCGGGGACGTCGCTGAGATTTATTCACACGGATCAGAAACGTCAGTAATTCACTCATTTCTTTACAGACTTTTTTTTCTGAAAATGATGGATCGATAAACTGAATGAAGCCTTTAATTAATTCTGACGATCTTTAGGGCCGGGTTTGTTCATGAGTTTTGCTTTAGCGAGAGAAGACGTGTTTCTAAAGGGGCCTCTCTCACCGGCCTGGAGACTAGTTGGAGTTCGAGTCACGGAGACTAGAGATAAGGCGAGTCTCTAAGTGAAAACAAACAGGTTCGATATCAGCGGAGACATGTCCTCAACCGGTAAGACATTTTTATGACATCCCTGCAACGTCTCCGAGACCTGTTGGAGACCGAGGAGATCTTAAAGAGACTCCGTACGACTCCTTGAGATTTCCTTGGTCTCCAACAAAAATGTCTTACAGGTTGAGGACGACAAATAGTGTTCGTAACAACTGCTTGACGTCTCGGAGACCATGCAGAGACTCCGCTGAAATCGAACCTGTTTGACTCTTATCTCCAGGAGACGTCTCAAAGACATCTTCATGACCCGAGCAGCTCGAGTCTCCCAGCTAGTCTCCAGGCCGGTGACATAGGCCCTTTGTCCTTTGGCCCCAAGTCTTTATCCCTCGTGCCTTTAGACTGCATAATAACGCTCTCACTTAGCCAAGAGTATAGAGTTCGGGAAATTCCACAGTTACCATGGAGATCGGCCATCTTTGCAGCTGTTAGCATACATTTCCATTGACTAAAAACAGTATAAAAAGTGGAGAAAAAAGCCGTGGAACAACTCCGTCAGCTGCTGAGTTACTGCTGGTAAATACATCTAACACACTGTGGTGTAGGAGTTTGACAATACAATCGATTTTCCGATATATATCGCGATATTTTGCAGGATGATACGATACCGATACTTTTTATTCCGATAGATACTTTTGATGACATCATGCATATTAATGAGCAACGTCATGCATACTAATGAGACAGCAGTGCTCCACTGTTTTTTGTATTGTATTTGTATACTTTATTGTCCCCGTAGGGAAACTTGTCCTCTGCATTTAACCCATCCTTCGATGCCGCTGAGGCAACCCGTAAGGAGCAGTGGTCGACGGCAGTGCCGCGCCCGGGGACCCATCTCCATGATGTGGGGCCAGGTTGATGGTCAGAATCACCTGGCTGGAGGATTCACCTATTGCACATGTTTTTAGTGGTAGGGGAAACCGGAGTACCCGGAGGAAACCTACACAGACAACGGGAGAACATGCAAACTCCACACAGAAAGGCCCGGTCCAGGTGGGAATCGAACCCGGGACCTTCTAGCTGTGAAGCAGGGGCGCTAACCGCTGCGCTACCGTGCCGCCCCTTTTTTTATTTTATTTTTATTTGTATGGTTTCACAGTCAATAGAGGCCAACAATGATCAGGAATTCAGTCAGGACAGCAGGGGGCAGCACTACAGTTTAAAGCACTTGGATCAAACACGGTCACAAATTAATTTTAATGATAGTTTTTATCATTATAAAGAATACTAATTTGGGGTTGATTTATTCCTTTTTAAACAGGACTGTGGTTTCTTGTTTATTTAAATGTAAATGAAGTCACTGACAGATCTATGACCCATTTTCAGTGAGTAAGTCAGGGATCATTTATAAAAGTGGTACAAAGCAAAAGAAATGTAAATGATGAATAATATGTAGTATGTTAAAGGTGGGGAATTATGTAAAATGGACTTTTCAAGCTTTATATCATGTTATTATGTCATTCCCTCATTAAACACATGCCTGGAGTGTTGCCTTGACTCATTCACATATTTTTGAGTAATCAGTAAAAACTTAGACGGCAGCCATTTTAGGTGTAGCTATGCCTCAGTCCTCCTAGGAACGCCCCCACCTCCTGGAGACGCCTCTGGACCTTTCGTCACCAGCCAAGCCACCAACCACTGCTCCTCAGCTCAGCAGAGCCCCCTCCCCGCACAGTAGTGTTGTTTAGATGCCACAGCAGTGTGCTGAAGGGGGCGTGTCGGAAAGCTTCTTAAAGAGACAGAGGCCTATTTCAAGACGTTCAGTACAGCCATTTTGAGAGAGCAATTTTATTCAAGGCAGTTATTTTAATTTACTGCATATACAGACCAACAGAAGGTTACGTCATCATTGTAGTATGCTATAGACTGGTGCTATGTGATTGAAAAAAGCATTATACCCCCTCTTTAAAATAAAGGGTTAAAGTAGCATGTTTTATTTTTTTTAATCATGATGTATTGTAGATTATTTGTGTGCAATATATCGATTATCGCAGTATCGGCGTATCGTGAGATAATCGTTATCGTAGTATCGCGTATCATATCGAATCGTGAGCTACCCAGAGGTTCCCGCCCCTAACTGTGGTGTCCAAGTGTTTTAATGTGAACAATAACTCAAGTGTTTTAACTTTTAAATCTCCATTAGTTTACAATTGCTGCTAATCCCATAATGCTTAGCGATATGACATCACATTCCCGAACTCTATTGTCGTTTTAAATTTGTTTGTTTTTTTACTGTATTTTTAGTATTTTAGTCATTTATTTATTGTGCTGCTGAATGTGAGCAGCCGACAATATTGCAATTTCCTTCGGTATCAATACAGTTTATATCATCGCTCCGTCTAAACTTTGCACCAAACGCATCCAAACTTCCCCTCAGAGCCGCCATGTTGGTCTCTCTAACGTTGCCATGACAACAGGGAGCGTCCACGTCCGTGTAACGTGGTAGTTTTTCTCTTTTACGCGTTTTAAAAATAGATAAACAAACAGCATTTGGGTCAAAGAAATGCTATGATGCGTGATATTATTACAGCTCAAAATGACACTTTCCAAACCCCGACAAATGAGTGCGGCCTTTATTATTCTGATTTGGATGGAGAAAACTCTGGCTCCTGTCCTCAGACGACTCTGCTCCAGATGTTCTTCCTGCTGAGAGCGACTCCACCAGCACGGAAACATTAAACAGAGATTATGCTTTTCTTTACGATGCTCAGGCCGGGGCCAAAAACTACATCCTGGACGATCACGACTTTACGATGATTAGTATTTATCTGCTTTTTCGACTGTCGTACAAACAAGACAAGACCGAGAGATTATTCCCTTCATCACACCAAGAACCACCTCATAAATATTTCACTTTACAAATGCAGCCCCACAGGCCGAGATCAAGATCAAATCCGAAAACGGCTCGAAAAAAGTGCCTAAAACAGGTCGAACTTTGACTAAACTGGGACTAATCCAAGTCTCAGTCACACTTTAAAGGATATTTCAGGATTTTGACATTGGGCCTCGTTTCCTAGTTATCCAGAGTGTTGTTGATGTCTGGAGATATTTTTTTCTTAAATTCATGCAGTTCTTATATTTGAAGAGTCTAGTGGCGCTAGGCTAGGGCAAGGCTAAAGCATTTCTATGGTATCAGTTAGCCTGCATTAAAAACAGTCTGACCCACTCCACAGTGCACCTGAGGTAAATCACTTATAACACCAGACTAACCATATAAATGTCTGTGTTAATAGAATCATTTAAAATAACTTATATTTGAGCAGCATCAGCTTCGTGGCTGTAAGCTAACGCAGCGGCGGAGTGATCTGCGAGAAAAATGTTTTTCCTCATCAGTATTTGACTCATCAGTGACTCATCATCCGGACCAACATCACGCTCATGTTTTCGAATATTGGCTCCACTTTTGGACGCCTTTCAGAGGAAATAACTGGACATTAGTTTATATTTGCCGACCGAGGAGACGATGAACTTTGAAACAGTTTTTGTTTCGTGTGGATTCTTCCTGTAATGACTGCGATACTAACCAAAAACGGAGACCAAAACATCTGCAGTTTGCCAGTTACCATAGTTACCACAGTTACCGCCATGGAATTTTCAGTTTCTCCACCTCAGATTTAAACTGTGGGCTCTTTAGGATGTTGTGATGTCACGCGAGTTTGGGAAATTCCACAGTTACCATGGAGATCGGCCATCTTTGCAGCTGTTAGCATTAGGGTTGGGACGATGGACGATGATATCGTGATGGATGAGCAACATCACGATGTAGAGCTGCCATCGTGATGCCACGCCCCCTCCTGTCAGAAACAAGCGCTGATCTTCTGTGGGCCTTGTAAACCTACAAACTTTGCAGGGATTGCGCTGTAAATTAAATCTTGAATATAGCTAATATGCACGCTAGTTTAAGTAGCCGACCAGAAACCAGAAGGCATGATGTGTTAGCCGTAATTATTAAAATAAAGACGCAGCGCTGCTCTATTTCTGACGCGCGGGGCTCTCTCTCTCTCTCTCTCTCTCTCTCTCTAAAAGCAGCTACTGTTTAACACCGCGTGGTTTCACTTTGCTTTTCGTACAGAAACTAAACAGTTTTAAAATGCCGCAATGGATCTCACATCACAGCTGAGAGCGCATGGTTTGGATGTTCTCACGAAGGACGGAGAGAGGAGAGAAAGCGACGCGGAGGTACAAGGCTACGAGCACACGGACCGGGCGGCGCGTGGAGCAGCTTCAATAACGTAGGCTACGATGCAAACTTCTAAATATTGTCCCGTTCACCCACTGTTTCTTAAACATTACGTTAAAACTGAGCAAATGCAAATAATAAGCTCCGATTTAAGAGCCTTGTTACTGAGGAGCAGATGACGCTCTGAATAAGTCGAGTTTTAACACATTTCTGTTGCAAAATTCGTGTTCCATGACTCTGTTTAGATCATGTTTAGTTTAGATACATTTATCCTGCAATCTCACATTTTTCCAACATAAATAAAATGCAGCCTATATATAGGCTATGTAAATGTCTTTAAAAATGCTCATAATGAGAGTTGGACGATATCATCGTCCATCACGATGGTTCACTGTAAACATCGTCAACTGCCAATTAAGGGAACATTGCCCAACCCTAGTTAGCATACATTTCCATCGACTAACATTAGCTAAAAACAGTATAAAAAGTGTAGAAAAAACCGTGGAACGACTCAGTCAGCTGCTGAGTTACTGCTGGTGAATATATCTAACTCACTGTGGTGTCCAAGTGCTTTAATGTGAACAATAATTCCAGTATTTTAACTTTTAAAATCTCCATTAGTTTACAATTGCTGCTAATCCCATAATGCTTAGCGATATGACTTCACATTCCCGAACTCTATTGAGGCAATATGTTATGGAGTAAGTCCCCAAAAATATAGATATATTCCTGTCGCCCAGCGCCCGGTGACTGTCCCACACTCGTCAGTGAACCTGAAGCTCCCGGTGGCCGTGGAGAAAGCTGGTTATGCTCTTAGCCGGTCCCTCTGATCCTCGGGCTCTCGCTGAGGAATTAGCCACTGACGGCGCTAACGGAATTAGCTCCGCGTTACGCAACGTCCTCCTCCAGCAGAGACGCACTCAGAGAGAGAGAATGTGTCCAACTGTGAGCTCACATCTTACTTTAGTCTGATGAGAACGTAATGTTTGTGATGATTCTTTTCAAACATAATGAATAAAACACAGACCTGTTACTTTGGCAGGGAATTTAAATGCTACGAGGCTCTTTCAAACTGTCACTGAAGTTCACAGGTTTCTAGTCAATTCTTTTTATTAAGCTTTTATTGTTCAAAAACATCTGCAGATTTAAGTCCCCGTTTTAGTCAGGAAACATATTAAATGACCAACATAATCACTCTTTGACACCAGTGCAATGATAATATGTTTTTAAATGAAGATTCAAGCAGCAGCAAAACCCTCAGCCTCCTCGGCCTCTCCGTCTCGACAATGCCACCTTATAATGTCCTGGTATCGAAAAAAATAAACGTACCCATGTCCACTATAAGAGAGTACCCAAGTATTTGCTTTATTTGTGATAAACAGACTATGCAGAATATTTGAATCCAAAGTGGAAAGTACAAAAACTCATTTAAATAAATGTTCAGAAATATAACTTTTGCAGCTTCAGAAAATGTGCTCGGTTAAGGCGGGGGTTAAGAGGTTAAGAAAGATTGATATATTTCATAAACTTTAAAGGGATAATTAGGATTTTTGACATTGGGCCTCATTTCCTAGTTACCCAGAGTGTTGTTGATGTCTGGAGATATGTTTTTCTTAAATTCATGCAGTTCTTATATTTGAAGAGTCTAGTGGCGCTAGGCTAATGCTAGGCTAAAGCATTTCTATGGTATCAGTTAGCCTGCATTAAAAACAGTCTGACCCACTCCACAGTGCACCTGAGGTAAATCACTTATAACACCAGACTAACCATATAAATGTCTGTGTTAATAGAATCATTTAAAATAACTTATATTTGAGCAGCATCAGCTTCGTGGCTGTAAGCTAACGCAGCGGCGGAGTGATCTGCGAGAAAATAGTCCCTCAAAATGCAGTAATTCATGTGATACAAGGTCAGTTATATTTCAAACATGATTCTATTAACACAGACATTTATATGGTTAGTCTGGTGTTATAAGTGATTTACCTCAGGTGCACTGTGGAGTGGGTCAGACTGTTTTTAATGCAGGCTAACTGATACCATAGAAATGCTTTAGCCTTGCCCTAGCCTAGCGCCACTAGACTCTTCAAATATAAGAACTGCATGAATTTAAGAAAACAATATCTCCAGACATCAACAACACTCTGGATAACTAGGAAATGAGGCCCTATGTCAAAAATCCTGAAATATCCCTTTAAGTCTCTCCTGGATAAAATATTAGCTCCGACTTTATCTATTTGTGTCATCAGCTCCACAGTCTGCCCCGTATTTAACCTTTACTCTGAGAAGACACGGCAGAGAGGCACATTCAGCGCGGGGCATAAAAAAAAATAAAAAAACTGTGCGGTCACATGGTCCAAAAGTGTCGCAACTCTCTCAAAGTTCAGTCTGAAGTCGCACAAACACAAAGCGAGGGCCCGAACCTCCTCCGCCTCCTCCGCCTCCTCCTCCGCTGCTGTGGGGGAGA
The DNA here is from genome assembly GCA_007210695.1 of Neogobius melanostomus. Classification (NCBI taxonomy): domain Eukaryota; kingdom Metazoa; phylum Chordata; class Actinopteri; order Gobiiformes; family Gobiidae; genus Neogobius; species Neogobius melanostomus. Next base: position 22,333 of record VHKM01000411.1, read on the forward strand.
TACTGTATCTTATCCACGGGCCGGGACAGGCACGTACTCACACACAACCAGAACTAAAGAAGAGAGGAGAGGGAGCGGAGGGGACAACACTCTGCTGCTGCGGGGAGAGGACTTCACCCACAGGGGGGGGAAACAAACCGTTGCACAAATGATTTAAAGCTTTAGAATAGAAGGAGGAGGAGAGAGAGCGTTACACAAGAGCAGGAGCCGAGTCAGCACAATCTCGAAACCCGACAGTGAGCGAATCCTTACATTTAGTTCAACTTCAGACGCAGGGATAAAATAAAAGCACTTAGCACGAGCCAAATGCAGGTAGATTTCTTTTATTTTGGAAGGAAACACATTTTGTTATTGTCCTGCATTAGCTTCTTAATTGTACTTTTGGGGACTTTCTCTGATAATGATGATTGATTGATATTTTTATTTCGAGCTACACAACACAGGCACAAAAGCCAGAAAAAATAACATCAACAAAATAAATAACATTCTAGCTCGCAAAGGAGTGGGAAGAAGACAAGCTTATTGACTCCCACCAACAATAACAATGTTTAGTTCTTATTGTCTTACTAAACATTTAACAATTAAGTTGGTTACATATTTACAACAAATGCATTACATTAAGTCACTTTATAACAAGTGTATAATTTTGTACAATAATAATATAATTTTGTTTCCTCACGACTATTTTTGTTACATTTTTTTGCCGCTTTTTCCTCACGCTTTAGTCGTGTATTTTCTCACTTTTTATTATATTATTGTTGCTTTTCCGACTCGTTTTTGTCACTTTTTCGCTTTTAGATTTGAGTAAAGCCAAACTGGAGAAAATGGGTTCGGTTTAAGGGGTTACAAAAGCCGATTTAGAAGATATTTCACTCGTTTTACTCTTATTTTGAAAGGGCCCGGGCGGATCTCTCGCGCAGGTGTCATGGCCGCTTGACACCGTCCGTTGAGGAAGTGTAAATAAAAGTCGCCGTTTTACGCAAAATCTCATTAAAATGTTAACTTTTGTCCGATGTCCCGGGACAGACAAACAAACGGTGTTGACTTTTATCCCAAACACGCAAACAGTCAATTTAAAACGGCCGTAAAACTAGTTCTCCGGCCGAGCGCTCTCGAAGGTCCATAAGCTCTGAAGCGGAAAGCAGGAAGGACCGGTCAAATGCAAATGTTAAACGCGACTTGTACCATATTTTTGCTTTTATTTCGCTTTTCCAAACACGCGGGCAACTTGCTGTCAACACGCGGGCATTTATATAAAGTTTATTCGTGGATGACAGGACGTTTTGACCGAGATACGGGGATATTTTCAAGTAAATCTGCTTAACTCTGCACGAACACGTCAATAATATTATCACGGGTGCAGCGCGGAATTACGGTGCAAGGTGGAAAGATTAGAAAAGCCGTGGAAATGCGTTTAAATCGGGCGAAAACGAGCCCGATTTGAGGAGTGAGGAGGTAAATAGGTCAGAAATGGGGAATAATTCTAACGGTGCCGGTGTAGCGGTCAAAACGCAGGAGAACTTATGGGGGAAAGGAAGAGCTGACTTACCGGCGAGTGCAGAAGAGACAGCAGCCGGCCATCAGTGCGCGGAGAACGGGGAGAGAGCCTGTCCTGGGGTCGGTCTGGCGGAGGTGGTGGTGGTGGAGGTGGCCCGGGAGGAGCGAGTCAGTCAGCGGGACGGAGCGACAGCTGGAGCCGCCATGTTCGCGGCGCTGCGAGGCTGTTTATCCAGGACTCTCTCTCCCCTCCTCCTCCTCCGGCAGAGACAGGCTCATTAGCGCACGCACACGTACACACACACACACACAGCACGCGCGCAGATACAGAGCGCTCACTGTAACAGGGGCGGAGCAGCGGAGGGGGCCGGAGCGGGCCAGGGACACTTCTCTGAGGGGGCCCAGCAAAGCTACACCATGTCAATGTAAATCATAAAAAAGAAGGTATATTTAAGGGGAGACACTGCAGGCAAAACCTTCTTTTCTTTTCAGGTTTTGGACCAATTTGTTCTCTTAACATATAAGCTTTCACCTGGAAACAAACAAACAAAACCAATAACATTAATTATTACACTGATAAAATGTTTCTCTGTATTTATTTGGGGAAACTTTCTCAAAATGATTTTTTTCTCACATTGCAGGGACAATGGCTCCACTTTAGCAGCTCCTACAGATTTCGAATTTTCCGGCCTTGGACTTAACAATATTTTGAAGAATTTTTTTTTTTCAGATTCAGGGAGGTATTTTTATTATCTGATTCCTAGCCTGATTTGTTTAGTTTTAAATTTCAAAAACAAGATTTCTTTTACAGATGTTTCTACTAATATAATAATATAATATAATAAACAGCTTATTATATTATTATTATTATTATATGCAGGTGTTCATCATATAATTAGAATATCATGAAAAAGTGCATTCACTTCTGTTATTCAACTTAAACTGTGAAACTTATATATGATAGACTCATTACATGCAAAGTGACATATGTATAACCTTTGTTATATATTTTTTATTATTATGGCTCAGCTTGTAAAAACCCCAATTTAAAAATCTCATAAAATTAGAATATTTGCCAAAATCATCAAACTTATAACAAATAAAGGCTTGACATATGTCACTTTGCATGTAATGAGTCTATCATATATTAGTTTCACATTTTAAAGCCAAACCGCGTAGAATTTTACCCAATAAATAAAATTGAAATAAAAGCATTTATTTTATGATTTTTTCATCATTGAAAAATAGCTCATAAATGTACAAACAAGCGTGTCTTTTGCTGTGAGCGGCTCAGCTCTACTAAGACATGACTGTAACTTTACCGGGTGTGGGTACGGGTCCAGCTCGTTGCCATGGAGATGTGACTAAAAGCAGCAGAATTTGAGATTTGAACAGGTTAAGTTATCATCCAAATCATTGACTACCCACTGGAGTAATAGCATTTTCTGTGTTGAGCTGCTCATTAGGAACATGTTTTATTTTAATGACAACAGTATAGTCAAAATGTTACGCAGTGTCCCTTTAAGTTGAATTACAGAAATAAATGAACTTTTGAACGATATTATAATTATATGACGAGCACCTGTACTTATTATAATGAATATGTCAACAAACACTCATTGATTGATTGATTGATTGATTGATTAAATAACACAAGGATCCCTATGGTCATTGGTTGGTATAAAGCATTGTCCCAACCAAAGCAACAAACAAAGGACTGGAAAGAAATATGAGAATATGTCATTTATGTGTCAATAAGTGAACTATGGCGCAGATGTGAGCAGCCTCGCTTCTGTCAGTCTGCCCCAGGGGAAACTGTGGCTACAAATGTAGCTTACCACCATCAGCATGGAGTGAATGAACCCCCTCCCTTTCATGTGTGAAGCGCTTTGGGTGTGACTTGTGCCATATGTAAAGCGCTATACAAATAAGATTCCCTTCCCTGTGTTTAAGTCCTGTTTTAGTCCGCAAGCACAAAAAGAATCTGAACTCTCAATGCCTTCCTAAAGGGGGCTGTTCTGCTGTATCAGTGAAGTACTGTATGTTATATTCTTGTATTAACATCCTATCAGTTTGTGCTCTGTGCCACGTATATGGTGAAGATTTTCGAAGAAGTTGTGCCAATTGTCAATAAATTGTGCACAAGTTTTTGCTCAAAAGTTTCCCTTCTCAACTAAAACGTGCACTTCTTTTCTATTTGGCCAGTAAAATGACATTCAAATGCGATACATGTGACTTGCAGCTGCCGGTGTAAGACCTGTTGAACAAGAGGAAAATGGTCTTTACTTATGTATTTTATTATATTTTAATTTCAAGTTGAGTGAGATCCATTAAGTCCAGGATGTTGAACTGTGACAGGGCCGGAGAGAGTGGAGGGGGGCGGGCTGGACGAGGGGCACTTCACTGAAGGGGCCCCGACAGAGCTTTACTGTAAAATCTGCAATGAATTTTGCTATATTTTTAATTTCTATTGTCTTACTCATTAACAAAAAAATGCAGCGGCTTTTAGATTTGATCTTTACATGATTTGAACTTGACAAAACAAAAGATAAATCGACAAAGTGGATTTTTGGCATGATCACCAAAATAAATGGTGACACAAAAACAGTTGGTTGGTCGTTTCATTAATATATACTTTGTACAATATTATTTTTTTCCAAAGAAGAAAAATGACATCCATAACGAATCACTTGAAATTAAAACAGAGTTCCATTGTTTTTTGGTGGTTCTTGGTTGAGACGAGCAAATTACAATGTCATTTCAATTCCTCATAAAATTGCTAATGCAAAACATTACAATTTAAAAATAAGATTTTATGATTTTAATTGTACATTTCACCTTTAAACCCCTCCTGGAGCCACCACCTTAACGTGGTGGAGGGGTTTGACCTGAATGATCCTGGAGCTCTGTTGTCGGGGGCTTCGTGCCCCTGGTAGGGTCTCCCATGGCAAACAGGTCCTAGGTGACGGGTCAGACAAAGAGCGGTTCAGAAGCCCCTTATGAGAGACCAACAGGCCCGTTAGAACCATGAGGCCGTCCTTCTGTGGACCCACCACTTGCAGGGGGCGCTATAGGGGCTGGTGCAGCTCCAACAGCTGCCCCCACGACCCGGCAACGGACAAGTGGAAGAAAATGGATGGATGGATTTCACCTTTAAATCTGCTGGTTTAACAAAGTAACTTCTTTAGACCAACTGGCCCGACAGGGACAGTCCCCACCAATAGTTCACACCTTTTCATTCCTGAGCATTAACACAATATTTTTTAAGTGTAAAAATGAATGACAGATGTTCATGGCGTCTTCGAGCCAAATGCAAGGATGTGTTTTAAAGTCCCGCTGCTCCCACTGTGATGTGAGCGGCGTAGGATCTTCTCATTGTCTGATCTTTCACAAAACTTAACCCTATTATGGACACTTCAGGCTCGGAGAGACCGCGGGGCAGAAACCCTTTTTGTTTCGTGTTAATTGGTGTAATATTCGTGGAGCTCTTCACATGTTCGGGTTGCACTGAGCTACAGTTTGTTTATGAAGCTTCTTTACATGCGACGCATTTACACAGAAACACGTGATGTCTGTTCAGAAATAGTTATGCTCTTTGCATTAAGTAAAGAAATGTGTCAAGTCTCTGGCATTATTTAGCCAGTTTTTTTTTTTTTCCTTTGGCGGGGGGGTATGAACTTTCTCCGCCCTTGAAGTGAGCCACAAGAAATGTTTTCTTTTTTTTACCAACATCGTTAAAACTCTATATTCCAGAGGATCTTTAAAGACGCAGACAAATAGAAAACATCCTAAATGTCCGAAAAGCTTTTGTTTATATTATATTCTTACACAATAACCACCAAAGCAAAAAGTGTCTCAAGTCGTCGTGTTCACAGACGGCTCCTTTAAGTTCTTAAACTAATTTCTTTTTTATTTACAATCGACAGTCACCAGATTTATACTCAGTCATTTGTGCATTTCAGACACTTATTTACAATTTCCTCCGCTCACACACAAGTGTTAATTACTCTAACATAAGGCAGTGTTTGTTGTTCACAGGTTACTCTTCCACACGCCGCTCGGAGACGATTCATTCACTGAAAATAAAACAAAATACGATTATTACAAGTTAATCATGGGATACACAAAGATCAGACACAACTCTCTCCGCCCTGGGCCTGATGCTGTGGACTCATTGTCTCTATAGTTAAGATTATAATAAATAAAAGAGTTTAAAAAGCGTCGTACCCAGAGTGACCTTCCCCTCCTTCTGTAGCTTCTTCAGGTGGTGGAGCAGGTTGATCTCCGCTGCTCTGTGCAGATGCTCCGGAGTGTCCTGAAACAAACAAATAATACAACATTATCGATTTGAAACTTCTGCTGTAGATTAATAACATAAATATGAGGAAAACATTTGCAAGTTTTCTGTCATTTTAAACTTTTGTTTTATGCCCCAAAATGTCCCCATGTTTTTGGCAATCTGAATAATGGACAGAACCAGGTTTAAATTTGTGGTTTTATTTTGTGACATATTAATTACAAAGACTTTTTAGAGGGGATTTTAGATATTAGTGGAAAAATCTGTAAAACGTGAACTTTTGCCATATTTTTTTGAAACTCAACAGAGCACAGGAAAAGTGTGGCTGGTAGCAAACATTTTCCATAGATTAACATCAGTTAAAGCAGTACTAAGTAACGTGTTAACCTAAATAAATCCTTTCCGTAGTCCCTCTGGGGGTAATACAAGTGTTAATGGGATGATTTCAGGGTCTTTCATCTCCCCCTGGTGTCTCTGACCAGAAAACCATGCTTGCAACTTGACTGCCACCGGGTCAGAGCCACCAATACACACTAATAGAATCACGAAGAAGAAGCTAACAGGCTAACGGGCAAAGCTAACTGCGGGCTAGCGCCACTTAAACAGTATTTACAGCCAAGATTGAGTGAAAAAAATTATTTCCATTGTATAACTGGATGTACAACTCTCTCCCTTCGCCTTTTCTGTCAGCGTAGTATTTACTCTCCAAGACAATTAATAAGTTAAAAAATCGTAACTTGCTACGACACCTGCAGTTGCGCTTATGGCCTCTAGGGGCAAGAGTTACTTAGTACTGCTTTAAAAACAGTGTAAAAAGTGAAGAAAAAAGCCGTGGAACAACTCCATTAGCTGCTGAGTCTCTACTGGTAAATACTGTATCTAACACACGGTGGTGTCCAGTGTTTTAATGTGAACAATACCTCGTGTATTTTACCTTTTAAAAGCTCCATTAGTTTATGATCCCTACAAATCCCATAATGCTTAGCGATATGACATCACAGTCCTGAACCCTTAGATCAGGCAGAAATTACAAATATGTCACAAAATAAAACCATACATTAACACCTGGCTCTGTCCATTATTTAGATTTCGTTGCTGAAAATATTCATTTTACACATAAAATTACAGAAACCTCGCTTTACATTTTGTCTTGACCAGTGGATGGTGGATTGATATTAAAATATTTCAACGCTTGAGCAGCCAGTGTGGAAAGTATTAACTCCCATGCGCCCTCTGCTGTTCTGTCCGCTGTACTGCGCATTTTCAGGAGGTTTATCAGTGACTGACCTTGTAGACCTCCTTAACCAGCTGTTTATCAGTGACTGACCTTGTAGACCTCCTTAACCAGCTGTTTATCAGTGACTCTGACCTTGTAGACCTCCTTAACCAGCTGTTATCAGTGACTGACCTTGTAGACCTCCTTAACCAGCTGTTTATCAGTGACTGACCTTGTAGACCTCCTTAACCAGCTGTTTATCAGTGACTGCTTGTAGACCTCTTAACCAGCTGTTTATCAGTGACTTGACCTTGTAGACCTCCTTAACCAGAGGTTTATCAGTGACTCTGACCTTGTAGACCTCCTTAACCAGAGGTTTATCAGTGACTCTGACCTTGTAGACCTCCTTAACCAGCTGTTTATCAGTGACTGACCTTGTAGACCTCCTTAACCAGCTGTTTATCAGTGACTCTGACCTTGTAGACCTCCTTAACCAGAGGTTTATCAGTGACTCTGACCTTGTAGACCTCCTTAACCAGAGGTTTATCAGTGACTGACCTTGTAGACCTCCTTTACTAGCTGTTTATCAGTGACTGACCTTGTAGACCTCCTTAACCAGCTGTTTGGAGGAGAAGCCTTGCTCTGCGCCTCCTCTCACGGCGCTGAGGATCTGCAGCTCCCTCTGCTGGCGGTGGGCGATGTACTGCAGGATCTTAGAGGCCGCATCCTGCACCACCGGACCATGACCTACGAGGACAGAGGGACAGATCGTGCTACACGTGGATACCAAACATGTCAGTATTTGTGAATGAATAAGCGTGAGAAAGACCAGGGAGCGACACAGCCATGTTGGAGTCACTTCCTGGATAAATCTCAGATGTTTATTCTCTCCGCCAGAGAATAAACATCGTAAAGAGAGAGTTTGGGCTGTTTTTACTGTGACATTTAGTCTAAGGGAGAAAAGTAGAAATCCTCCGTGTCTGACCTGGGTAGATGAGGTCGGCGCGCTGCTGCAGTAAAACCTGCAGAGACCTCATGTAGTCGAACAGGTCTTCGAACACTGCGGTGCCCTCGCCCAGGATACAGTCGCCCGAGAACACGGCGCCCTCCTCCTCCAGCAGCAGAGCCATGTGGTCGTCCGTGTGGCCCGGCGTGAACAGCACCCTGACACAGGAGAACGTTTACTCTACAGAAGGTAGAAACAGAACGATCTGAAGTAAACAGCACCCTGACACAGGAGAACGTTTACTCTACAGAAGTTTGAACAGCACCCTGAACAGAAACGTTCTTACAGAAGGTTAAAGCACCCTGACACAGGGGAACGTTTACTCTACAGAAGGTTTGAAACAGCACCCTGACACAGGGGAACGTTTACTCTACAGAAGGTTTAAACAGCACCCTGACACAGGAGAACGTTTACTCTACAGAAGGTTTAAACAGCAACCCTGACACAGGAGAACGTTTACTCTACAGAAGGTTTAAACAGCACCTGACACAGGAGAACGTTTACTTAAGAAGTTTAAACAGCACCCTGACACAGGAGAACGTTTACTCTACAGAAGGTTTTAAAACAGCACCCTGACACAGGGAGAACGTTTACTCTACAGAAGGTTTAAACAGCACCCTGACACAGGAGAACGTTTACTCTACAGAAGGTTTAAACAGCACCCTGACACAGGAGGAACGTTTACTCTACAGAAGGTTTGAACAGCACCCTGACACAGGAGAACGTTTACTCTACAGAAGGTTTGAACAGCACCCTGACACAGGAGAACGTTTACTCTACAGAAGGTTTAACAGCACCTGAACAGGAGAACGTTTACTCTACAGAAGGTTTAAAGAACAGACACCACAAAGGACACAGGAGAACGTTACTCTACAGAAGGTTGAACAGCACCCTGACACAGGAGAACGTTTACTCTACAGAAGGTTTGAACAGCACCCGACACAGGAGAAGTTTACTCTACAGAAGTTTGAACAGCACCTGACACAGGAGAACGTTTACTCTACAGAAGGTTTGAACAGCACCCTGACACAGAGAACGTTACTCTACAGAAGGTTTGAACAGCACCCTGACACAGGAGAACGTTTACTCTACAGAAGGTTTGAACAGCACCCTGACAAGGGAACGTTTACTCTACAGAAGGTTTGAACAGCACCCTGACACAGGAGAACGTTTACTCTACAGAAGGTTTAAAACAGCACCCTGACACAGGAGAACGTTTACTCTACAAGGTTTAACAGCACCCTGACACAGGGAACGTTTACTCTACAGAAGGTTTGAACAGCACCCTGACACAGGGGAACGTTTACTCTACAGAAGGTTTGAACAGCACCTGACACAGGAGAACGTTTACTCTACAGAAGGTTTGAACAGCACCCTGACACAGGAGAACGTTTACTCTACAGAAGGTTTGAACAGCACCCTGACACAGGAGAACGTTTACTCTACAGAAGGTTTGAACAGCACCCTGACACAGGAGAACGTTTACTCTACAGAAGGTTTAAACAGCACCCTGACAGAGGAGAACGTTTACTCTACAGAAGGTTTAAACAGCACCTGACAGAGGAGAACGTTTACTCTACAGAAGGTTTGAACAGCACCCTGACACAGGGGAACGTTACTCTACAGAAGGTTTAACAGCACCTGACACAGGAGAACGTTTACTCTACAGAAGGTTAACAGCATCCTGACACAGGAGAACGTTTACTCTACAGAAGGTTTGAACAGCACCCTGACACAGGGAACGTTCACTCTACAGAAGGTTTGAACAGCACCCTGACACAGGAGAACGTTTACTCTACAGAAGGTTTGAACAGCACCCTGACACAGGGGAACGTTCACTCTACAGAAGGTTTGAACAGCATCCTGACACAGGAGAACGTTTACTCTACAGAAGGTTTGAACAGCACCCTGACACAGGAGAACGTTTACTCTACAGAAGGTTTAACAGCACCTGACACAGAGAAGTTTACTCTACAGAAGGTTTGAACAGCACCCTGACACAGGAGAACGTTTACTCTACAGAAGGTTTGAACAGCACCCTGACACAGGAGAACGTTTACTCTACAGAAGGTTTGAACAGCACCCTGACAGAGGAGAACGTTTACTCTACAGAAGGTTTGAACAGCACCCTGACACAGGAGAACGTTTACTCTACAGAAGGTTTGAACAGCACCCTGACAGAGGAGAACGTTTACTCTACAGAAGGTTTGAACAGCACCCTGACACAGGAGAACGTTTACTCTACAGAAGGTTTAAACAGCATCCTGACACAGGAGAACGTTTACTCTACAGAAGGTTTGAACAGCACCCTGACACAGGGAACGTTACTCTACAGAAGGTTTAAACAGCATCCTGACACAGGAGAACGTTTACTCTACAGAAGGTTTGAACAGCACCCTGACACAGGAGAACGTTTACTCTACAGAAGGTTTGAACAGCACCCTGACACAGGGGAACGTTTACTCTACAGAAGGTTATGAACAGCAGCCCTGACAGAGGAGAACGTTTACTCTACAGAAGGTTAGAACAGCACCCTGACACAGGAGAACGTTTACTCAAGAAGGTTAACAGATGACAAGAAACGTTATCTACAGAAGGTTGAACAGCACCCTGACACAGAAGTTTACTCCAGAAGGTTGAACAGCACCTGACAGAGGAGACGTTTACTCTACAGAAGGTTTGAACAGCACCCTGACACAGGAGAACGTTTACTCTACAGAAGGTTTGAACAGCATCCTGACACAGGGAACGTTTACTCTACAGAAGGTTTGAACAGCACCCTGACACAGGAGAACGTTTACTTACAGAAGGTTTAAACAGCATCCTGACACAGTGAGAACGTTTACTCTACAGAAGGTTTAACAGCACCTGACAGAGGAGAACGTTTACTCTACAGAAGGTTACAGAACAGACACCCAACTGACACAGGGAACGTTTACTCTACAGAAGGTTTTGAAACAGCACCCTGACACAGGAGAACGTTTACTCTACAGAAGGTTGAACAGCACCCTGACACAGGAGAACGTTTACTCTACAGAAGTTGAACAGCATCCGACAAGGGAGGAAAACGTTTACTCTACAGAAGGTTAACAGCACCTGACACAGGAGAACGTTTACTCTACAGAAGGTTTGAACAGCACCTGACACAGGAGAACGTTTACTCTACAGAAGGTTTGAACAGCATCCTGACACAGGAGAACGTTTACTCTACAGAAGGTTTGAACAGCACCCTGACACAGGGAACGTTTACTCTACAGAAGGTTAAGCACCTGACAGGAGAAGATCACAGAGGTTTAACAGCACCCTGACACAGGAGAACGTTTACTCTACAGAAGGTTTGAACAGCACCCTGACACAGGGGAACGTTTACTCTACAGAAGGTTTGAACAGCACCCTGACACAGGGAACGTTTACTCTACAGAAGGTTTAAACAGCATCCTGACAAGGAGAACGTTTACTCTACAGAAGGTTTAAACAGCACCCTGACACAGGAGAACGTTTACTCTACAGAAGGTTTAACAGCACCCTGACACAGGAGAACGTTTACTCTACAGAAGGTTTAAACAGCACCCTGACACAGGGAACGTTTACTCTACAGAAGGTTTAAACAGCACCCTGACACAGGAGAACGTTTACTCTACAGAAGGTTAGAACAGCACCCTGACACAGGGAACGTTTACTCTACAGAAGGTTTGAACAGCACCCTGACACAGGAGAACGTTTACTCTACAGAAGGTTTGAACAGCACCCTGACACAGAGGAACGTTTACTCTACAGAAGGTTAGAACAGCACCTGACACAGGAGAACGTTTACTCTACAGAAGGTTAGAACAGCACCCTGACACAGGAGAACGTTTACTCTACAGAAGGTTTGAACAGCACCCTGACACAGGAGAACGTTTACTCTACAGAAGGTTTAAACAGCACCCTGACAGAGAGGAACGTTTACTCTACAGAAGGTTAGAACAGCACTGTGAAATATTGTTTGATGTTTACTGGGTTTACACTAGTCTGGCCTAAGTCTTCGGTCAGAAAGACTGCAGCGGATCCAGAGGTTTGATTTTGTCTTTAATACATTTCCACAATGAAGGTACAGTACAGATGAGTTGTAGCAGGGTGTATCTGAGCGATGGTAGGTAGCTGGGTGTGTCTAGGCATGAGGAATAGATATAAAGTATGTTGACGTGGGTGTGTATGTGTGTGTGTGTGGTCACCTATAAAAGAACAAAAGTAAATGCAATTAGAATGTGTTACCCATTAAACATTGTCAAATAAAGTTATTGTAATATAAATTGGGCAATTAACATGTCAAAATGGTATTTAACTGCATTTACATGAGTACACAAATAATTGGTGAAGTTTGACTGTTGTTACACTGCAAATCCGCAAGAGGGCGCCAAAGGGCCGCGCAATGCCGACAGAAGATTTATGACTTCGGCCCTCGTGGGTGATGTCGGATAGAGTGAGGCAAAACCATTAAACTTAGCGAAAATTACAAAATATATTGAAATTGCCTCTATAAATGATATTGCACACACACAGAACTGGTTGTAACAATTGTACATAAAGTCAGTATACTTAAAGATGCATTAACGCACACAATTTAGTGAAAAACACAAAAGTCTCAGGCATGCCGTCTCACTCCTACCGCTCCCTCTGCGAACTGACCACCTGTGGCAGCAGTGCGCATGTCATTGGGAGGCAGCAGTGGAGCTGTTCCTTAAAGACACAGCGCCTTAGAGCAGGGAAATTTGCACAAGCACCCTGACACAAGGGAACGTTTACTCTACAGAAGGTTTGAACATTGTTTAATTTCCCCCCCCAATATCTAACCCCCTATTTTTTCAAATTTTTTCACCCAATTTGTTTTCTTATTTTTGTCCCAATTTTTTCTTGTTTCCCTAATTATTCCTCCTCATGTTTGCTCCTTTTCTATTACTAATATTTTCCCTATTTTCCCTCATTTGTTTCCCTCAAATTTATTCCACATTTCCCCTATTTTTGCCCCATGTTTTTCTAAATCATTCCCCATTTTCACACATTTCTTGACACTGCAGATGAACCTGATGTGAATTTGCAGATCGTCCACACATTATTCTTCCATTTCCTGGTTCTAAACGACAGATATTCTAGTATCGGTATCGTAAATCAAGTATCGTTATATCGTAAAAGTACCAGTATCTGAATAAAGTATACCGGTTCCCGACCTGAGAGTGGCTCCTTCCGTTTGGACGACGTCTCCGTCTTTCAGATACGTGTAGCTCTTCTTCCCGGACGATTCCTCAGAGCCGTCGGCACGAGGGAGTTTACTCACTTTCACTTCAGGGCCTGAGAGACCGAGAGGACACGTTATGAGTCACTGAGGAGGTTAGCGCCCCCTGTGGGTGAAACACAAGGTCTCGTCCATTGAAATGAATGGGCAGAGATCGACTAAGAAGTGTCTCCCATTGACAGAAGCGACATGAAGACCTGGTTAAACGAGAGGGAAACGTGGGAGTGAAACCTGTGATGTCTCTGCAGATGTCCTCCACTCCGCCCGTGTGGTCCAGGTGCCAGTGCGTCACCACGATCTCCTGGATGCTGCTGTTGAACTGGACCAGAGCCTGTTTTAAGGTGGAAATGTACTCGGGCACAGACGGCTCCCCGGCGTCGATCAGGACCCGCCTTAGAAACAAGACGAGAGCGTTAAAGTTCCTATATCATGCAAAATCGACTTTTTGGAGCTTTTAACCATGTTATTTTGCTATTTCCTTCTCAAAAACGGCTTCATTCACGCAGTTCTAAGTAATCCTCCTGAATCCTGCTCTCTGAGCAGCTGCTCCGCCTTCTCCTGGTGAACCACTGAGTTGTGACACTGACGTATTTTACGTCATAGTGTCAAACAGGAAGGGCCAGACCTCTGTAATGTAATGCCTTACGGCCTGATTTTAATTTATAAAACAGGTTTTTCATTATTTTTGTTGTAAGAGAAAAAAAAAAAAAAAGACCAAAAAATAAATAAATAAGTAAATCCCCGACGTGCTGTCCCGGGACGGTAAACAAACGCACCCCCGGAGGATCCGAACAGAAGTCATGTTTGTGAATACGGAGCGCTTTCTGACCTACTCTGGACACGCCTGTTCTTTTATATGTCACGATAATGTCACGGATGCGCGTTTGGCTACGAAAGGAACAGGACTATTCAACCTTCCTAAAGAAGAGTGCACTCGCCAGAAGTTGGAATTTCTTTCCGGGATTCAGCGACTTTATCAACCAACCTGATGGATGCTTGGTGAACCTTGGCCAGAATCAAAGTGGATTCACTTTTATAACCAACGCGATCCCATAACGTAAACACCCGACGATGGGGAGGCCATGCTGAGCGCTGAGTCAATCAAAACGCGTGTTAGCGTGTGTGTTAGCGTGTGTGTGTTAGCGTGTGTGTGTTAGCGTGTGTGTGTTAGCGTGTGTGTGTTAGCCATTTATGAAACTGTGTTGCACATGTCAACTCCTTATAACTGCATTATGTGAAGTAACTTCACTTTTTGCAGCGATATTTATATTTATAATACTGTAAATGTGGAATGAGCGGAGAGAGGGGCGGAGTTAACTCAATCGAAGCGTCTTGTCTTCCGGGTTTGGAAAATACCTCCAGAAAACACTATTTCTCTCAATCATGAGTACTCCATAGTGATAGAGGTACAATATATCATATAAATGCCTATACTTTACTTTGGAATGGCTAAAATAGCAGGATAGGAGAGACAGAAAGAAAACATTGAAACAAACTGTACTAATCTGCACTCTTGCTTTTTACTGTAATTGATTAATTTGATGTTGATGTTTTATTTGATCTGCTTTCTTACAATTTACGGCAACTGTGAAGCACTTCAGTTTCAGTTTTTATTACAAATATATATACGGTAAAAGCATTTTAACATTGATTCATAGATGATAGTGCAGATTCATACCTACCAACTAACCTTAAGTACTCTAATTTAAAACTGCCTTACCTTACTTTTAGCTTAGAGTTCCATCAATTTTTCTTAAAAAAGGTAAGTATTTTTTTTTGCTTACACACATTAGTACATATTACCATCAGACATGAGTTACATAAGTCTTGTTACAGATCATCATCAGCTAGGGTTTATTATTTGAATGGCCTTGTGTATGAATTGTGCTCTACAGATAAACTTGCCTTGCCTAACTGTGTCTTAATACTCTCAAGTGAAAGTGTAACTTTAAATGTGTTCAGGAATGTGATGTCATATCGCTAAGCATTATGGGATTAGCAGCAATTGTAAACTAATGGAGATTTTAAAAGTTAAAATACTGGAGTTATAGCTCGCATTAAAACACTTGGACACCACAGTGAGTTAGATGTATTTACCAGCAGTGACTCAGCAGCTAACGGAGCTGTTTCACGGCTTTTTTCTCCACTTTATATACTGTTTTTAGCTAATGTTAGGCAATGGAAATGTATGCTAACAGCTGCAAAGATGGCCGATCTCCATGGTAACTGTGGAATTTCCCGAACTCTATTCTAAATACGTGCCCACGCTCCCTCCCGGGTCAGGCCTGAGGAGCAGGAGACACGGGAGAGTCTCACCTGGCCCCGGTCCCCACCAGGTAAGTGTTGGTCCCCTGCAGGGTCATGGGGCCCGGGTTGCAGCCCAGCACGCGCACCACCCGCGCGGACAGCTGCTCGATGCGCGGGAGCACGGCGCTCATGGCCCACGCGGACAGAGAGAGAAACAAAAGGGAAAAAGAAGAAAAACTACGGGACAAAACGTGCTCAACGTGCAGGAAAACAACCGAGCCGAGAACAGGAAGCGGAGCGGAAACAGCGCGCCATGTGAGCCGTGTTTACTTCCGGTACGAGTGACTTTCATAATAAACGTTCTTTCCAGTTACGTTTCCTTTTTAGCGGTTTCTTTGTTTATTCGTCACAAAGAACATATTACTGACCATGAAGAACTACACAGCTATAATCCTGTTGTTTTTGTTTTCATTTAGCGACATTTTACTAAACAAAACACACAGTGCCATGAGCCCATGTGAACAGCAGGTGGAGCTATTGCACAGTTTAAAAAGGTGAGACCCGAGAAACGAGAAGCTGCTTCATAAAAACACCAGCTTTTCTTTTACGTGTTGGCCGACATATTTCGTGATAATATTTCAGACTTAAGAGCAGGGCCAAGTTTGTGAGGAGGTAGTAGTCCAAAGTAAAGCACAGATAGGCTGTGTTGGAGTAAATACTTTTAAATTGTATATTAACTGAGTGTATTGTCTCCAGTTCAGCTTTACCCAAATCTAAAGCTTACAGCCTATAGGCCCGTGTAACGCCTTATTTGTTTGATGTTGTGTTGTTGCTGCATTTCTGTCACATTTTCGAAGCATTTTTTGTCTGGTTTTCATTGTTTGTTTTTGTCGTGTTATGTCACTTTACAATTGTTTAATTGTTGCTTTTCTGGCAGATTTTCGTTGCTCTTCTGTCGCTTGTTTGTGGCGCTTTCTTTTGCTTTGCTCAAATGAAGTCAGGGGAGAAAGGAAGCAAAAATGCACCTGTCAAATGGATGGTTCGGATGTTATTTGGTAAAGTTAGAGCCCAGACAGTGAGGTTTAGCTTGTTGAACACGAGTGCTGCCGGTGCAGAGCAGTTTTCCAAAACTGATCTGCAGTTTTCCAAAAGCGAAGGTGGGTGATCGCCGTTCCTGACCGTTCCCGCCCACTTTAACCCCTGGATATGTTGATCTACTTCACGCACGTGACCAGTTAGTAGGCTGAGTTATTTAAATTTGTTCATGAAAACAAATCAAAATTCTTATTAAAGAGTAACTAAACACCAAATCAAGTTTTTTTTACTGATAAACTGTCTCAATGTGTGTCTCATAGTGTTGTCTACTGGTCCCTGACATTATTCTGACATTATAGCGCAAACATGTGTAAAATCCTAACTTTGGCCTGAAAACGAATGGGTTGCGCCCCCTTCAGGGTTAACTCTGCTACTAAATTAGAATTTCCTGATTGGCTGGAGACGTGTCCACGGCCTCCACAGAACGTCATAAGCCGCACCAGCTCCACACATCATCATCAGGTGCTGCCCATTGTCCTGCCCCTGTACCTGTGGTTTATAACCAAGTCCCCACGTAATCATTCTGCTGTGATTGTGCCAATGCAAAGGCCCACACTCTAAAATTACCTAAACGGGCGTGCCAAAGCCTTTCCCCACCTACAAACAGAAGTCAAATATTGCTGTGAAAGAGGCGTCTCTGAAGTTTGTGAGTGACATGCGGGGGGTGAGTGTGTGGGCCTTTGCATTGGCACAATCACAGCAGACTGATTACGTGGGAGGGACTTGGTTATAAACCACAGGTACAGGGGCAGGACAATGGGCAGCACCTGATGACGATGTGTGGAGCTGGTGCGGCTTATGACGTTCTGTGGAGGCCGTGGACACGTCTCCAGCCAATCAGGAAATTCTAATTTCGTAGCAGAGTTTACCCTGAAGGGGGCGCAACCCATTCGTTTTCAGGCCAAAGTTAGGATTTTACACATGTTTGTGCTATAATGTCAGAATAATGTCAGGGACCAGTGGACAACACTATGAGACACCCATTGAGACAGTTTATCAGTAAAAAAAACTTGATTTGGTGTTTAGTTGCTCTTTAACAAATTTGGAAAGTGTAACTAGATGCTTCTGTTGATTGATAAAGATAACATAACTTTGATACAGATTGGTTGTTATTTTTGTTCCTAAATGATCCTAATCTTAAAGCCACACCGCATAGAATTTTACCCAATAAATCAAATTCAAATACAAGCATTTATTTTGTGATATTTTCCTCACTGAAAAATACCTCATAAATGTACAAACAAACATTGATGAGGCTCAGCTCTCCTAAGACATGACTGTAAACTTTACTGGGAGTGGGTACGTCTCCAGCTCGTCTCCATGGAGATGTGACTAAATCAGCAGAATCTGAGATTCAAACAGGTTCAGTTCTCATCCAAATCCATTCTTTGATTACACTGCAGTAATAATATTTCCTGTGATGAGCTGGTCATTAGGAGCATGTTTTGTTTTGTCGGCAACAGTATAGTCCAAAATGTTACGCAGTGTGCCTTTAACCTAAACCTAACTGCTCCTACCAGCAGAGGGCGCACTATCACGGCGGATCCGCCTCACCGTCCTGGATATGTCTCGGCTCTGGGTCTGCAGCTTTCTATTATTGGTCCCATTGGCATTAGGTGTGTTTAAGATGAGGAGGCGCAGCAGGCGCTGAAGGCGAGCGGTGCCGGTCAGATTCGTGCCCAAGATGGCCCCGCCTTGCTCTGACGCAGCCTGTGCGACAGTGCACAGGCTGCGTCAGAGCAAGGCGGGGCCATTGGTTGCTATAAGGGTTAGCCTCGCCAGCCAGTCACAAGATGGCCACCACGTTAGCAACGAGTGTCATGTTCGATCTTGAGTTTTATTGAATAGCAGTCGAAGCTAGCAGTTAGCATGTAGCTAAACATTCTCTGTTATTTATGTTTTTATGAGCTGTTGAACCTCTTTGCTCTATGTCTCTGTTTCTTTATTTAGAAGAAAATTCTTCCATAATTGAGCGTTTGTCAAAGTATTTCTGGAGTAAAATATCTCTTTAATGTAGCTGAAGACGAGTGTTGCTAATAAATGTCCTAATGTGATGTAAACCTGTGTTCCAGTGACGGGGCGGGGCGCAGCGGCACCTACGTCCTCATCCACAAGATGGCCAAAGGTGAGCCTGACTTTGTTTCTAAAGCTCTCACTCGTCCAGGAGGTTGCCATTGTAGAGGAGGTTTATACGAGTTTAAGACATTTCTCCTTTACTTCGAGAAAGAAATTGAAGAAAAATAAAAAAATCGTTCAGGTATCAGTATCGTAAACCAAGTAAGGCAAGTTTATTTGTAGAACACAATTCATACACAAGGCATTTCAAAGTGAATCACAGTTGCATAAAATTGTAAGAAGCAGATCAAATCAATCTCTAAAACATAAACAAGCAAAGAGCAGATAAAATACTTTCAGCGTCATATGCTGTTCCACATTTTAGCTGCAGGAAACTGAAATCTGGGAAACAACAGGAGACCGTCATTAATTCACCTCATCCCGCCTCCTTTGCCTCCTTTGCCTCTTTTGCTTTGTATCAACAAACATTTTATTCATCAAGTATAAAATGTTTTAATATGCAGGTCAAAGTAATAAAACGGTTTAGGTTAAGCTGACACGTCTGAGTAAAAGTACAGCCTGTTATTTTGACCTTAACAGTGACTTATACGTTGTTTAGCTTGCTGTAGGTCGGCTCCACCTCCTCCAGACGAAGGTCTTGGTAAACAGACTCTGGACTGATGTTTTCATATTCTCTCTAGAAATTAAATCATACAGGAAGTTGTTAACAGAGCCCATATACTGTATATCAGGTTAAAATAGTTATGATAGTAGTGACCTCAGGATTTTGAGTTCCTCCAGCGCCTGTTCCTGGATCTGTGAGACACATTAGTCAGACACTTCACCTGCAGATGGACATGTGTCGCTGCATTTGGACTCATCTCACCTGTGCGTTTGCGCCTCTTGCAGAAGATGGTCAGAGTAATCACTGAGTAATCCCGTTCCACCACATCCCAAAGATGCTCTATTGGGTTGAGATCTGGTGACTGTGGGGGCCATTGTAGTACAGTGAACTCATTGTCATGTTCAAGAAACCAATTTGAAATGATTGGAGCTTTGTGACATGGTGCATTATCCTGCTGGAAGTAGCCATCAGAGGATGGGTACATGGTGGTCTAAAGGGATGGACATGGTCAGAAACAATGCTCAGGTAGTCCGTGGCATTTAAACGATGCCCAATTGGCACTAAGGGCCTAAAGTGTGCCAAGAAAACATCCCCCACACCATTACACCACGACCACCAGCCTGCACAGTGGTAACAAGGCATGATGGATCCATGTTCTCATTCTGTTTACGCCAAATTCTGACTCTACCATCTGAATGTCTCAACAGAATCGAGACTCATCAGACCAGGCAACATTTTTCCAGTCTTCAACTGTCCAATTTTGGTGAGCTCGTGCAAATTGTAGCCTTATTTTCCTATTTGTAGTGGAGATGAGTGGTACCCGGTGGGGTCTTCTGCTGTTGTAGCCCATCCGCCTCAAGGTTGTGCGTGTTGTGGCTTCACAAATGCTCTGCTCCATACCTCGGTTGTAACGAGTGGTTATTTCAGTCAAAGTTGCTCTTCTATCAGCTTGAATCAGTCGGCCCATTCTCCTCTGACCTCTAGCATCAACAAGGCATTTTCGCCCACAGGACTGCCGCATACTGGATGCTTTTCCCTTTTCACACCATTCTTTGTAAACCCTAGAAATGGTTGTGCGTGAAAATTAGGGCTGAAACAACTAATCGATTAATCGACGACTAATCGATTATTGAAATAGTCGACAACTATTTTAGTAATCGATTAATCGTTTTCTGGTTCACACAGATTCAAATAGAGCAAAAATTACATGAAAATGTAATATTTTTTGATGAAACCCTACTTTGTTTTTATAGTTAGTGTCTGTAGTGTTTTGTACATTGTAAATTTCATGAATATCTGTCTGTGTCTCGTCCAATCAGAAGCAGAATTAGCGCCAAGAGCCTCCAACAAACATTTACTTTAAGTTTAGTCTAAGTTTACTCCATCAACATCTCGTCAAGTGGCGCCATTTTAGCTTCATGTCATGAAAAAAATACATATAATAAAATGTTCATACACCATTCACAGCCAATCGATTAATCGATTAGTCGTAAATATAATCGATAGATTAATCGATTACAAAATAATTGTTAGTTGCAGCCCTAGTGAAAATCCCAGTAACTGAGCAGATTGTGAAATACTCAGAACGGCCCGTCTGGCACCAACAACCATGCCACGCTCAAAATTGCTTAAATCACCTTTCTTTCCCATTCTGACATTCATGACGTGGAGAAAAAGCTTTTTGTTGAAATAAATACTGGACAATAAGCTGGATTATATTCGTCTGCTACGCTCCTCTCGGAAGATGGTGAAAGACAGTTGTGTTTTTATATTCACTGAGACTTGGCTCAATGGTAATATACCGGACAGTGGAATCCAGCTTGAGGGGCTTTCCTGCTGCAGAGTGGACAGAGTGATCTCCGAGGGAGGTAAGACACGCGGAGGTGGTCTCTGTCTCTACACCAATGACGCCTGATGCCGTGACGTTGCCGTGGTCTGCAGACACTGCTCACCCCTCGTGGAGTTTATGATCATTAAGTGTCGACCTTTCTACCTGCCCATGGAATCTACCACCCACCTCCAACATCAAAAACAGGAAAGAGGCGCTGAATGAACTGTTCCAGAGTGTCAGTGACAAACAGACAGCCCACCCAGATGCCTTTCTCATCTTAGCTGGGGATTTTAACCACGCAGACCCAAAGAGCGTTTTCCCCAAAGTCTATCAACACATTGACTTTCCAACAAGGGGAAACAACATCCTGGATCTGGTTTACACCACCAAAAAAGGTGCGTACAAGGCACACCCCCTGCCCCATCTTGGTGCCTCGGACCACATAACTATTCTGTTACTGCCAGCATACAGGCCACTGGTTAGAGTCACTAAACCGGTTCGGAAACAGATTCAAGTGTGGAGTGAAGACTCTATAGAGAAACTCAAGGACTGCTTTCACACAACGGATTGGAATATGTTCAAGCAGGCTGCCATTCACAACAATATCACTGATCTCCAGGAGTATGTCTCTCTCTCTCTAACCTGTCATGGAGTCAGTCCATAATACAGGTCTGCTGTCTGAGTCAAACACTCAGCCAACACTTCCTCCTGCTCCTCAGAGGAAACTCTGTTGATGCTTCAGTGTGACCTACACTGGGATGATCACTGGACCCTGGTCTCTCAGCTTCTGCAGTGTTTTACAGTATCTGCTCAGTGTTAATGGCAGATCACATGTGCCTTTGTAACTGATCTGACCTGCCCTTCTTTCTGACCACATCAGAGGCTTTTTTTTTAAACATTATCTGGCACAAATCTGTCAGTCTTTCTTTTCCATTTCTGTAAAAGTATTCAAATCAAGTAAGTGTTATTAACTGTATATAAGGGATGATTGTGTTACAACCATCCCTACCCCTGTCAGCCATTGTTCAGCTCTATCAGCAGAATGGTTTGAAATTAGCACATTGTGCCTGAGAAACTACAATTTAATCTAATGTAAGTCATATGGTTTTATGTGCAATAGTATAAGCACTAAACAAAATATAGTCTTGGTAAAAAAAAAAATTCTTACCTCAAAATCAATTCTTTCTCTATAGAATCCACATGAACCTGTTTACAACCTTGACAATCACCATGTGGGATCAGGGAGGAAGTGGGTAAACACTGATATGATCATGTGACTCCTATCTTACCCCTGAATGGTGGAATTAGTGGTGTTATAACTCTCCCCATGTTGTAACACCACATATATGTGGTGTTACAATTAAACTACAGACATCGTGTGTTTTCACGTAAATGCAGCGAATGTAAATAAGCTCCATAAACGTGCTGTAGGGCAGTCGCAAATGTTATAAAAAGTGCAAAATCAACCACCTGCTCTTGTGTTTTTATGTAAAGTAAATTTCACTCTGTCTCTGCTCACTTTGCAAATTTACATCACTTTCATTTCCACTGATAGTTGAAGGACTCTCATGACTCTGTGATGGAACGGTACCTGGGCGTCCTGTCGGCTCCTGCTCTGGGGGGCTTCAGATGGACGCACTGTCACTGGGAAACCACCGGGGGCGCTGCAGCAGAAGGACAGAGATCAGAAACAGCTCAAACAGAGAGTGTACGACCTCAGACTCATCTGGAGAGACGTTGATCCATATTTGACGTGACCTTTGGTCCAGATGAACCTGATAGGCCCCGGAGTCAGAGCTGCTCACGTTTCTGATCTTCACTGTCACTTCACTCAGGTCGTCTGTGTGTTTCTTATACTGAATCCTGTATCTGCCACTTTGTCCTTCGTCCCCCATCGCTGTAACCAAAATGTCCTCGTCAGAGCAGCTGTTTCTACAGGTCTTCTTCTCTCCAGGATTGTGGAAGATAAATGTGTGGCTAAAGTCTTCTCCTGCAGCAAGTGAGATCTCATGTTTTGATTTTGTGTCTCTCCCTGGAGTTAGAGAGAGCAGACGTCACCTCAGAATTAGTTATGCACCGATCCAACGCTGATATCGGAGCCGATCTTGGAAAAATTACTGGATCAGGTCTCAATTATAAATATCAGATCCTGAACCGATATCTGCTTTGGCTCTCATCGTTTAAAAACACAATTCTCACTTAATCAAAGCTGACGTGCTGTATCTCATTTGAGGCTCTTTGCCTGGAGAAATCTACACAGCAATGGGTTAGAGAGCAACTCTTCATTTAGTGCAGAAAAGTCCAAAGACCATTGTTTAATACTGTATTTTTGTTACAGTTTATAGAAAATCCCTCGATATGTAACATCTCGTTTACAACATAAGGATTTATTGGTCTCATAATGAAGAAATTCACTTGTTACAAAAGACCATTCCCTTTTCAGTCACACTTTAAGAAAGTCTGGCTGGATCAGTGCGTCTCTACTCAGAGCTCACCTTCAAAACAAGCTTTCTAGAATCATCAGTAAACAGCTGCACCACCACAGCTGACCCCTCTCCCCCACTGCACGAAGCCTTTGAGCCTCTACAGTTTTAGACTGATCAGTAACACTCACCGTCTGTGACTTCAATCATAAATTCGCAGTAAGAACGTCCAACAGGCTTGTCCCAGACGCCTCGGTATCGCCCTGAGTCGCTCAGAGTGAGGTTGGAGATGGTCACGTCGATGAAGTCCTTTGGAGGAGAACCTTTAATCTCATGTTCGATGCTGAATCTGCCGTTTGTTTGTCGACTTCCTGAGGTCTGCACCAAGATGTCTCCCTCCTCACAGTCGTTTTTACAAAAGATCCTTCTTGTCACGTTTACATTTTGTCCAGACCAACACGTAACCGACCTCTCTCCTCCTTTTGGACCCTTAAAAACATGGACAGCAGTGTCTGTGGGTCGGGCGTCCCACAGCAGAAGAACTGTGCAGAAGAACAACAGAACCAAGTCAGAACACAGTCTAATGAAACATTTATGTTACATTTCTCACCGAACCACAGCAGCCACAGCCTCCAGGAGCTCATGATGATGTGGACTGAGAAATGAAGAAACAACTTCACTGAAAACAGAACGAGTCCTGCAGATTATGAGAACTGAGAAGTGTCTTCACTGTGAACGGCATCGAGCTGAAGAGGAAATAAGACGAGTGAGACGTGTGTGAGGCGGGTTTATTTATGGAGCACAAATCATACACAGGGAAATTAAGTGCTTCAGTTACAGAAAAATACAAAAAACTGATCAAATCAAACCATAAAACATAAATTAATGAATTACATTGTGGCAAAGAGTTCAGATAAAATACTTTCACTGTAAAAATAATTTATTAATAACTTTATTAATATTAAAGTTATTTTGTCCTTGATTTGAGAAACTATTTTCAATACATCTTAATTTGTTGAAATAATATTGGTGATGTTTGTTTCTTAATTTAAGTGTAAAAAAAACTTGCCCCATGAACAGATTCCTTGATATTAGTCACTGAAATAAGGGTCAAATGTACTTATTAATAAAAGTACTTTTCTGTAGATTGATTTTTGCTGAGTTCAGTTACAAGATCAGGTTCATCCTCACAGATAAAACAGGCAGTTCCTGTTGCACCATTTACTGAACAGTAATGTTCCATTAGAAGGTCAAATGACAGCAAGTTTTACTTAAAAACATTTCACACTGAGCTATTTTTATATTTCCTGTAAACTGTGGTTGTGACACCTCTGTCCTGTTTATGAGGAAAGTCTTCTTAACATCCTCTATTCTCTGTTTTAGGAGTCTTCTTCCCACTGTAACTCCTCCTTTCTTCACTGCAGCTCCACATCAGCAGTAACAAAGTAAAAAGTACATTTGAAGTACAGTAACTTCCAGGGATGTTCACAGATTGAGCTCAGGTCGTCTTTGCCCTTTATTTATTCATGCTACAGAAACTATGACTGGATCACCTACAGCAGCTCCTCCCAAACTTCAACTAATTCACTCACTTCAAAGAATATGTAATAAAGTTTCTCATAAACTCTTTAAACAATTACAGTCGTTTAAATCAAAACTCCTCGATCTGTAACGTCTCGTTTGCAGGAAAAGACAAAAGACAAGACTATTGAAGTGGAGTCCAAAGTATTCGATCTTTCAAATGTAGTGGAGTAAAAGTAGTACGTTTTAAGTAAAGTACAGATCCTCAAACACTCTACTTAAGTAGAGTACTGTAGTAAAAGTACTTAGTTACAGACACCTCTGACATAAACAGAGCCACACATTCACGAGGACCTGCTCCCCACACAGCACTTTGACCGCTCACGACGCCTTTGCAGCCCAAACACTGCTGTTCCGTTCTCTCAGACGCCGAAAATAACGTTTTTGCGGGTGCACGCGCGTTTATTATGTATGTTATGTTGTCTAATTACCCCAAAAATGACATTTTTTGTGAGCACCCCCAAGAAAGCCCTCAGCACCCCTAAGCACCCCCTGGACAACATGTCTGGCGCCGCCGCTGGTCAATCCATGCTTACAAAAACTAATGTTTTATGAATAAAAGCTGTTTATAAACTGGTTTTGGTTGGATGTCTTACTGTTTGAACATTTTGGCCTGAATAAAATAACAACATTTCTGCAAAGATTTGGAAGAAATTCAATTAAAATATCAAATATATTTAGCAGGTCCAGTTTATCACTAATCACCTTCAATTGCAGACTTAACTTAACAACCATAGGCCTGATTATATATATAAACCTCTTTTATACATCATTACTTGCTTACAACACTTCTACCAATGATTTTTATTACAATTATTTTTTGCACAAATGTGGAACAAAACTGTTGTGTGTTGCGGTAAATGACGACAACTGGTTATATAACTTGTGATTTTAATATGTACCGGGCAGCATGAGACACAGCAAGTACATGCTTATCTGATAGGTATTGGCGCTAGTAACCAAGTGCCCATGTCAGAACTACGGTGGCTTATAAGGGCAAATATAATTAAAGCCGCAAGCGGCATCGAACGGCCCTCGCGGGCCGTGCCTCCTTTAGCGCCTACATTGCCGCGCCATGACCCTACCGAGGGCGCTAATGTGGCCACACTACATTTTATTGCCCTGATGCGCCATAAATCTTTGTTAGTAAACATCGAAAACTATATTTTTAGCCTCCATGTGAATAATGGCTCCAACCTGCAGAGGGCACTAGCGCGCCCCAAATATTTTTATTTCACAAGCAGCATCGGACGGCCCTGACGGGCCGTACTTCCATGACCCTTGTCCATAAGCTCCTTACAGAGGGCGCTAACGCGCTGTGATTGTGTATAATGTGAGATTTATGTGTTAATCCTATTAGGATAACATGGGGGGCCCCAGGCGTCACCATGGCAACACCGTACAAAATACGGTATGGGTCCCATTGGCTTTTTTGATCGGGACGCCATCAACTATTTTTGTGCCGAATTTTATCAATTTCCGAGAAACTAATTTTTTCCCCATAATGCATTTTTTGTTCTCAGCCTAGAGGGGGCGCTATCGCGCCCAATGTCACTTTTTCACATTTGTTGTGTCCGGGGGTGAAAGGTCAATAAAATGTATATTTCCGATTTTAATTGGAGTTTGTTTGTGCGAATGGGAGCATTTTGTTGTTTACGATAAGTCGCAAACTTCTTCGTAAAGATTGCAGCTTCGCCGCAAACAAAGCGTAAAACTTAGCCAAAAAATTTGGATAACTTTTGATGCCCCACATCTCGAGATGAGCTGGAGCGATTTGGAGCTCATTTGGTCAAACGCCCTAGGAGGAGTTCGTTCAAATGCGATGTCAGCGAAAACGCTGACTCAGCATTTTCCCACCTTCCTGTCAAAATGGCGGACTTCCGGTTTGTCTGGGGGCGTGGCCACAATAATATTTTTTGTTTGTCGTCACATGACGAATGTATGTACCGAATCCCGTCGCTCTATGACAAAGTTGACGTTGGCCCCTCCTCCATAGGCGCAATGTATTTTCACTTTTGTAGGTGGCGCTGTCGCGCCATTTTTTATTTCCCCAATACGAAACACACATTTAAATTAATTTTTCACCGGACCTGAATTTTGGGCAAAGTTTGGTGAGTTTTCGACTATGTTCAGGGGGTCAAAATCAACGATCCCCACGCAGCCGTGGGGGTCCGAGGTGGATGACGAGCGCTTCGCGCTCGTCATCCACCTCCGCATGTCAGTTGGCCATATACCCCCATTCACTTTCATGCAATAACAAGTATAAAGGCGCGCACCTAGGTACAGTGCGCTTCGCGCACTGCGTTGCGTTTACCCATTAATTATCCTGCAACAACAAGTATAAAGGGCCCACACCAGAGGTGTGGGCAGTCACTGTTTGAGACGTTGAGGTTACGGTTGACATGGGGACAGCGCTTTGCGCTGTTTTCGTGCGCTCCGCGCACTGCGTTGCGATTACAATAGGCCCTTGCGACGGCAGGCCGCTCGGGCCTAAAGAAAGAATAAAGAAAAATAATAATATTTTTTGCAAAAACAATATCGTCGCTTTCGCGACGACAACATATTATACATTTTTGGAAAGCTCTCAACCACCCCCACGCAGCCATGGGGTTTCGCGCTCGTCATCCACCTCCGTATGACAGTTGGCCATATACCCCCATTAATTTTGCTGCAATATTAAGTATAAAGGGCCCACACCAGTGGTGTGGGCAGTCACTGTTTTACACGGTGAGTTTATGTTCAACATGGGGACAGCGCTTCGCGCTGTTTTCGTGCGCTCCGCGCACCTAGTTACAGTGCGCTTTGCGCACTGCGTTGTGTTTACCCATTAATTTTTCACTGTTTTACACGGTGAGTTTACGGTGACTTTTTGGACGTCATGGGGACGTCACAGGTGCAGGAAAAATAAGTGGATAGTTTTATTTGTTTTAATTTTTCATCAACATTTTTTATTTTGATTATCTGTGATTAAAAATGTGTTACTAATTATTTATTTGAGTACATGATATGTTGTTATTTAGTAATTTAGATATTTATATGTGTTTAATTATTTGGAAATGCAATTTAAGTAAGTAAGTAAGTAAGTAAGTAAGTGCTTTATTGTCATTGTACAACTGTACAACGAAATAGTGTTCAGGTGTTAGTCCTGAGCTGCTGCAGCTGAGCCGCGCTGCCACTGTGTCAACCTGACCCGCATGACCTTGGAGGTCGGGGGAACTGTAGCACTCGGAAGAAACCTGGCTGGATGCCCTCTCTCGCTGGCTCCTCTTATTCTCTGAAACGGTGCAGCGGCCCCTGGGTTTGTCCCTGTTTCAGAGCGTGGTGTCCTGTACTGGTCAGCTCCACCTCCTTCCTCTTCCTCCTGCAGCTCCCGCCTCCAGTCTTTCACCATCTCCTCATTTGTCCCTTACTTGTTTCCTGTAGCTCCTCTTGTGATGCCTCCTCTGTGCTGCAGCTATGGGGGCTCTTGGTGCCTCTTCAGTGTCTCAGAAGAAGTTTGTAGGTCTCAAATGGGTTTAGCTGATAAGCTAGCATTTTGTTTACCTTTAAAAAGCTGCTTTCTTCAGGACCATTTTGGACTCTCAAAGTAAACAAATCCACCAAACCTCCACAAAAACTCGGCAAAGACGTACAAAAGTATCCAGAAAAAACAATGTGGAACACAGAAACCACAAATGCAGGTCGCAGAGAAAGGTGAAAAATTAAGTTGTACCAGGAGAGAGGGAGGTTTCTTCCTATTTTCACATCGCCATGACGACGAAAACCGAATTAATATGGGCCGAGTTCAACCAGTCAACACCACTCTGATTGGGCGAAACAAGACGTTAAGTCTATTTCCTCTTCCCAGAGACGGCCATTTTGCTTTCATCACTTGGCCTACGCACGTCGTCTTCAGTGAACAGAAGGTAAGTTGAAAGTTTAGTCAGGTTAGTTTATTGTATGTTCATTTATGCATGTGGTCTTAGCTGTTTTAGCTTTGTAGCTGCTGCTATTAGCATTAGCCGCGATTAGCTAACGTTTAGCTATAGTTAATTTTGAATGACTGAAAGTGCCTAAAAATATTCACATTTAACTCCAGCATTAACACCAACAACCATTGAGTATTTTGCCACGAAGTCGCTGCACTAACCAAGGCCGATAGTTCACTCTCTTAGGCTAACTCGCTAAGCTAGCGTCATGCTAACTAGCAGTGTTTATGCTAGCGGCTCCCACGAGGTGATACATTTTTGATCAAGCACTGGGTGGAATGACGGATTCCTGTTCGGGACATGGCTGTAGCCAGCTGTAGGGTCAAGGGAGGCTGGGGTGGAGTTTATTTTAGGGCTTAAACTATTATTGAAGTTCATTCGTATTTTAGTCCGTTGTTTGTCAAAGTTATGCTTGATTCAGCTTAAGGGCTTCTTGCTACTGTTCCAAAGTCAGGCTCCTCCAAAATTTAACGATCAGCACCATTTGAAAGCAGTTAGTTAGACGGGGCGGGGCGCAGCGGCACCTACATCCTCATCCACATGGTCCTCAACAAGATGGCCAAAGGTGAGCCTGACTTTGTTTCTAAAGCTCTCACTCGTCCAGGAGGTTGCCATTGTAGAGGAGGTTTTCAAAGCCGTCAGCTGAACGGGTTTATACGAGTTAAAGACATTTCTCCTTTACTCCGAGAAAGAAATTAAAGAAAAATCGAAAAGTAGTTCAGGTATCAGTATCATAAACCGAGTAAGGCAAGTTTATTTGTAGAATTCATACACAAGGCATTTCAAAGTGAATCACAGTTGCATAAAATTGTAAGAAAGCAGATCAAATCAATCTATAAAACATAAACAAGCAAAGAGCAGATAAAATACTTTCAGTGTCATATGCTGTTCCACATTTTAGCTGCAGGAAACTGAAACGCAGCCTCATCATGTTTATCATTGACTCTGGGAAAAAACAGGAGACCGTCATTAATTCATCTTATCCCGCCTCCTTTGCCTCCTTTGCCTCTTTATGCTTTGTATCAGCACTTACGTTGTCTTCACACTTCTGGTATTCATCAAGTATAACATGTTTTAATTTGCAGGTCAAAGTAATAAAACGGTTTAGGTTAGGCTGACACGTCTGAGTAAAAGTACGGCCTGTTATTTGACCTTAACAGTGACTTATATCTTGTTTATCTTGTTTGTAGGTTGGCTCCACCTCCTCCAGACAAAGGTGTTGTGTCGCTGCATTTGGACTCATCTCACCTGCGCGTTTGTGCCTCTTGCAGTAGATGGTCAGAGTAATCACTGTGACGATGACGACGACACAGAATGAGATTAGGACCAGGATCATGGGCAGGTTCTGGGTGTTTGGAGCTCCCCCTGTGGATCAGAGAGTGTGTTTACATTGGGCCACTGGCTTCAACTAGGGCCTAAATACACTCTTTACAGTGTAA
Organism: Neogobius melanostomus; assembly: GCA_007210695.1. Classification (NCBI taxonomy): domain Eukaryota; kingdom Metazoa; phylum Chordata; class Actinopteri; order Gobiiformes; family Gobiidae; genus Neogobius; species Neogobius melanostomus. The sequence goes on from VHKM01000411.1 coordinate 52,885, forward strand.
GTAAATTTCACTCTGTCTCTGCTCACTTGCAAATTTACATCACTTTCATTTCCACTGATAGTTGAAGGACTCTCATGACTCTGTGATGGAACGGTACCTGGGCGTCCTGTCGGCTCCTGCTCTGGGGGGGCTTCAGATGGACGCACTGTCACTGGGAAACCACCGGGGGGCGCTGCAGCAGAAGGACAGAAGAAGATCAGAAACAGCTCAAAAAGAGAATTTGTGCGAGGGCCAACCAGGGGCGTAGGTTTGGTGTCAATGTTGGTGGGGACACTCCAGAGAAAAAGCTTTTTGTTGAAATAAATACGTTAATAATGCTAACAAGCCTGCCAAATTTAGAATTTACTTTAATATATAGGGGAGAACGGGTATGTTTGTGACACTTTTTGCTTCCGCACCTGTAACTCACAGAATCTTTGAGCTAGAGTTCTCAAACTTTTATACAAAGTCCCTGTCATGGTTTGGGTTTGATATATTTAGTTTTGTCTTGTTTCCCCTGTTTTTGGTTTTGTGTTTATTTTGACATTCATGGTCTGTGTCTGTGTGCTTGCCCTTCCTCCTGTCTGATTACCTGTCCCGCCCTAATGTGTTACACCTGTTCCTCATTTCCCTTGTGTGTGTATTTATTCCCTGGTGTTCTCCTGTGTCTTTGTCTGAGCATTATGTTGTATGGTGAGTGTTGTTCTGTGCTTCGTTCCGTGTCGCTTGTTCGTGCCTGGTTTTTGGTTTTCTCTGGTTTTTGGACAGTCTGTTTTGGATGTACCTGCCGTTCACACCTGCTCCTGGAGTGAGTTCTGCCTGTTATCTTTTTTTCTCATTTTGTACTTGGAATTGGTCCATTAAACTTTAGTTGAACGAAGGACTGCTCTGCATTTGGGTCTATTTTCCCCACACTTCACCCACTAAACGTGACAGTATGCTCAGACCAGACCAAGACCCAGCAAGCAGCCCTCTGTATTTGAGTGTGGATGAGTGGGGCGATCATCCATTTTTCAAGCCCTGCTGGAGGAGGCGCAGGCCACCTCCCAGAGACTTTTGGCCGCTGAAGGTAGGGAACGGAGAGGGAGACGCGGGGCCCGTAGGAGGCGGGCAGGAGCCCGGGTCCCGCCTCTCGAGCGCGCACCACTGCCAGATTTTGACCCCGGTTCGGGGTGGGCTCCTCCTGTATGGGAGCCACCGTCGAACCGGGGTGTTTCGCTGGAGTGGTGTCAACGAGCGTCTGCCCCTACCCCTCGCCCGCGGCTCGCCCGACCGCCGCCCGTCTCTCTTCCGGGCTCGGCGGCTCGCCCAGCCGCCGCCTGGCTCGGCTCTACTCCGGGGTCTCGCCTGGGGGCCGTCTGCGCCGGTTTCTCAGCCAGCGCTCCAGCCCCCGTCAGAGTCCGCGGATCAGCCAGCGCTCCAGCCCCCGTCAGAGTCCGCGGATCCGTTTTTGCCCTTGCACCAAGTTTTTTGGTGGAAATTGGTGACTTTCACTTTTGTGCAGAATCGTTCAGTTGAAGTCACGAAGTAGCCTCTCCATGTTTAAGCTAGCAGTATTAGTATATTTAAAAGCGTAAACTTTTAGGTTCAAAATGACTAGTTTGAGGTGGGTTTCGGAGCGTGCAGTAGGGGCGTGACTTTGTCTGTTTGTATTTACATATATACATGGGCGGCACGGTAGCACAGCGGTTAGCGCTCGTGCTTCACAGCTAGAAGTCCAGGGTTCGATTCCCACCTGGACGGGGCCTTTCTGTGTGGAGTTTGCATGTTTCCCCCATGTCTGCGTAGGTTCCTCCGGGTACTCCGGTTTCCCCTACCACTAAAAACATGTACAATAGGTCAGGATGTATGAGAGTGTGTTTGAGAGTGCGCATGGGGGACGACGGATGGAAATTAGCCCAAGGCTACAATCCGGTGTGGCTTGTTCATTAACTTGCACTGTCCCGACCAAATAAACCAATAAATAAAATTTAAAAAAATAAACATACTGAGTAAACACCGCGGAGGAGGAGAAGCAGAGCTGCTTTCAGTTGTGTTGTTGACACATGCTTTAGCAAACAAATGCCACGCAAAAAAGGCTGTTTTATACATACGCCTATTGTCGATCAGTTTACAGGTTGAAAAAGTCTTGTTTGTCAGAGAAATAGCGCACGCCGTGGGGGCGTGTCATTGTGCGTGTGTGGCGTCAGGACTCTAAGCTTCGCCTGTGTGGCTCTCAGACTCAGACATGGATCTACTATAATATCAGAGGCCGGCGCTACTTACGCTTTAAAATGGATTTACGACGAGTTTTTCTGAGCAAAAGGCAAAGGTTACTTCAGACGGGTGAGTGAAAGATTGTTTTTTTTATCGCTGGTGGCCAATGTGTGCTGTGCTATTGTTAGCTAACATGCCGGTGTTAGCATGCGAGGCAGTGATCTAGTCACGAGGAATAACCTGCTATTTCCACAAAATCAAGATCTCTACAAACTTAAACTACTCCATAAATGTAGTCAGCGCATCCCTAGCTTTCAACCACTTCTTATTTGAGAGAGATCAGCTTCATATTTTCGGTTTTATGGCCAGATAAAGTTACTGGCTATAAAATGTGTTGTGATACAAACACAATACGGCCGCGCGCGGCGATACGTCGTGATGTCGGCCTTTTCTCTCCTGTATGTGCTTTACTAAAGTAGTACAGGGCACATAACAGGCACAATCACAGCAGACTGACCGCTGATTGATCACAGGTGTGCTGGAAGGGGATCTACGGGCGTGGCCCTGGGAGAAGGCTGTGAGCAGTGTGAGCAGTGTGAGAGCAGTGAAGCAGCTAACATTTTTGCGGAGTCCGGCTGAGAGAGAGCAAAATGCCTAAACCGACAAAAACAGAGACGAAGCAACTGCCAGAAATGGCGGCGGATGAGGATTACGTGAGCCTCAGTCGAGTCACGGAACTCATGGAGCAGCAAAGGGACATGTTCAGGGAAATAATACAACAACAACAGGAGAACTTCAAGGGATTCATTAAAATAATCATGGAAGCAACAAACACCCGAATGGATTCACAGATAAAGGACATTCAAGAGCTAAAAACAAGCCTACAGTTCACGCAAGGTGAGGTGGACTCGCTGAAAGAAGGAACATTGAAACTCACTGAGCGCACAAACACAATACAAAACGATTTTTATAAAGTATGTGACAATTTGCATATTATCACGGACAAACTGGAGTATCTGGAGGGACAGAGCCGCAGAAACAACCTGGTCTTTGAGGGAGTGTTGGAGACGCCTGGGGAGACCTGGGCCGACGCAGAGGAGAAAGTTAAACATCTACTGAGGAGAAGTTACAACTACAACACCCGGTGGAGGTGGAGAGGGCTCACCGCGTAGGGAAACCCGACGGCGGGAGAGACCGGCCGAGACCCATCATCGCCAGACTGCTGCGTTGGAAGGATCGCGAAGCAATCCTGCAGCGCGCTAAACACCTCAAAGGGACCAAAATCTTCATAAACGAGGACTACACGGAATCCATCCAAAGGAAGCGAAAAGAACTGATGCCGGAGCTGAGAGCTGCCAGGGAAAGGGGGGAGATTGCCTACTTGCGCTATGATAAACTCATTGTACGTCCGCGCACCAGTACACCAAATCAAGTATAAACACAGGAAAAGCGTATGGATTTTGGTATGTAAAAGCACATAACTTCACATGTCCTGTAATACATATAGTTCTATAGGAAGCATCGACTTGGACCTTTCATTAAGGAGAATTGCTGAAGCAAATAACCAGGATTTTACATTATCACAATATGACTTACAGAACACTGAGATCGACATCGACCCTGAAAATAACTTCTTTACTAGAGCTACTAATGACTGTCAATATTATACAGAGGATCTTTACAATAGTAAACTTAAGAACATTAAGGCATTCACTGTAATCCACTTCAATAGTCGTAGCCTCTATGCAAACTTTAACCACATCAAAAGCTTCTTAAAACAGTTTTCTAAACCATTTAGTGTAATTTTAATCACAGAAACATGGATTAATAATGACAGAGAAATTGAGTTTTCTATTGATGGTTATGAATTTATAAGTATGAACAGACGAAACAAGCATGGTGGGGGTGTAGCTATGTTTGTAGACTCCAACTATAGTTATAAAGTAATGGAAAATAAAACTATGGTAGTGGATGATGTACTTGAATGCCTTACTGTAGAAATTACAAGGCAAAAAAGAAAAATATTATTGTAAGTTGTATTTATAGAACACCTGGCTCTGATATAGATGTTTTTCTAATTGGATGGAGGAGCACTTTTCAGGTTTAAATCATAAAGTCATGTTTGTGGGGGGAGACCTTAACATCGATCTGTTAAACCCATATAAACACAAAAAGACGGATGAATTTATAAATACTTTATTTAGTATAGGTCTGTTTCCTCTAATAACTAAACCGAGTAGAATCACAACCCACAGTGCGACTTTGATTGATAACATTTTCTCAAATGAAATAGATAGTGATACAGTCAGTGGATTAATGATAAATGATATTAGTGATCACCTGCCAGTTTTGTATTGTACAAACATGGATATTTAAATATTGATGATGAAAAAATGTATTGGTTTAGAAGGGTAAAAACAGAAAAAACTATGGATGCATTTAAAAAGGAACTATTAGCTCAAGACTGGAGTATTGTATACAGAGAGAATGATACTAATAAGGCATATGATGAGTTTACGCAAATATTTCATAAAGTATATGACAAAAATTGCCCAATGAAAAACATTGTAAAAACAGAAAGTGTAAAGAAAACCCATGGATGTCTAAGGGATTACTAAATGCATGCAAGAAAAAAAATTCACTCTACAAAAAATTTATAAATGATAGAACAAAAGAAGCTGAGGATAAATATAAGAAATATAAAAATAAACTGACAGGTATCATTAGAAAATGTAAACAGGATTATTATAATAAGTTGTTAGATAGCAATAAGAATAATATTAAAGGTTTATGGAATATCTTAAATAGTATAATTAGAAATAAACCAAGATCGATTAATTATCCAAAATATTTCAAAGATGAGGATAACACTTTAAATAATATGAATGAAGTAGTCGATACATTTAATAAATTCTTTGTAGATGTTGGACCGAATCTTGCTGCAAAAATTACAAATGTTGAGAACTATAATTGTGAACTGATAGACACAAATCCTCTGTCCATGTTCCTCAAACCTGTGGAGGAAAAGGAGATACTGGACATTGTTAAAGGGTGTAAAAATAAAACCTCGACAGATTACCATGACATGGATATGAAAACTTTAAAAAGTGTTATTGAAAGTATCTCAAAGCCGTTAACACACATCTGTAACCTATCGCTGCAAACTGGACAATTTCCTGATGGTATGAAAGTAGCAAAAGTGATTCCTCTGTTCAAGGCAGGAGATAAACATCTCTTCACAAACTACAGGCCTGTTTCCCTTTTACCGCAATTCTCAAAAATCTTAGAGAAGGTTATAACTCTAGACTTGACAGCTTTATTGAAAGGTGTAATTTACTCTCGGACAATCAATTTGGTTTTAGGAATAATCACTCAACTTCACACGCTCTCTTTGATATAATTGAAGAAATAACTAATGCTGTAGATAACAAGAAATATGCCATAGGGTTATTTATTGACCTGAGTAAAGCGTTTGATACAATAAACTATGATATACTAATTAATAAACTAGAACATTATGGGATTAGGGGGGTAGCTCTACAGTGGGTTACCAGTTATTTAAAAAATAGAAAACAATGTGTGAAAATAGGTGATTATCAGTCGAGTTGTCGACAAATTGTGTGTGGTTTACCTCAAGGTTCCATTCTGGGCCCAAAATTGTTTAATATGTACATCAACGACATTTGTAAAATGTCTCAAGTACTTAGATTTATCTTGTTTGCTGACGATACAAATATTTTTGCATCAGGTGACGACTTACAGCAACTGTGTCGGATTGTTAACTTGGAACTCAAAAGTGTCAATAAGTGGTTCAAACAAAATAAATTATCTCTAAATCTGAGTAAAAGCAAAATGATGATATTTGGCAACTGTAATTCCAATGCTCAGGAAGCAATTCAGATAGAGGGTGTTGTCATAGAGCGAGTGCATGAAATCAAATTCCTTGGTGTTATTATAGATGACAGAATTACTTGGAAAGCTCATATTAAATATATATCTACGGAAATTTCTAGAAGCATTTCAGTAATAGCAAAAGCAAAGCACATTTTAAACATCAAAGCTCTACATATCTTATACTGTTCTCTGATTTTGCCATATCTATATTATTGTACTGTGGTTTGGGGTAGTACTTATAAAAACACATTAAAACCAATAGTATTGTTGCAAAAAAGAGCTATCCGAGTAATTCATAAAGTTGGGTTTTTGGACCACACAAACTCATTATTTTTAAAATCAAAGATCATGAAGTTCTGTGACATTGTTGAGTTCCAAACTGTACAGATGTTATACAAAGCAAGATACAAACTGTTACCAGGCCAAATACAAAGAAGGTTCCAAGAACGTACTGGTTGTTATGAATTACGTGACGAATTAAACTTTAGGACTCAGAAACATAGCTCAACTTTGAAAAGTTTTAGCCCAACAGTTAATGGTGTACAATTGTGGAATAAACTGGAAATGGAGTTGAAACGAAGTCCAAATATCAACCTGTTCAAATATAAATACAAACAAAAGACTTTTGAAATATACAGAGAACAAGAAATGTGTTGCCACCAGGAGGCGCAGTAGGATCAATTATCTATAATCAAGGAAGAGTGTTGCTGCTTGGAACGGTTGTCATTCTATTGCTCAAATTTACAAATTGAGAATTAGGGTAGGCAAGTTATGAATCTGTTGAGAGGGACCCTCCCAACGGGCTCAAAACCTTGTCTTTTAATGCACCACTCAGCATAGGAACATCATCTACAAAATCAGCTGTTAGGGCAGCTGGGTGGGGGTTTGTTGAGGGGGAGTTACTGCCCTCTTCAACTGGCCCGTTCTACACCCTGGCTTTTTAATGCACCTCATTATGCAGGGCTTACATCATACTTCACATATAACTCAATTAAACAAATATAATAATAATGATAAATAAACCCGAATCAAATTATATTAAGGATGGTATTGACAACTGGGAAGTAGCAAGATCTCAGAGTATAATATGTATGAATGCACCTTTATAACATAAAAGTAGCACATTCTTTTGTTCTTTATTTTGCTGTTGTTTTGTCTTATTCTTCATCATTTATTGTTACTTTGCCCTATGTTCCTTTGTTTATGATTGCTACCTTGTAAATATTAAATGTAATGTTACTATTTTATTTTGGGGTGGGCGCTTATAAGCCTTTGGCTTCAGCCCACTCCCTTTGAGCAGGTTAACTGCTCAAACAAATAAATAAACTAAACTAAACAGGAGTCTGTTCTAAAGTTATAACTTCAGTTATGTCCGGAGTCTGTAACTCTCTCTCAGCCTGAGGCTGGAGCTGACACAGGGAGGGACTGGGGGGAAGCGCAGCAGCATTTTCACTGTCACATGTCATGTTTACAACCATAAACAAAGATTTTATGTTGAATTTTTTACTGAAAGTTCACACACAGGTAACAGACAACTGTGAAGTGAAAGCAAAATGATACATGCTTCTGTTATTTTTGAAAAGTGGGGAGTGCACAAGTATTCATACACAGGGTGCGATTTGCTGGGGGGATGGGGGGGATTTTCCCCCCTTCTGGTTTTCTTGTCCCCGTCTCTGTTTCTTTTATCCCTATCCCTACTTCTGCTGTATTACTGTATTAAACGTAGGGGGGGATAGAATTGTAAAATTGGCTTTGCACCTGCTGGCCATTTGATTTAATTTTACATGAGACGCGGGTGAGCTCTGCTTTAGCGGCTTTGATGCGCACGGGGTCTGCAGAGAGCGAGGGTCTGCGGAGTTAGAAACACTCATGGTTCGCATGTCTCGTCACCAGTACCAGGATTTTTGCAGAACTTTGCAAATAGGTGTTTTTTCCCCTCTCTTATGAATGCCTGAAAGCTGACGCGCTCCCGGGATGGGCACTGGCCCGGGGAACTATATTGTGAGACTGGACTTATTAAGTGTAGCCTGTGTAGCCTGTCATTTCTGATGAATGAATATGCACAGGGAACTGTGTTATGTATCCTGATTGACTTTATGATCAGTTACATCTATTTTTGCACACATACAGAAATGAGCTTGAAATGAACAGGACTGGCGAGTCTTATCCCCTCGCGCTCTCTCTCTCTCTCTCTGCGCAGAGCGCTGCAGGAGAGGGACAGAGAAGTCGCGCACAGACGCACATGCCGTGGAAAAAGCGTTCTCTGGACCACAAGCAGCAAAACGCTGCTTATTTTACGTCAAAAAACCCGCTGTAAAGATGATAGACTGAATCGTGGCTGAACTATGAATGCGCGCAGGGCGGCAATGAGTGGCGGCAACCGCCCCAACCCGGCCCGCGATCAAAGGAGACTTTTATGACCGGACCCGATCCGCGGGCAGCCTGCGGGGACCGCGGAGGATCCTGTAACCCGCGCAACCCGTGCGTTAATGCCCCAGCCATGTGTGACACCCAGCGCGTGTTAGTTTGACAAACAGGATGAGGAACCTTTACCACGGTTCTGATTCGGTTCTGAGAAGTGCCAGCCGTGCGCATACATGTGCATGCTGTAACATTTCCAGCTCTGGCCCTCAAAAAAGAAAGACACCTGTCGCCCTGGTCACACTACATTGGTTACCTAAAGTTTGATCAAGAGTTTTCCAAAACGGCCCAACTCCCTGAGCCCCTTCAGTCGTCTATGCACAGGCCATTTGAAGTCTCTCATCTCCTGTCTTCCTCGCTGCTCCTCACTGAATATAATCCAAAACTATACAGAGGAACACGTAACATAGGCCTGTGCGTCTCATATATAAATATCTGCCTCGGAGTAGGCTATAGGCTGGATCATTACGCACTGAATTGGGCTATGCGCGCTTATATTCAGCCCAAAAACACACAGGCACGGACGCCCTGCACACAGCGGCATCAACTTCACCCTGCGCTCCACACATACTGAGCTACTACTAGACAGTTAAAACACATCTTACAACACTGGGTTTTTAAGTTTAACAGCTTAAAATGTATGTGCTTTTTATGCAATAAAGTGATTGAGTAACTATCCCCCTTCTGTTTTTTTGACAAATCGCACCCTGTTCATACAGCATGACTTAATACTTTGTGGAACCTCCTTTTGCTGCAATAACAGATGTTACAGATGTTACACAACACATTCTCAAGCCAGTGACAGTTTATCAATTGATATTAAAAAATTACAAAGAACAATAACAACCTTCTGCTGTGAGGTGAGATCAATACATGAAACCAAAAATAATACTGATACACATAATGAAACTGGTAAACAATGGTTTGTTGTTTGCTCCCTCCCTGTGCTTTACTGCTTTGAGGGGGAGTTTGGCAGGGGGTGTGGCTTATCCCAATGAGATGTAAATGAGCCCTAATGTCACTCCCAACAGCAGAGAGGTGAGAATGGCCCAAAACTTTGGAGAGGTTTTTCAGCCCTTTGGGCTTTTTGGAGTTGGTAACTTCAAATCACCGCTACACCTCCAAATATTATCAGATTTCCATGTGTTACACATCGTTGGAAAGCTTGGAGACTACACTTTAATAATCTGTGAAAATCTCAAAATGGTTTGAGTGGACTGGTGGGCAGAGCGAGGAGAGGTTTGGGTTTGGTGCATCCTCGGGTTGTCAGTTAAAGTGACAGTCTGGAAGTCTGAATGTATTGAACATTTTATAAAAAGTGCAAAATGGACCACCTGCTCTTGTGTTTTTATGTAAAGTAAATTTCACTCTGTCTCTGCTCACTTTGCAAATTTACATCACTTTCATTTCCACTGATAGTTGAAGGACTCTCATGACTCTGTGATGGAACGGTACCTGGGCGTCCTGTCGGCTCCTGCTCTGGGGGGGCTTCAGATGGACGCACTGTCACTGGGAAACCACCGGGGGGCGCTGCAGCAGAAGGACAGAGATCAGAAACAGCTCAAACAGAGAATTTGTGCGAGGGCCAACCAAGGGCGTAGGTTTGGTTTCAATGTTGGTGGGGACACTCCAGAGAAAAAGCTTTTTGTTGAAATAAATACGTTAATAATGCTAACAAGCCTGCCAAATTTCTTAGAATTTACTTTAATATATAGGGGAGAACTAGCCTGGCTAACGCCAGACTAAAATCACAAGTGATATTTAGTCTGGGGACCACCAATTCATTTTCTCGTAGGAGAGGTGTGGTTTACGAATGTCCATAGCGGTTTATTGGGCGCTACGAATGTCTCTCCTGCGTCTGCACGTAGCCATAGCCAATCGTATCATGGTATCAGATGACGTATGACGTACCTGCTGTAAACTTTTGAGCTAAACTATTTAGAACACGTTCTAAAGCTTGATCGAAAGATGGCGTCGCGTCTGCTGCTGTCATGTTGGATCCGTAAATATTTTTTTATTTTTTTATCCCTAAACAAACTACAAGCTTCCGTATGTCAAATAGCGCGTCATCGTCTTACCGTCCCTCCTCGTTCTGTGATTGGTGCCCAAATCCATGGGAAAATGTCGGCCATGGTCCCCAGGCTGTTGTGAAGTTCGAAAGGATTCGAGCGCACACAGCAGTCTGGCGTTAGCCAGGCTAGGGGAGAACGGGTATGTTTGTAACACTTTTTGTTTCTAACTCACTGAATCTTTGAACTAGAGTTCTCAAACTTTTATACAAAGTCCCCACATTTGTTAACTACAAATGGCACCAATTCAAACCTCTGCAAGAATATCACAGACCTCGTGAGTTGATGTCAAATACATGGTGGTCCTTTGTTACAACCTACCCCACTACCGAGGTAGGTTGTAACACATGCTGGGGTAAGTTGTAACAGTTAGACAAAAGAAATAAAAACACGTCATGTAATAAGCTTCAAATAGAGCTGTATTTAAATAAAAGAACAATGTCTCTCTCTCTCTAACCTGTCATGGAGTCAGTCCATAATACAGGTCTGCTGTCTGAGTCAAACACTCAGCCAACACTTCCTCCTGCTCCTCAGAGGAAACTCTGTTGATGCTTCAGTGTGACCTACACTGGGATGATCACTGGACCCTGGTCTCTCAGCTTCTGCAGTGTTTTACAGTATCTGCTCAGTGTTAATGGCAGATCACATGTGCCTTTGTAACTGATCTGACCTGCCCTTCTTTCTGACCACATCAGAGGCTTTTTTATAAACATTATTTAAGTTTAAGGTGAGGCTCGACGGGATCAGAGTCAGAGGATCCAGGAGCTGCACTAAAAAGACACTACGACAGGGAAATGGAACTAAATGCTTCACACCAACGAAAAATCTATGAAACTGGGCAGAGAAATGGCTGAAAACACAATAAGAAACGAACGTTTTTACAGTTGATAAATGTATCTCACAGTTATATTTATGAAGTGGAAAGTTTTTGGGATGTTTTAAATATTTCAAACACTTAAAAGAACTGTTTCACGATTTGCCGATTAAAAAGTAACCGATAAACCTGCAATAAAATACTTTTCTTTCAAGTAAAGTACCGACTTAGATCTTTGTTCAAACCATCAAATTCCTTTCTTTCATGTAATTTTATGTATTTATGTATTTCAAGCAAAGAGTGTGCGAAGAACAAAACAGAAAGTTTACACAATAATAATAACTTATACACTGATGCTTGAAATGGAGCGGGGAGAAGTAAAACTTATTGAACCCTGATCTGTCAAAGAATTTATACAAACAAAATATCAGCTTCATTATTCAATTATCTCAACAAATACCTCATTAAGAAACAATATTATACTTACTAACTCATAATATACAGATATAACCACAGGTAACAATGGTAATGGAAATACCACAAGGGTAAATAACATCGATCCAACTGTCCTTCTTAGTTTGCAAAATAAGAAGCAGCAACAGAATCTTCAAAAGTCCCTGTCGAGATGACCCTAAGTGGGCTTTGGTCATGGCGTTATGGAAATATGAGAAATGTTTTGATCTAAATAAAATATGCTTTGCAGGATTTACATATATCATATAACATCAATGTTATATTGCTTGTTGAGTACATTATAGGCCTATGGGAAACCGTAGCAGCCACTTATAAGTACTCATAGAATAGTAGCTTTTATTTTTATTATTACAGCTATCTTCATATGCTTTGTGTTTGCATGCTGTAAGAAATAATATGTGAATGCTAAAGTACATTATAGACATATGAAAATCATAGAAGTCATTTATAAGTACTTTGACAAAGTCAATTGTTGTGTGTGATAAATAATAATGTGTTTGCAAACCTATATTATGCTAAAGCCAATGATATGATTTTATAAAATACTTATAATTTTGTAACATTAAACTCCTATTGTTTGAACTTACGACCTTATGAAAGTGTGGTGTTGTGTTGTAAGCCTTCAAAGGGGGAAGTGGTTTTGTGGCCTAGTGCCGGTGACGGGGGTTTCTTGACTTTCCCTCCTGCTGCCAGACATGCGGTTTGAAAACCGGTTAAAACCAGCTGAGCAATTAATAAATATATAAGCACTTCCTCGGAAATTAATAAATATGCAAAGAATTTCTAAGAATGGGAGGGCTTACAGGCGGTTCCTCCTTTGAACGGCATATGAGCTTGTGTTTGCTCTTGGCATTTTCTACTGAGCACACTACTAAGCACTCTGTAAACTATTCTACCCTCTTTGTACACTTAGCTGACCTTGTGGTGGCTAGTTGCAGGAGTATAATTGTTGAGTATACGAATTGAGAGCACACATTAGCGCTATTGAGACAATTATTGTCACATGCTAATCTTTGTGCCTCATTTAAAAAGGGTTTAAGAGCATATGTTAGCGCTATTGAGACAATTCTGTCACATGCTAACTTTTATGCCTCTTTAGAATAGGCTTGTAACTAACAAGGCTGGTATATACTTGCTGTGGAAACAGCCAGACACAAATAAAGTCCCCTGAAAACACATTTACTGTTGCCCAGTGCTCATTGTAGAGAAATTACCTCTCAATTCAGTGTATTTCAAGAATATCTGCCTGAAGATCTTCTCTGCTGGTGAGTAATCCCTCTTTCTTGCACTTTACAAGTAAGGGAAGTCTTCCAGTCTTGTGAGGAAAAGATTTAAAGGTCTTAACATTAGGGAGTCCACGGGGGTCATTTCCCTTAGATTTCAAAAGTCTGTTGGTTTTTATCTGAGTAATTTCGTCATGTATATAGGGGATGATTGTGTTACAACCATCCCTACCCCTGTCAGCCATTGTTTAGCTCTATCAGCATAAAGGTTTGAAATTAGCAGGGGAAATGTGCATCACATCTTGCCTGAGAAACTACAATGCAGGTGCATCCTCGGGTTGTCAGTTAAAGTGACAGTCTGGAAGTCTGAATGTGTTGCAAATTTTATAAAAAGTACAAAATGGACCACCTGCTCTTGTGTTTTTATGTAAAGTAAATTTCACTCTGTCTCTGCTCACTTTGCAAATTTACATCACTTTCATTTCCACTGATAGTTGAAGGACTCTCATGACTCTGTGATGGAACGGTACCTGGGCGTCCTGTCGGCTCCTGCTCTGGGGGGCTTCAGATGGACGCACTGTCACTGGGAAACCACCGGGGGCGCTGCAGCAGAAGGACAGAGATCAGAAACAGCTCAAACAGAGAATTTGTGGGAGGGCCAACCAAGGGCGTAGGTTTGGTGTCAATATGCGTTCTTGTCCGTGCTCGTGTACTCGTGAAACGTCATCGGAGCCAGCCCGAGTACTGTTCCAATTCAAAGTACGCATCAGACCGAGAACAGGTAAATCCCTGGATGTTGTTCTCGCTACGCCCCCTTTACCGAGTCTGCATCAGAGTAGACTCGCTGCGTTCTCGGTCCGGACCGTATCCCCGAAAATTTGAGAGTAGGTTATATTATAATGGTCATGATAAAGATTGTTTAGTTGAAGTCAGGGAGAAAATGCTACATGTTGATGTACAATAGAAAACTCAAATAGATGCCTTTCTTTATTTATGACAGTCTGTATTATACTGTATGCTTATGTTTCCTTTTCACAGAGCAGTGATGGAGATTTGTTCTAATATAAGGACCATTTTGAAGGAAATTGGAACGGTCTTTAGCTGCAGGACAGTTCTGCCGTCTCCTGATGCTGCTGCAGCACGACTACCCTTCTCTCTCTGTGGTCCTCCATGAATTTTAGGAGAGAAAGGTAAGGCCAAAGGTCCCAAGCACTGTACACACATGAGTGTTGACATGCGTGAGATAGCGTTACATCAATGACACTGACATGAGTGTTGTCACTCTGGGCCCATGAGCTCCACTGCTGTTGGCCGCTGTGGTAAAGCTGTGTAAACTTCAACGTGAGCATTTAGCATCTTGTAACATCTACAATGGAACTGATCTACAGTGTAGGCTTTGTATCGTCCATGCAGGCAGGGCAGAGGTCAGGTTTTTTAAAAGCAAAACTGAAAGTTCAAATCCACAACGCTATGGCAGAAATTCCTCTTCACCAATCAAAAACTGCAGTAAGATTTTTTTTTTTTGATTGAAGAAAAATAAAATAACCAAACCGGAACTTTAGCTAAATGTTTTCAGGTTCAGGGAACTTTAATATGATCAAAATGTAACGTTAATAAAAAGGTTCCAGAAGGTTCTTATTAAAATAACATTAGATGAACATTCTATGAATGTGTTTTTAACCTCTTACCACCCACCTTAACGAGCGCATTTTCTCCAGTTCAGTTTTACCCAAATCTAAAAGCTGACTGGAGCTCACAGCCTATAGGCCAGAGTAACGCCTCATTGAAAAGCTGAGACCTACAAAACTGTGTTTTTTTAATTGTGTTTTCGCCCCCCTTTTGTGTTGAGTTTTTCACCCTTTTTTCATGCACGTTCACTACTTTGTTGTGACTTTTTGTTGCACTTTCTCCGCTTTTTGTTACTCTTTTGTGGCTTTATTTGATCACTTTTTGTTGCGTTTTCATGCTTGTTTTTGTTGCTTTTTTGAAGAAGGTTTTAGATTTGGGTAAAGCCAAACTGGAGAAAATGTGCTCTGTTCAGGTACAGGTTAAGAGGTAACAGAAGAAAATAACATAAATGTAGAGGAAACTTTCCATAAAAAATATTTTAAATAGAAAATGTGCACGTAGGCAGGAAGCCGCTCCATCAACAACGTGCCCCTTAAATTTAGAAGCGTTATGTTCCGAACAGACTGACGTATGTTTATTGGTCTGTACCACAAAACACTTTTTGATTTGAAGTCTAATGTTATTGCAGGTGCCACTTGCTGCTGCCGGGCGGACGGTGTGAGGAAAGTGTCTGAAGTATTGAGGATCCTTCTCATTGTAAAGAGTTTGGTGTTCAGCAATGGTTTGTTATATACTGATGTGTTTGATGTAGGAAACATAAATGCAGCTCTACTTTACGCTCTGCTCTTTTACAGGGACATGTTATTTGTTGTTTCTCATACTTCTTTTGCTCTCTTCTCTCTGCAGCAGAGTGTCCGGTTGTCTCCTGCTTTGTGGATGCACCAGCAGCACTCTGACCTGTGGTTGTAACCTCCAGAATCCACTGGACGCCTGTCCACTGCACTGCTCCACACGCTTAGGCAGATTACAATCACATTGTAATGACTGTAAGTAGCATCTTATCATATGAACGTCATCCAGATTTGAAATACACTTGGCACAGGCTTGTTTTATCACTTCTTCATATTTCACATTTCATTTTCAATCACCTCTTTTATAATTGTCTATAACGTGAATTATTACAATTTACTTTAAAGAAAAAAGGTGTGAAAGGGATGTGAGCCACAAAGTAATCTGCTACTTTTATTGCGCCTTGGACCAAAGTCTTCTAGTTCATGCGCTCCTCTCGTGCATGCAGTAGGCGTTTGTTTAGTGGCGCTCAGTGGTGTACAGCGGTTTGGACACGGTGCAGTGGAGTCCGGGTGAAAGGCTCCAGCTCTAGGTGCTCAGCAGGATATAGAGACCAGGGGTCTCATTTATAAAGCCCACGACAAAATGAGGCCAAAACCTTCCGTACGAACTGTTCTGCGCCAAAGGTGGTATTTATAGAAATCAAACTGAACGTGAAACATTACGCACCGCCACACTAGGTTTGTACCTGGCGTACGCAGTCCACACTTTTCAGAAACGCTGCAAACACACGAGGAGAGGCGAGGGAAAGCAGCAAGGGGAGGTCGGATTGAGGAAATGAAGTCTGGTGCACATTTTAAACTGCTCATTTCTTTATTTTCTACAGAAATGATTAAGATCATTAAAAATAAAATCTAGGAAATCAACCGTTGGCTTTGTGTAGTGTTTCAATCTTACGTTTAAATACTTCATAAAAATATTGTAGTAATGTGTGACACTCAAAGACGTGCACGCTCATGTACGCTCATGCACGGACACCGGAGCGCACTGCCGCCGGCTGCCGAGCGAGAAGCAGGAAGGATCCGAGGCGCTCTGTGCTTTTAACTAAAGTCTGACCAACTCCTGCAGAGACCGGGCTGAGGGCTGGTCCAAGGCACAAGTCCATTCAGAGACGCTGCAGCTCCACAACCTCCCTCTTTCTCACCACCCGGACTCTGCTCCTCATTCATGCCCAAAGCGAACCGGTGCCTCATCCCCACTGCACGTACAGCGAGCTCAAAAAACAATAGACTATCTGAGTGATTCAAAGCCCACCGAGCTTATTCTGTAGTTTCAGGACATTTGAGCTCCGTGAACAGCACTGGGAAATATCACAATCAGCGTCTAAAAGGCTCTTCTTTACGTTCTAAAAGTGTATTTCCAAAAGTGTTATTGATGAGACTCTGCCAGTAGGTTACTTGTGATCAGAGAAACAGCGGTAACATGTCAGTAAAGATCCACCCGGCCTCTGCTGTCACTGCTGCGGCGTGTGGCCCCTCCCTCTCTGCTCCCGGGGTCTTGGTAAAACCCTCTCATTATCGCCTCATGTTTAGGTAAATCTCATTCATAAGTTACTTTGCATATCCTTAATAATAATAATAATAATAATGCATCGGTTTTATATAGCGCTTTTCTGGACACTCAAAGACGCTTTACATTGCACTATTCATTCCCTCCATACTTGATGGTGGTAAGCTACTATTGTAGCCACAGCTCCCCTGGGTAGACTGACAGAAGCGAGGCTACCAGTTTGCGCCATCGGCCCCTCCGACCACCAACCACTCACTCACTCACTCACTACATTCGCTAGGCTTCCTGGGCTGCATCCGAAACCATTAAATTGTAGCCTCTAAGTACTAACACTAGCAACTAATCCTTAACCTTTCATGGGGTCAACTGTTAGATCTCTATGCAGTTAGTGAACTAGAGCTTCAGCAGCATTTGCCCAATTCGACCGTCCTTACCCAGGGGAAGGGGAAGTGACATCACCAACAGCTGTTTTTCTTGAGTGCAAGCCAAACAAAAGCGCATACCGCCCCCTACTGTATATTGTCCAACAACAAAATAGTGTGCAAATAAAGACATTTAAGGTGAAAAAAAGAGAATCATCCAAATGATCCTTCACATTTCCCTTTATTTTATCTCAACAGCGGTTTCATAAAGCTACAGTATGCAAATTAGCCATGTGGCTTGAGTTTCTACTAAATGAAGCAAAAGCACAAACTGCTTCATTTAGGCCATTTACTGAGGAGGCTCTTTAAAACCATGTGACTGAGCTGTGGGGACGACAACATGTATTTTGTCAGTTTTATAAAGTTTGGCTTGTGCAGAATCTTTTTTTTTTTAAATTATTTTTATTATTAAATGTGCACCTGTCAATCAACAGTGGTTGCGCATGAATCACTCGAGGGTGGGGCGAGGGGGGTGGGAGATTGGCGCAGTGGCTTATGGGATGGCACATAGCTCCTAATCGCCAGTAAGTTAGCATCAGAGGTCCCTATGCTAAAGTGGCTATGATAGTTAGCATACAGGCCACTTTCCCTAACTCCTTCCTAACTGAAAGCCCAATTCGGACGCATCTTATCATGGCGGACGCTGACGCACATCCGGTTTGGCGTAAGACCTCTTACCAATTTCACGGTTTCGGATGGAGCACTGGTGTTACCAAACGGTCTCCCATCCAAGTACTAACCAGGCCCTTCCTGCTTAGCTTCCAAGATCTGACGGGATTGGGCATAGCAAAGGCGGTATGGCCACTTATATGGTGACATGGAGGCGTGCAGGGGGCGTGACGTGAGGAGGGCTCATGTGCGCACATTTCTGCTCCAGGTGGAATTTGTGAAGGGGAGTTTACGTGGTGCTGCGCGTACGGAGGGTTTCATAAGTCCCAATTTTTTCTCCGTACGTGAAGTTTGGGTTTTGCTCGTACGGACTCTTATAGGCAGATTCTCACGGACAGTTTGATAAATGAGACCCCAGCTCCTTATATGTAGATCTGAGACTTCAGACAGGACGCCGTCTGAATCTGCAGATGCTTCTGAAGACAAATAACATGAGCACAACAGACACATTTATGCCTGTTCCTCTGCAATAACTGTATTATCTTCTATGACTCAATAAAGTTTATTTTGATAAAACGATGCGGTTTCATTATGCCTTGAAATGCGACTGATTGTGTGACATGCAAAAAAAAAAATTATAATAATAATTCAGTCCCGTCCAGCGGGCTAATTTTTAATTCTCCCTTTAGGGATTTTTAGGGGCTCCGTAGCTTTGTATATTTTGGGGTCTGATGTAAATATGTAAATTTTCCTACTTATAAACTGAACTAAACTTTATTTTCGGGCTTGGAGAGATTGAAGGAGATACACGGCTAGCAATGGAATGAACGGCCTCAAATATTAGTCGTGTCGGAGCCGTGAGCAACTACTGCTGCGACAAGACGACTGACCTCTACAGGGATAAGGTAGGGGATGTCTGTGTAAGTTCTCAGTCGTACAGGAGTTGTCCATCTTCAAAGAAGGTACTTGAGTCATCTTCTGTACTCGGTAGTTGAGGTCTCCAAACGTTTCGCCTCTCATCCAAAAGGCTTCGTCAGTGAACAAGGTTACGCTCAGCACGCAGCGTAGATAAAGACCAGTTGGGAGGAGTTGGGGTTGGCCCGGCTCCTCCCCTCTAATCACAGCTACTCTCCCCTGTGGGTAAACACCTTTGAAGTAGAGCGTCTGTAACGACCTGCTCCCCCCCAGTATCGGTCAGTCCTGTCCTATTCATGTATGATCACTGCTAATTACCTGCCTATTGTTCTTTTGTTAGCTGAGGTATCGTCTTCTTGGACTGGGCGTGTCCTGTCGGTTTTTCCCCGAAGCAGATTGGAGTAAAAAGCAGAAAGATTAAATCTGAGTCCACCATTTCGGTTCATGGAGGGATTTTCTTTTCTGACAAAAATAGCTTCTTTTACTCCTCTTTCAAACCAACGTTCTTCTTTAGCTAAAATTTTGACCTCCCCGTCCTCAAAGGAGTGGTTGGAGGCTTTAAGGTGTAGGTGCACAGCCGACTGAGGGCCGCTTGTGCTTTCTCTTCGGTGTTGATAAAGTCTCTTCTGTAAGACTTGTTTGGTTTCTCCAATATAATGTTCTTTGCATTCTTCCTCTTTGCATCGAATAGAATAGAGAGAGAGTGTGAGAAGATCTCTGAGCAGGATCAACGTACGCAAAGCACCGGGTCCAGACAACATACCAGGTCGTGTACTGAAAGGTTGCGCTGATGAACTCACTGAAGTCTTCACAGACATTTTTAACACATCTCTGCAGCAGGCTGTGGTCCCAACGTGCCTCAAAGCGACCACCATCATTCCGGTGCCAAAGAAGTCACCACCATCCTGCTTTAATGACTACCGCCCAGTAGCACTCACTCCAATTCTTATGAAGTGCTTCGAGCGGCTCGTCATGGAACATATCAAGTCTCTTCTCCCTCCCACCCTGGACCCATACCAGTTTGCATATCGGTCCAATCGCTCAACTGAAGATGCCATCTCCACTGCGCTTCATTCAGCCCTCACTCACCTTGAAACAAAGGATTCTTACGTTAGAATGCTGTTTTTAGACTTTAGCTCAGCATTCAACACTATAATCCCACAGCAGCTAATACACAAACTGCTCCACCTGGGATCAACACATCACTGTGCAACTGGCTGCTGGACTTTCTGACGGGGAGACCACAGGCTGTACGTGTTGGCGGAAAGTCCTCCAGAACCATCACACTGAACACGGGGGCTCCCCAAGGCTGTGTGCTGAGCCCCCTCCTGTTGACTCTGCTAACCCATGACTGCGCTCCAAAGTACGACTCAAACCTCTTCATCAAGTTTGCAGACGACACAACAGTGGTGGGTCTCATCAGCAACAGAGACGAGTCAAACTACAGGAGTGAGGTGAGCAGTCTGGCCATGTGTAAACACAGAACAATCTCTCTCTAAATGTGGAGAAGACAAAAGAGATTGTTATGGACTTTCGAAGAGCGCGGGTCCAGCATGCTCCTCTAACAATCAACGGTGCTGCAGTGGAGAGGGTGCCCAGCACTAAGTTCCTGGGTGTGCACATCACAGAGAAACTCTCCTGGACCATGCACACTACATCACTGGTCAAGAAAAGTAATCAGCGTCTCTACTTTCTCCGCAAGTTAAGAAGAGCCAGAGTCCCAGCCTCCGTTATGTGCAACTTCTACAGAGGGACTATAGAGAGCATCCTGACCAGCTCCATCACTGTGTGGCTCTTCTACAGAGGGACTATAGAGAGCATCCTGACCAGCTCCATCACTGTGTGGCTCTTCTACAGAGGGACTATAGAGAGCATCCTGACCAGCTCCATCACTGTGGGGCTCTTCTACAGAGGGACTATAGAGAGCATCCTGACCAGCTCCATCACTGTGTGGCACAGCGCCAGCACTGCCTCCTGCCGAAGGAGCCTCCAGCGCATCGTGAGAGCAGCGGAGAAGATCTGTGGAGCCCCTCTCCCCTCCATTAAGGACATGTACTCCACCCGTCTCACCCGCAAAGCCGTCGGAGTCACCAGGGACCCTACACACCCATCACACAGGCTCTTCAAGATGATGCCTTCAGGGAGGAGACTGCGGAATCTACGGGGCAGCTCCAGTCGGCTGAGGAACAGTTTCGTGCACAGGGCCATCGAGAAGCTGAACTCCCTACCCTCCCTCCCACCCCTCTTCCCCCGCCCCCCGCTCCACAATCAAGGATGAGAGAAATATAATTTCAAACCATGTGAATGGTTTGACAAATAAAAAATCTTGAAAAAAATCTTGAATCTTGAATAAACCAAATTGCTTTGTTTGTGGCTAGGAGTTTTGTCAAACATCAAATACAGGCAACTCATACTGACCAGTATTTGATGTTTGACTCTAACCATCCACTCCAACACAAAATAGGGTCATTAGGACACTCAGACATAGAGCTAAAGAGAGCCCTCTCAGACTGTGGCTATCCTAACTGGTCCTTCACTAAAGCACAAAGGGCAGAAAGACCCAAAGAGCAGACTACAGAACCCAGAAGAAAGGGAGTTGCGGTGCCGTATGTAGCCGGGGTATCAGAGAAACTTCAGAGAATCTTTAAACAGCACAGGATTCCAGTGTACCACAAACCTGTGAACACACTGAGACAAAAATTAGTTCATCCCAAAGACAAAACTCCTAGCCACAAACAAAGCAATTTGGTTTATTCTATTCGATGCAAAGAGGAAGAATGCAAAGAACATTATATTGGAGAAAACAAACAAGTCTTACAGAAGAGACTTTATCAACACCGAAGAGAAAGCACAAGCGGCCCTCAGTCGGCTGTGCACCTTCACCTTAAAGCCTCCAACCACTCCTTTGAGGACGGGGAGGTCAAAATTTTAGCTAAAGAAGAACGTTGGTTTGAAAGAGGAGTAAAAGAAGCTATTTTTGTCAGAAAAGAAAATCCCTCCATGAACCGAAATGGTGGACTCAGATTTAATCTTTCTTCTGTTTACTCCAATCTGCTTTGGGGAAAACCGACAGGACACGCCCAGTCCAAGAAGACGATACCTCAGCTAACAAAAGAACAATAGGCAGGTAATTAGCAGTGATCATCTATGAATAGGACAGGACTGACCGATACTGGGGGGAGCAGGTCGTTACAGACGCTCTACTTCAAAGGTGTTTACCCACAGGGGAGAGTAGCTGTGATTAGAGGGGAGGAGCCGGGCCAACCCCAACTCCTCCCAACTGGTCTTTATCTACGCTGCGTGCTGAGCGTAACCTTGTTCACTGACGAAGCCTTTTGGATGAGAGGTGAAACGTTTGGAGACCTCAACTACCGAGTACAGAAGATGACTCAAGTACCTTCTTTGAAGAAGGTAGGGGATGGTTTGAGTGGACGTGTGGGCAGAGCGAGGAGAGGTTTGGGTTTGGTGCATCCTCGGGTTGTCAGTTAAAGTGACAGTCTGGAAGTCTGAATGTATTGAACATTTTATAAAAAGTGCAAAATGGACCACCTGCTCTTGTGTTTTTATGTAAAGTAAATTTCACTCTGTCTCTGCTCACTTTGCAAATTTACATCACTTTCATTTCCACTGATAGTTGAAGGACTCTCATGACTCTGTGATGGAACGGTACCTGGGCGTCCTGTCGGCTCCTGCTCTGGGGGGCTTCAGATGGACGCACTGTCACTGGGAAACCACCGGGGGGCGCTGCAGCAGAAGGACAGAGATCAGAAACAGCTCAAACAGAGAATTTGTGCGAGGGCCAACCAAGGGCGTAGGTTTGGTTTCAATGTTGGTGGGGACACTCCAGAGAAATAGCTTTTTGTTGAAATAAATACGTTAATAATGCTAACAAGCCTGCCAAATTTCTTAGAATTTACTTTAATATATAGGGGAGAACGGGTATGTTTGTGACACTTTTTGCTTCCGCACCTGTAACTCACTGAATCTTTGAGCTAGAGTTCTCAAACTTTTATACAAAGTCCCCACATTTGTTAACTACAAATGGCACCAATTCAAACCTCTGCAAGAATATCACAGACCTCGTGAGTTGATGTCAAATACATGGTGGTCCTTTGTTACAACCTACCCCACTACCGAGGTAGGTTGTAACACATGCTGGGGTAAGTTGTAACAGTTAGACAAAAGAAATAAAACACGTCATGTAATAAGCTTCAAATAGAGCTGTATTTAAATAAAAGAACAATGTCTCTCTCTCTCTAACCTGTCATGGAGTCAGTCCATAATACAGGTCTGCTGTCTGAGTCAAACACTCAGCCAACACTTCCTCCTGCTCCTCAGAGGAAACTCTGTTGATGCTTCAGTGTGACCTACACTGGGATGATCACTGGACCCTGGTCTCTCAGCTTCTGCAGTGTTTTACAGTATCTGCTCAGTGTTAATGGCAGATCACATGTGCCTTTGTAACTGATCTGACCTGCCCTTCTTTCTGACCACATCAGAGGCTTTTTTACAAACATTATCTGGCACAAATCTGTCAGTCTTTCTTTTCCACTGTTTAGGCATTCTGTAAAAGTATTAAAATCAAGTAAGTGTTATTAACTGTATATAGGGGATGATTGTGTTACAACCATCCCTACCCCTGTCAGCCATTGTTTAGCTCTATCAGCATAATGGTTTGAAATTAGCAGGGGAAATGTGCATCACATTGTGCCTGAGAAACTACAATTTAATCTAATGTAAGTCATATGGTTTTATGTGCAATAGTATAAGCACTAAACAAAATACAGTCTTGGTAAAAAAAAAAAAAAATTCTTACCATCCCTAGTAAACACTGATATGATCCTGTGACTCCTATCTTATCCCTGAATGGTGGAATTAGTGGTGTTATAACTCTCCCCATGTTGTAACACCACATATATGTCTATATATGTCTCCCCTACATATATTTGTTGATACGTGAGTCTTTGGCCCCTCCCCTCACTGCTGCGCTTACAGTCTATGGAAGGAACACCCCGCTCTCCTCTCCTTGACTTCTCAATAAAACTAAGTAATAAGGCTGGAAAGTCTCGTACCAGAAGCACTTCCGGTTCTTCGCTCGGATACAAACAAACAACCAGCTGTTCGAGGAGGCGGCTGAATTGAATAGTGCAAAATGCTTTCATGACATAGCGAGTGATTAGCCTTAGCAGTTCAACACAAAATGCCAATCAACGCCAGCTGGAGACGACCAACACCAGCACATTAAGGCACATAGGTCTGTTGTTGATAAAATAGTTTACAGAGGCAATTTATACCAAAGACTAGAGTTTATTTTACTTTTTCTTTTAGTTAAAACCTCTTAACCCCCACCTTAACCGAGCACATTTTCACCAGTTCAGCAACAAGCATAACACACAACAAAAAAGCGACAAAAACGTGACAAAAAAGTTATAAAAACATGATTAAAAAAGCGACAAAAAAGTTATAAAAGCATGACAAAAAATCAACAAAAGCCAAAGTGATGAAATGCACTTGGTTAAAGTGGGGGTTAAGAGGTTATGACCATATTTAGTTCGTGGTTTGTTTCACAGTAGAGGTGTTGCCCTCACACACGGAGCTCCACATGTCCAGTGACAGGGAATAAAATAAAAAAAGCGAATCAAAGGCAGAGGAAAAGGCAGGCAGGCGTGTCGACCCTACTTGACCAAGGCGTCTCCAGATATAAAAAGGCGCATGTCACTACGAGTATAACTTGCTCGAATATTATCAGAGCTGGTTTTTCCTATACGGAGATTACGCAAGGTGCGTAGGGCCCCGACTGCTGCAAGGGCCCCGCATCTCAGTCAAATCGCGCCATTGTTTCACTGATTAATGAGCGTTGTTACGGTGACAGGCTGTTTGACAGGCAGCACTCACTCACTCTCCGCCTACTTTGCCACATACAACACCGAAATGGAGCAGTCTGCTGAAGAGGATGAGCAGGAGAGACCTACCGCCTTCCTCCTGTCACTCCCAAGTTCCCAACGCGTGAGTGCCTCTCCGCTCGCGCCTCCACTCGGGCCGTCTCCCGGTGTTCGCCTCATCCTCGCATCCCGCGCGGCTTTCCCGTCCTCCGGCCCGGGCGCTGCTCGCCTAATGTTTGCTCTGCTTGGACCGGGCAACTATCTTGTTGTTTCGAGTACTGTAGAGTATCAGGCCAGTAGTTTGGTGAATATATTGGTTTCTCAAGACAGCACGCAAAGTGTTCCCTCATTCGACACGAAGAGTTCACTGGCACTTGTCCATCAGGGTTTTTTTTGTTCATAAAATTCTCAATGCATGCAACTATAAGTTTCTGGAAACTGCACTTTTATAATTCACCCACAGATGTGCGGTGTACAGATGTGAGCAGTAGGCTTGAAACAGAGCTAGTTTCACCTGTACAGAGCAGGAGGAGAATTTCCGAGACAGAATGCTCGCTTGTGCATAAAACATCCGGCACTAACGGTAAATGTCCTCATCTGTTAAACGATCAGTTATGATGTGGCCAAGGTACTGGACAACATCACATACATTCAAGATGTTCCCCGAGAGCTTCAAGTGATCTGTCCTCCTCTGTCCGACATATCACAATGACACTTTTAATTTGTATTTCACATCCTGCAGTGAATAGAGGAGAGAAAAAGCCAAAAAGCATAAAACAAATTAGAATCTATCTGATTCTCAGTGGTAAGATAAAAATATAACCATCAGGTGCAGGTTTCAGTTAGTTTTAAAGTCAGTGGTTCCCAAACCGGGTCAGTGACCTTTTAGCACTTTAAAAAGTGGGGGAAATAGACTAGTGGTGTCCTAAACTCCAGTCTGACAGTGGCTTAGTGGTTAGTGGTTGTCACACAGTGGAGCAGGGCCCAAATTGAGGTTATGTTCCACTTCTGCCCTGCACTACTGCACAGTGGAACTTTTGTCCATAAATGGGTTCGCTCTTCATCAATAGCCATGGGATGCGAACTATAGGGCCCCGAGTGGATTTTTGCTTAGGGCCCCAGAAGGGCCAGCACCGGCTCTGAATATTATCACTAAATGGGACCATGCCACAAACCTGAGCGGGGCATTTGCCGACCCACTCAGCGACTAGCATGGCCGTATACGAAGTTTTTCGTCCCAGTGACGAAATGTGTCCAAAATAACACTGAAAAAGCCATCAGAGCGAATGAAGTCCGCGATATCAGTACAGGACAACCAGCGTGTGTTGTTTGTTTGTATCCGTGGACGGAAATCTCGCAAATTCTCGCACTTCCGCTTTCCAGCCCTATTGAAAGAGCTTTAGAACTATTTTCTGATCATTTTTGACTAAAACCTTTTGATCAAATTAAACTACAGACATCGCGTGTTTTCACGTAAATGCAGCGAACGTAAATAAGCTCCATAAACGTGCTGTAGGGCAGTTGCAACCCGAAAATGTGAATTTCTCTGTAAATATTTCACCAATTAACACGAAAGAAAAAGCGTTGTGTGTCATGCAAAAATAAATAAAAAATAATAATTCAGTCCCGTCCAGCGGGCTAATTTTTTTTTTTAATTCTCCCTTTAGGGATTTTTAGGGGCTCCGTAGCTTTGTATATTTTGGGGTCTGATGTAAATATGTAAATTTTCCTACTTATAAACTGAACTAAACTTTATTTTCGGGCTTGGAGAGATTGAAGGAGATACACGGCTAGCAATGGAATGAACGGCCTCAAATATTAGTCGTGTCGGAGCCGTGAGCAACTACTGCTGCGACAAGACGACTGACCTCTACAGGAATAAGGTAGGGGATGGTTTGAGTGGACGTGTGGGCAGAGCGAGGAGAGGTTTGGGTTTGGTGCATCCTCGGGTTGTCAGTTAAAGTGACAGTCTGGAAGTCTGAATGTGTTGAACATTTTATAAAAAGTGCAAAATGGACCACCTGCTCTTGTGTTTTTATGTAAAGTAAATTTCACTCTGTCTCTGCTCACTTTGCAAATTTACATCACTTTCATTTCCACTGATAGTTGAAGGACTCTCATGACTCTGTGATGGAACGGTACCTGGGCGTCCTGTCGGCTCCTGCTCTGGGGGGCTTCAGATGGACGCACTGTCACTGGGAAACCACCGGGGGGCGCTGCAGCAGAAGGACAGAGATCAGAAACAGCTTAAACAGAGAATTTGTGCGAGGGCCAACCAAGGGCGTAGGTTTGGAGTCAATGTTGGTGGGGACACTCCAGAGAAAAAGCTTTTTGTTGAAATAAATACGTTAATAATGCTAACAAGCCTGCCAAATTTCTTAGAATTTACTTTAATATATAGGGGAGAACGGGTATGTTTGTAACACTTTTTGCTTCCGCACCTGTAACTCACTGAATCTTTGAGCTAGAGTTCTCAAACTTACCCCAGCATGTGTTACAACCTACCCCACTACCGAGGTAGGTTGTAACACATGCTGGGGTAAGTTGTAACAGTTAGACAAAAGAAATAAAAACACGTCATGTAATAAGCTTCAAATAGAGCTGTATTTAAATAAAGAACAATGTCTCTCTCTCTCTAACCTGTCATGGAGTCAGTCCATAATACAGGTCTGCTGTCTGAGTCAAACACTCAGCCAACACTTCCTCCTGCTCCTCAGAGGAAACTCTGTTGATGCTTCAGTGTGACCTACACTGGGATGATCACTGGACCCTGGTCTCTCAGCTTCTGCAGTGTTTTACAGTATCTGCTCAGTGTTAATGGCAGATCACATGTGCCTTTGCAACTGATCTGACCTGCCCTTCTTTCTGACCACATCAGAGGCTTTTTTTATAAACATTATTTAAGTTTAAGGTGAGGCTCGACGGGATCAGAGTCAGAGGATCCAGGAGCTGCACTAAAAAGACACTACGACAGGGAAATGGAACTAAATGCTTCACACCAACGAAAAATCTATGAAACTGGGCAGAGAAATGGCTGAAAACACAATAAGAAACGTTTTTACAGTTGATAAATGTATTCACAGTTATATTTATGAAGTGGAAAGTTTTTGGGATGTTTTAAATATTTCAAAACGCTTAAAAGAACTGTTTCACGATTTGCCGATTAAAAAGTAACCGATAAACCTGCAATAAAATACTTTTCTTTCAAGTAAAGTACAGACTTAGATCTTTGTTCAAACCATCAAATTCCTTTCTTTCATGTAATTTTATGTATTTATGTATTTCAAGCAAAGAGTGTGCGAAGAACAAAACAGAAAGTTTACACAATAATAATAACTTATACACTGATGCTTGAAATGGAGCGGGGAGAAGTAAAACTTATTGAACCCTGATCTGTCAAAGAATTTATACAAACAAAATAGCAGCTTCATTATTCAATTATCTCAAAAAATACCTCATTAAGAAACAATATTATACTTACTAACTCATAATATACAGATATAACCACAGTAACAATGGTAATGGAATACCACAAGGGTAAATAACATCGATCCAACTGTCCTTCTTAGTTTGCAAATAAGAAGCAGCAACAGAATCTTCAAAAGTCCCTGTCGAGATGACCCTAAGTGGGCTTTGGTCATGGCGTTATGGAAATATGAGAAATGTTTTGATCTAAATAAAATATGCTTTGCAGGATTTACATATGTCATATAACATCAATGTTATATTGCTTGTTGAGTACATTATAGGCCTATGGGAAACCGTAGCAGCCACTTATAAGTACTCATAGAATAGTAGCTTTTATTTTATTATTATAGCTATCTTCATATGCTTTGTGTTTGCATGCTGTAAGAAATAATATGTGAATGCTAAAGTACATTATAGACATATGAAAATCATAGAGTCATTTATAAGTACTTAGACAAAGTCAATTGTTGTGTGTGATAATAATAATGTGTTTGCAAACTTATATTATGCTAAAGCCAATGCTATGATTTTATAAAATACTTATAATTTTGTAACATTAAACTCCTATTGTTTGAACTTACGACCTTATGAAAGTGTGGTGTTGTATTGTAAGCCTTCAAAGGGGGAAGTGGTTTTGTGGCCTAGCGCCGGTGACGGGGGTTTCTTGACTTTCCCTCCTGCTGCCAGACATGCGGTTTGAAACCGGTTAAAACCAGCTGAGCAATTAATAAATATGTAAGCACTTCCTCGGAAATTAATAAATATGCAAAGAATTTCTAAGAATGGGAGGGCTTACAGGCGGTTCCTCCTTTGAACGGCATATGAGCTTGTGTTTGCTCTTGGCATTTCTACTGAGCACACTACTAAGCACTCTGTAAACTATTCTACCCACATTTACTGTTGCCCCAGTGCTCATTGTAGAGAAATTACCTCTCAAATTCAGTGTATTTCAAGAATATCTGCCTGAAGATCTTCTCTGCTGGTGAGTAATCCCTCTTTCTTGCACTTTACAAGTAAGGGAAGTCTTCCAGTCTTGTGAGGAAAAGATTTAAAGGTCTTAACATTAGGGAGTCCACGGGGGTCATTTCCCTTAGATTTCAAAAGTCTGTTGGTTTTTGTCATCATGTCATCATCTTCCACTTTTCCGTTGCCGGGTCGTGGGGCAGCCGTTGGAGCTGCCCAGGTCACATAGCACCGGCCCCCATGGCTCCTCCTGCAGGTGGTGGGTCCACAGAAGGACGGCCTCACGGTTCAAACCGGGCCTGTTGGTCTCTCCTAGGGGCTACCAGTGTACGCAGACACTGGAGGCAATGTGGGTGAAGTGTCTTGTCCAAGGACACAACGACAATGTGCACCTTCAGGAGGCGGGATTCGAACCCACGACCTTCCGATCATGAGACGACCCTCCCTACCATCTGCGCCACTGTCGCCCCTGTCGCCACTGTTGGTTTTTATTGAGTAATTTCGTCATGTATATAGGGATGATTGTGTTACAACCATCCCTACCCCTGTCAGCCATTGTTTAGCTCTATCAGCATAAAGGTTTGAAATTAGCAGGGGAAATGTGCATCACATCTTGCCTGAGAAACTACAATGCAGGTGCATCCTCGGGTTGTCAGTTAAAGTGACAGTCTGGAAGTCTGAATGTATTGCAAATTTTATAAAAAGTGCAAAATGGACCACCTGCTCTTGTGTTTTTATGTAAAGTAAATTTCACTCTGTCTCTGCTCACTTTGCAAATTTACATCACTTTCATTTCCACTGATAGTTGAAGGACTCTCATGACTCTGTGATGGAACGGTACCTGGGCGTCCTGTCGGCTCCTGCTCTGGGGGGCTTCAGATGGACGCACTGTCACTGGGAAACCACCGGGGGGCGCTGCAGCAGAAGGACAGAGATCAGAAACAGCTCAAACCAATGGCCGCTGGCTGCTCTGCTTTGTGACTACGACACTGGAGGCCGCCATTGCTCCGCTATTGCTGTAGTACCTCCATATGGCCGCTATTCCCCCATTGGAATGCATTGGACTATAGACACGTTAAAACAACTTTAATGCCCGGTGCCTAATGTTTAGAAGTGGCTAGAGCTAGATATTCCTCCTGTGATTACGCTGGGTTAAAAACAATCTGGGGCACCGGTCTGGTTATGGTAGCATAAATTTTAGGAATCTCCTACTTAACGGGGGTCTGACTGTTGGCATTGGAGCTGCACGAGCTACACGTCACGCAAGGGCCGAGTCTACAGTGAAGCTCCCGCCCTTATGCCCTTATTAGGAACATGCTTTGTCAGAGCTGGGGAGGAGGAGTCTGTAAATCCGCCATGATTTCCCCTCGAGCGTGGTCACTATGGTGAACGGGGAGGATGAGGAATGATGGTCTATTGATAATATGTCTATGGATCAAACAGAGAATTTGTGGGAGGGTCTACCAAGGGCGTAGGTTTGGTGTCAATGTTGGTGGAGACACTACCCCCCCTCCCCCCCCCCCTTTTTTGACGTGGAGAAAAAGCTTTTGTTGAAATAAATACGTTAATAATGCTAACAAGCCTGCCAAATTTCTTAGAATTTACTTTAATATATAGGGGAGAACGGGTATGTTTGTGACACTTTTGCTTCCGCACCTGTAACTCACTGAATCTTTGGGCTAGAGTTCTCCAACTTTTATACAAAGTCCCCACATTTGTGAACTACAAATGGCACCAATTCAAACCTCTGCAAGAATATCACAGACCTCGTGAGTTAATGTCAAATACATGGTGGTCCTTTGTTACAACCTACCGCACTACCGAGGTAGGTTGTAACACATGCTGGGGTAAGTTGTAACAGTTAGACAAAAGAAATAAAACACGTCATGTAATAAGCTTCAAATAGAGCTGTATTTAAATAAAAGAACAATGTCTCTCTCTCTCTAACCTGTCATGGAGTCAGTCCATAATACAGGTCTGCTGTCTGAGTCAAACACTCAGCCAACACTTCCTCCTGCTCCTCAGAGGAAACTCTGTTGATGCTTCAGTGTGACCTACACTGGGATGATCACTGGACCCTGGTCTCTCAGCTTCTGCAGTGTTTTACAGTATCTGCTCAGTGTTAATGGCAGATCACATGTGCCTTTGCAACTGATCTGACCTGCCCTTCTTTCTGACCACATCAGAGGCTTTTTTATAAACATTATCTGGCACAAATCTGTCAGTCTTTCTTTTCCACTGTTTAGGCATTCTGTAAAAGTATTAAAATCAAGTAAGTGTTATTAACTGTATATAGGGGATGATTGTGTTACAACTAGGGCTGCAACTATCGATTATTTTAGTAATCGATTAATCTATCGATTATTTACATCGATTAATCGATTAATCTGAGGGGTTTCCTAAAAGTGGGAAAACATTTTAATTATTTTTGTCATAGTATTTCTATTTAACAGGGGATAATGTGTCAATTTGCATGGTTCATAAATGTATTTGTTGTGAGCAATGAAAGGATGGATATGAGAAACTTTTAAGTACAGGTGTGAGTATGACTGTTGGAGTTTATTTTGCTTTTGAAATAGTGTGACCTCAAATAGTTTAAACAGAGACCAGTGGGACAATTTGGCAGAAGTTTGAAGTACAGAGGAATTAGTTTTTTGTTTTTTTATAGATCAGGCATTTTCATCCCACTAAAGAATGACACACACCTTTTTCACTATTACAACTTATATAACACTGGGCTAGCAACAGATCACAATATATTATAAAGCAGCTAGACGTTAAAGGTAGGCTTCAATGAAAAAGTGGGACATCTTAAGCACCAGGAGAGACAGAGAACGACATGGCTCTGCAGTACAACCAAAAGAGGTGGTCACTATATTAAATCTGTGGATTTATTTATCTTAATTTAAATCGTAGATGCAACGTAAAGATATTTAGCGCAAAAAACTTTGCAGCAAGGGAGAAGTAGACAGAGTAGGATGTTAAAGTCTGCGTTTGGTGAGGAGGGAAAGGAGATAAGTTCGTCATCATACCTTACCTTATGTCACACTTTAAACAGTGGATGAATGTGTAGGTCGCCCGTCCTGATGGTAAATCATCATTGATGCAGCGGTTAGCATTGTTGTGGCGTGATAGCGGGGAGAGCCGTGTCCTTTCGCCTCGTTAGCCTCCGTCCTATCTTCACCTCTCGTTGCTGAGTTCTTCTTGTTTGAGCCGTGTGTTGATGATTATGACGGCCTGGTTCTCCGCTCTGCTACCTGGTTCTACCCGGCTACGAGTATTAGCACAACTAGCTCCGCTCTGTTGTTTACTACCACTACACTGAGCTGAGCTGTGCTCCTCAGAAGCGGTCGTACGGAAACAAGCGCCGCTTAAAGTTCCGGGCGCGTAAGCGGCCCTGTTTCACGCGGTTTTAATGAGATATATTAATTAAACGAATCATCGAAGCGGGAAAATAATATTCGAAGCATTTTACTAATCGAGTTAATCGATTTAATCGATTAATCGTTGCAGCCCTAGTTACAACCATCCCTACCCCTGTCAGCCATTGTTTAGCTCTATCAGCATAATGGTTTGAAATTAGCAGGGGAAATGTGCATCACATTGTGCCTGAGAAACTACAATTTAATCTAATGTAAGTCATATGGTTTTATGTGCAATAGTATAAGCACTAAACAAATATAGTCTTGGTAAAAAAAATATATTTTCTTACCTCAAAATCAATTGTTTCTCTATAGACCCTTTAATTGTTTGTAAACATTCCGGGCTTAGCTGGAGGCGGGAAGCTCGATTCCTATCTATTTCCATTGTAGCTGTTGTCATAGTAACGATAAACAAATGTTTAACTGTTTTTGGAAATATCAGATAAACCTTATTTTATCGTCTCAATGTCATTCCTCTTGTTCTGGTACCTTAAGCCACAACAGGACCACATTTTTCAGTTGTAGTTTTACACTTAAAATCGCTAGTTTTAGTTTAATCTTATTTCTCTTGATCACTTCCTCCCTCCAGCTGATGTCACTGATGATGTCAGCAGTTAAAGGGTCTATAGAATCCACGTGAACCTGTTTACAACCTTGACAATCACCATGTGGGATCAGGGAGGAAGTGGGTAAACACTGATATGATCATGTGACTCCTATCTTACCCCTGATAACCACCCCTGGTCGTTATAACTCTCCCCATGTTGTAACACCACATATATGTCTATATATGTCTCCCCTACATATATTTGTTGATACGTGAGTCTTTGGCCCCTCCCTCACTGCTGCGCTTACAGTCTATGGAAGGAACACCCCGCTCTCCTCTCCTTGACTTCTCATAAACTAAGTAATAGAAAGAGCTTTAGAACTATTTTCTGATCATTTTTGAGTAAAACCTTTTGATCAAATAAACTACAGACATCGCATGTTTCACGTAAATGCAGCGAACGTAAATAAGCTCCATAAACGTGCTGTAGGGAAGTTGCAACCCGAAAATGTGAATTTCTCTGTAAATATTTCACCAATTAACACGAAACAAAAAGTCTTGTGTGTCATGCAAAAATAAATAAAAAAATAATAATTCAGTCCCGTCCAGCGGGCTAATTTTTTTTTTTTAATTCTCCCTTTAGGGATTTTAGGGGCTCCGTAGCTTTGTATATTTTGGGGTCTGATGTAAATATGTAAATTTCCTACTTATAAACTGAACTAAACTTTATTTTCGGGCTTGGAGAGATTGAAGGAGATACACGGCTAGCAATGGAATGAACGGCCTCAAATATTAGTCGTGTCGGAGCCGTGAGCAACTACTGCTGCGACAAGACGACTGACCTCTACAGGAATAAGGTAGGGGATGGTTTGAGTGGACGTGTGGGCAGAGCGAGGAGAGGTTTGGGTTTGGTGCATCCTCGGGTTGTCAGTTAAAGTGACAGTCTGGAAGTCTGAATGTATTGCAAATTTTACAAAAAGTGCAAAATCAACCACCTGCTCTTGTGTTTTATGTAAAGTAAATTTCACTCTGTCTCTGCTCACTTTGCAAATTTACATCACTTTCATTTCCACTGATAGTTGAAGGACTCTCATGACTCTGTGATGGAACGGTACCTGGGCGTCCTGTCGGCTCCTGCTCTGGGGGGGCTTCAGATGGACGCACTGTCACTGGGAAACCCACCGGGGGGCGCTGCAGCAGAAGGACAGAGATCAGAAACAGCTCAAACAGAGAATTTGTGCGAGGGCCAACCAAGGGCGTAGGTTTGGTTTCAATGTTGGTGGGGACACTCCAGAGAAAAAGCTTTTGTTGAAATAAATACGTTATAATGCTAACAAGCCTGCCAAATTTCTTAGAATTTACTTTAATATATAGGGAGAACGGGTATGTTTGTGACACTTTTTGCTTCCGCACCTGTAACTCACTGAATCTTTGAGCTAGAGTTCTCAAACTTTTATACAAAGTCCCCACATTTGTTAACTACAAATGGCACCAATTCAAACCTCTGCAAGAATATCACAGACCTCGTGAGTTGATGTCAAATACATGGTGGTCCTTTGTTACAACCTACCCCACTACCGAGGTAGGTTGTAACACATGCTGGGGTAAGTTGTAACAGTTAGACAAAAGAAATAAAAACACGTCATGTAATAAGCTTCAAATAGAGCTGTATTTAAATAAAAGAACAATGTCTCTCTCTCTCTCTAACCTGTCATGGAGTCAGTCCATAATACAGGTCTGCTGTCTGAGTCAAACACTCAGCCAACACTTCCTCCTGCTCCTCAGAGGAACTCTGTTGATGCTTCAGTGTGACCTACACTGGGATGATCACTGGACCCTGGTCTCTCAGCTTCTGCAGTGTTTTACAGTATCTGCTCAGTGTTAATGGCAGATCACATGTGCCTTTGTAACTGATCTGACCTGCCCTTCTTTCTGACCACATCAGAGGCTTTTTTTATAAACATTATCTGGCACAAATCTGTCAGTCTTTCTTTTCCACTGTTTAGGCATTCTGTAAAAGTAATTAAAATCAAGTAAGTGTTATTAACTGTATATAGGGGATGATTGTGTTACAACTAGGGCTGCAACTATCGATTATTTTAGTAATCGATTAATCTATCGATTATTACATCGATAATCGATTAATCTGATAAGTATTTATTTATATTGAAAAACTAAATTCAATAACTTTAGAGCAGATTATAAAAGGAGAAAAAAACAGTTTTAACCAAAGGATTTTTCTGCTAGAAATAACATCATTTATTCTTCATTTCTTATCAGTTTGTCCCAAAAGCAGCAACATTGACTCTCATAAAGAGACACCTGTCCTTATGTCCATGATGATGAGGAGAGAGAGCAGCTTCATAGTCTTTTATATCAGTACTTTTACTCTTATTCAAGTGAAGTAGGTCCTGACTGGAGACATAATCTTGAAATGTTCTGCTGAAGCTCAGGTGATTCATTTCTTCCAGGATCTCAACCAGAGGGTTCCTAAAAGTGGGAAAACATTTTAATTATTTTTGTCATAGTATTTCTATTTAACAGGGATAATGTGTCATTTGCATGGTTCATAAATGTATTGTTGTGAGCAATGAAAGGATGGATATGAGAAACTTTTAAGTACACTCTTAAAACAGATGTGTTGAAAAACAACACAAAATGTGTTCAAAAAATGCACATCCCTGTGCCTAGTTAAGGACTGCATAACATGTGTTGTTTTTAACACAGTCAGTGTGTGAGATATTTAACACAAGGGGTTAATGAGCTTTTATAGTTATTGCCCCAAACTTCTACACAGTAGTTTAGATATGGCAAACTAATGAACCATATAACAAAAATAATGCATTGTAATTTAAGAAAAACTTTGCTTGTTAATGATTGAGATACTTTTAGAAACTTACCTTGTATGTGTCTTATGTGTGGTTTCCAGCTTAATTACTGTCAATGATGACTCCTAAGAATTTAATTTCTGATACTGTATCTAAAACTACACCGTCTATGTTTACCGAGTCTGGTTTTCCATTATAATTACCGAAAAACATTACTTTAGTTTTATTTAGGTTGAGGACAATTTATTAATGTCCATCCATGTTTTTAATTCCTTAGTTCACAGTTTATGTTAGTTACTAAATTACTATAATTGTCATTGGAATAGAAGACGTTTGTGTCATCTGCGAAAAATCACTAATTTTAATAATTTAGACACATTAAAAATGTCATTAATATATAAATTAAACAACTTTGGGCCTAAGACAGATCCCTGTGGGACCCCACAACCAATGTCCAAATAACCTGATGTAACTCCCCCATCTTCACATACTGTTGTCTCCCAGTTAAATAGCTTTGAATCCAGCTCAAAGCCACTCCCTTATGCCATATCTGTCTAATTTTTAATAATATAGAATGATTTAGTGTATCAAATGCTTTTTTCAAGTCAATGAATATTCCTGCTGCATGTTTCTTTCCCTCTAAGCTATTAGTAATCTCTTCTATTGCATCGATTATGGC
This sequence comes from Neogobius melanostomus, assembly GCA_007210695.1. Classification (NCBI taxonomy): domain Eukaryota; kingdom Metazoa; phylum Chordata; class Actinopteri; order Gobiiformes; family Gobiidae; genus Neogobius; species Neogobius melanostomus. Next base: position 89,617 of record VHKM01000411.1, read on the forward strand.
CATTGTAGTGGACCTTGTTGCTCGAAACCCATACTGACCTTCATTGATTAGTTTATGCTTATCTATGAAATATCCATTCTACTGTTATAAAGTTTCTCTAAGATTTTGGAAACTGGGGAGCAGAGAGACAGGTCTGTAGTTAGTGAAGATGTGTTTGTTCCCATTTTATATATAGGTATAACTTTTGCAATTTTCATTTTATTTGGAAATGTTCCTGTTTGAAACGATAAGTTGCATATGTAGGTTAATCGTTTCAGCGATACTATATATAATTTGTTTAACTAGTGTCATATCTATATCAAAACAGTCTGTAGACGATTTGTTCTTACACCCGTTAATGACATCTATTATTTCTGTTTCAGTTACTCCAGACAAAAACATAGTTTTTGAATTAATGTCTATCAATGACTCCATTTCGTTGCTACTACACAAAACTATTAAAACTTTCCACAATATCATTCATATTATGGTTGTCATTGATCCCATCAGTGAAATAGTTTGGATATGAATTATTTTTTGCATACCTTGATTATAGTGTTAGTATTCCCCATACCCCTTTCATGTTGTTCTTGTTTGTATATAATAGATTTGGTATAATATAGTTCTTAGCCTTCCTTAATATATTGGTCAGTTTATTTTATATATTTTATATCTACTTCAGAATCCTCTGTTCTTAGTCTAATGAATTGTCTATATAGAGTGTTTTTCTTCTTACAAGCATTTTGTAAACCCTTAGTTAGCCACGGACATTTTGTCGTTTTTCTGTTTTTACTGAATTGCTGAATTGGACAGTTTTTATTGTATGCTATACTAAAATTTCCATGAAAGTATCGTAAGCATTATCTACATCATTCTTGTTATATACCTCGTTCCAATCTTGTTTTATTAAGTCCTATAGAGTGAGTGAATTGAATCCTCAGTTCTTGCGCGTTTATAAAAATATTTTTGAGGTGATTTTTGATCTAACTCATTATCATCATACACCGTGAATACGGGCAGATGATCCGTTATATCACAAACCATTAGACCGCTAACATTGTGAACTGCATATTATTAGTGAAGATGTTGTCAATGAGGGTCGCACTGCTCGCTGTTATTCTGCTAGGTCTTGTGATAGTTGGGTATAAACTCATACTGTACATCCTATTAATATACTCATCAGTTGTCTTATGTTTATTTGGATTTATCAAATCGATGTTATAATCCCCACAGATAAATAATACCTTGTTACTCAATTCTGAGAATGTTTTTTCTGCCCAATTTGTAAATATTTCCACGCATGAGCCTGGTGACCTGTATAAACAACTAACCATTATGTTTTTCTTTTTTTCATTGATAATTTCTATTGATAAGCATTCAAGCAAGTGTTTATTGATGCTGTCATGTTTTTTAATATTTTGAATTTAAATTTGTTGAGGACATATATAGCAACTCCTCCTCCCCCTTTATTGGTTCTGTTTACATAGTTTAATGTATAATTGTTTAACTCAAATACAATGCCTTTATCCTCATTAAACCATGTTTCTGCTAATGCAATGACACTAAATGGATTCTCAAACTGTTGTAAGTATTCTTTGATTGCATCGAAATTCGCGTACATGCTTCTACTATTGAAATGGATAATTGAGAATTTCCCTTCTGTTTTAACAGAGATGTTAAATTCATTCTCAGTGTAGTATTTGCAATTAATTGCGTTAGATGTTAAGAACAGGTTATCTGGGTCTAACTGATCTTCCAAGTCCAGTGCATTATGTTCGGTGTACTCTGAAGCTTTCAGCTCCAAGAGCTCGCAGTCCAAAATCCTTTGCTGTAATCCTAGGTCACTGCCATCAGTAGCATATGAGGTATGATTGGACGTCATTGTATGAGTATATATATTACAGGACATGTGAAATTATGTGTTTTTACATACCAAAATCCATAAGTTTTCCCCGGTGTTTAAACTGATTTGGTGTACTGGTGCGCGGACGTACAATGAGTTTATCATATCGCAAGGCTATGTCCCCTCTTTCCCTGGCAGCTCTCAGCTCCGGCATCAGCTCTTTTCGTTTCCTTTTAATGGAGTCCGTGTAGTCCTCGTTTATGTAGATTTTCGTTCCTTTGAGTTGTTTAGCGCGCTGCAGGATTGCTTCTCGATCCTTCCAACGCAGTAGTTTGGCGACGATAGGTCTCGGCCAGTCTCTCCCGCCAGGTTTCCCTACGCGATGGGCTCTCTCCATTTCCACCGGGTGATGTAGTTTGTAGTTTCTTGCTTAGCAGTTGTTTGATTTTTCCTCTGCGTCAGCCCAGGTCTCCCCAGGCGTCTCCAACACTCCCTCAAAGACCAGGTTATTTCTGCGGCTCTGTCCCTCCAGATACTCCAGTTTATCCGTGATGACGTGCAGATTGTCACATACTTTATAGAAATCGTTATGTATTGTGTCCGTGCGCTCAGTGAGTTTCCTTTTCTCTTCTTTTATAGTGTCCACCTCACCTTGCGTGAACTGCAGGCTTGTTTTTAGCTCTTGAATGTCCTTTAACTGTGAATCCATGCGGGTGTTTGTTGATTCCATGATGAGTTTATGAATCCTTTGAAGTTTTCCCTGCTGTTGTTGAATTAATTCCCTAAACATGTCCCTTTGCTGCTCCATGAGTTCCGTGACTCGACTGAGGCTCACGTAATCCTCAATCCGCCTGCGTTTCTGGCAGTTGGACTGTTTTGGTCGGTTTAGGCATTTTGCTGTCCCTCAACCGGACTCCGCAAAATGTTAGCTTCCACACTGCTCTCACACTGCTGCTCACAGCCACACTTCCGGGTACGTGGCTCCACTCAATGAGTGGTGCTGGTAAGTCCTGTTCTGTTGGGATGTCTTCTGCTGTTGGGATGTCCTCTGCTGTTGGGTTGTCCTGGGCTGGCTTGTTGGGTTGTCCTGGGTTGGGCTGCTGGTTGGTTGCCTCTCGGTATTTTTCCAAAAGGGCTTTTAATGCTTTTTCCCAGTCTGAGCAACGACACAATACATTAACATTTGAATACTTATGAAGTTAACACATTATAAATATTTCTCTATATTGTACAACTGATACAGAAGCAAATTATGTTTAAATGTTTTACAAAGACTCCACAAATATTCAGAAATGAATAGTAAAAACTCACTCTCACCATTTGGAGCAACTTCTGCACAGCGAGTGATCCATCAGCACGCCCTGATGCAGAGGTAGTAGGTCAATGCTGAAGAGCTCAGGAGGAACACGACTCTAGGAAAACACATAAGACAAAAAATCAATTGTGAGATAGGTTTACAGAATGTTAGAAGTTTCGGAGAGTTCATACTCACCAAATCCATCTTGAAGTGGAAGTTACAGTATCATCTTTTTGGATTTTTGAAGGATGGCTGGGAAAGAGCAAAGAATAAGAAAAGCTCACATATCAAGCCATGGACTGAATTCTTATTTGACTGTATCACAAAAAAATAGTTCACCATGATCTCCTGATGACAACTCCCCCTCTTGTATTAGGGTCATCAACAGAGAAGGTCCCACTGGAGGCTTGTTATTCTGATGACTGGTACTGTTTATGAATCTGCAATACAGGTACAGTGAGGAAAATAAGTATTTGAACACCTGTCTATCAGCTAGACTTCTGACCCTCAAAGACCTGTTAGTCTGCCTTTAAAATGTCCACCTCCACTCCATTTATTATCCTACATTTACATGTAGATGCATCTGTTTGAGGTCTTTAGCTGCATAAAGACACCTGTCCACCCATACAATCAGTAAGAATCCAACTACTAACATGGCCAAGACCAAAGAGCTGTCCAAAGACACTAGAGACAAAATTGTACACCTCCACAAGGTTGGAAAGGGCTACGGGGAAATTGCCAAGCAGCTTGGTGAAAAAAGGTCCACTGTTGGAGCAATCATTAGAAAATGGAAGAAGCTAAACATGACTGTCAATCTCCCTCGGACTGGGGCTCCATGCAAGATCTCACCTCGTGGGGTCTCAATGATCCTAAGAAAGGTGAGAAATCAGCCCAGAACTACACGGGGGGAGCTGGTCAATGACCTGAAAGAGCTGGGACCACCGTTTCCAAGGTTACTGTTGGTAATACACTAAGACGTCATGGTTTGAAATCATGCATGGCACGGAAGGTTCCCCTGCTTAAACCAGCACATGTCAAGGCCCGTCTTAAGTTTGCCAATGACCATTTGGATGATCCAGAGGAGTCATGGGAGAAAGTCATGTGGTCAGATGAGACCAAAATGGAACGTTTGGTCATAATTCCACTAAACGTGTTTGGAGGAAGAAGAATGATGAGTACCATCCCAAGAATACCATCCCTACTGTGAAGCATGGGGGTGGTAGCATCATGCTTTGGGGGTGTTTTTCTGCACATGGGACAGGGCGACTGCACTGTATTAAGGAGAGGATGACCGGGGCCATGTATTGCGAGATTTTGGGGAACAACCTCCTTCCCTCAGTTTAGAGCATTGAAGATGGGTCGAGGCTGGGTCTTCCAACATGACTATGACCCGAAGCACACAGCCAGGATAACCAAGGAGTGGCTCTGTAAGAAGCATATCAAGGTTCTGGCGTGGCCTAGCCAGTTCCAGACCTAAACCCAATAGAGAATCTTTGGAGGGAGCTCAAACTCCGTGTTTCTCAGCGACAGCCCAGAAACCTGACTGATCTAGAGAAGATCTGTGTGGAGGAGTGGGCCAAATCCCTCCTGCAGTGTGTGCAAACCTGGTGAAAAACTACAGGAAACGTTTGACCTCTGTAATTGCAAACAAAGGCTACTGTACCAAATATTAACATTGATTTTCTCAGGTGTTCAAATACTTATTTGCAGCTGTATCATACAAATAAATAGTTAAAAAATCATACATTGTGATTTCTGGATTTTTTTTTAGATTATGTCTCTCACAGTGGACATGCCCCTACGATGACAATTTCAGACCCCTCCATGATTTCTAAGTGGGAGAACTTGCAAAATAGCAGGGTGTTCAAATACTTATTTTCCTCACTGTACATAGTACAGACTAAATGCAACTGCAATACACATTGGACAGATTAGGTAATACAGGACATATTCAGACAATATACATGGGTTTATTTTATGACCATCTCATTTAAATAATTTACAGAGCATATACCTGTTGACGTCACACTCAGGCCTCCATTTTACAATCTGTAAGAGAAGAAATTGTTTTTAGTGAGGGAAAAATGTCAGCCTATGTAACTTTTTAAGTTTAATTTTCATAACTGCTTTCCCTACTTTAGCATATTTATGGCACACGTTTCACAATCAATATTTAGTAATGATTTTACCAGAGTTTTGTGGCAGTGTTGATTTAATATTAATGTAAATTCTATAATTCCGATGTGCCTTCATAATAAGTGCAAGAGCTCCTATCTTAATCTGCTCAGACTGTTGTCCGTGCTTAGGCCAGGAGCGGGGGCAGAAGAGAGCGCAGTCAGCCGGGGCGGAGGCGTGTGAGGCGGTGACAGAGGAGGCTGCTGCCCGCACCTTCACACATGTCTGCGGTCTCGCTTCAGCCCCGCGGAGGCGAAGATAATAACGTTCAATGCGGCCTAAGTTTTATGTCACAGACTCTGCGTTTGGTTTATAGCAGCCAGGCTCAGTCACTGTATCCGGAGGAAGCTAGCTAGCATACGTTACGGTTGACTTGCTTTTACCAAAGAAACAACTTGTACCGCGAATGGCAAACTGACGACATAAAGAAAACAGTTTTCGGGAAAATGTGAAATATGAACAAGTAATGCTCGCTTACCTTGTAAGTGTTGAACTTGGCGCTCCTTTCTGCTCCAGGTCAGGGGAAAATGTCAGCTCGAGCTGAAGATTCAAGCAGTGCGTGTCCCGTTCCTTGATTGGACAACAGTCTAATACACAATGCAGGTGTGTTATTTGTAAATATGCAACGTGGATTGGATAATAATTAACAACAGATGTGTTTATTTGTGTATTTCATTTTTTGACACAGAAGTTTTTCAAACACCACAGAACAATGTGTTACATATTAACACACATGTGTTAATGAGCTTAACACAAGAAATTGTGTTAAAATTGTAACACATCTGTTTAAAGAGTGGTACAGGTGTTGAGTTGACTGGTTGGAGTTTATTTGCTTTTTGAAATAGTGTGACCTCCAAGTTTAAACGAGACCAGTGGACAATTTGGCAAACTTTTGAAGTACAGAGGAAAGTTTTGTGTTTTAAGATCAGGCCAGTTTTCATCCCACTAGAATGACACACACCTTGTCACTATTACAACTTATATAACACTGGCTGCAGACAGATCACACTATATTATAAAGCAGCTAAGACTTAAAGGTAAGGCTTTCAATGAAAGTGGGAAAAAAAACCAACTTAAGCACCAGGAGAGACAGAGAACGACATGGCTCTGCAGTACAACCAAAAGAGGTGGTCACTATATTTAAATCTGTGGATTTATTTATCTTAATTTAAATCGTAGATGCAACGTAAGATATTTAGCGCAAAAACTTTGCAGCAAGGGAGAAGTAGACAGAGTAGGATGTTAAAGTCTGCGTTTGGTGAGGAGGGAAAGGAGATAAGTTCGTCATCATACCTTACCTTATGTCACACCTTAAACAGTGGATGAATGTGTAGGTCGCCCGTCCTGATGGTAAATCATCATTGATGCAGCGGTTAGCATTGTTGTGGCGTGATAGCGGGGAGAGCCGTGTCCTTTCGCCTCGTTAGCCTCCGTCCTATCTTCACCTCTCGTTGCTGAGTTTCTTCTTGTTTGAGCCGTGTGTTGATGATTATGACGGCCTGGTTCTCCGCTCTGCTACCTGGTTCTACCCGGCTACGAGTATTCGCACAGCTAGCTCGCTCTGTTGTTTACTACCACTACACTGAGCTGAGCTGTGCTCCTCAGAAGCGGTCGTACGGAAACAAGCGCCGCTTAAAGTTCCGGGCGCGTAAGCGGCCCTGTTTCACGCGGTTTTAATGAGATATATTAATTAAACGAATCATCGAAGCGGGAATAATATTCGAAGCATTTTACTAATCGAGTTAATCGATTAATCATTGCAGCCCTAGTTACAACCATCCTACCCTGTCAGCCATTGTTTAGCTCTATCAGCATAATAGGGCACTTTTGAATCCCCGTAATGCTTTGCGGCAAAAGCAGGTTCCGGTTCTGGCGCGTCAATGAAAAGCAGCGTAAACAAAGCTAGAGAGGACGGTATTTCCATAAAACTACAACGTTTTTGTGCATGTAAGAAAAATAAAAGTAGTCCGTGCGGTTAATAAATGTTGTGACAATCATACCGGATGGAAACTAGTCCAAGATTGTGTATCTATTGATGAATATTAACTGATGTAAACATTGCAAACATGCAACAACAATTTGCGAGTCATCGTTTTTATTTTCAGGTTACATCCTATACGCTAAATGATGGCAAAGAAACTAATAGGCAAAAAAAAATCTAAAATATTTGTAAAAATAATAATCATAATAATATAAGACATTCAAACAAATGTACTCTTACATGGATTTTGTTACTAGACTCCATTGTTTTCAATCATTATTGTAATTAAAAGCCTTTTTTCACGTTACAACACTTTAATGAGATTGTTTTGTTGTTGCTTACAATGGGTATTTGGAAATTAGTTAAATAGGCACAATATATAACAATCTGTTCCACATTATCCTTCTGCTTATCGTGATCCTTCTGTCTATAATGTGACAACACATGAACCGCCACAATGCTTGAATTGTTTGCCTAAAAGCGTAAGAGACCCATGTTTCGCTGTCTATTTTAACACCGGAACCTGCTTAGCCGGAAGTGCGCAGACGAGGTGCGCAACGATTGTGAGCTGCCCTATGGTTTGAAATTAGCAGGGGAAATGTGCATCACATTGTGCCTGAGAAACTACAATTTAATCTATGTAAGTCATATGGTTTTATGTGCAATAGTATAAGCACTAAACAAATATAGTCTTGGTAAAAAAAATATATATTTTCTTACCTCAAAATCAATTGTTCTCTATAGACCCTTTAATTGTTTGTAAACATTCCGGGCTTAGCTGGAGGCGGGAAGCTCAATTTCTATCTATTTCCATTGTAGCTGTTGTCATAGTAACGATAAACAAATGTCTAACTGTTTTTGGAAATATCAGATAAACCTTATTTTATCGTCTCAAATGTCATTCCTCTTGTTCTGGTACCTTAAGCCACAACAGGACCACATTTTTCAGTTGTAGTTTTACACTTAAAATGGCTAGTTTTAGTTTAATCTTATTTCTCTTCATCACTTCCTCCTCCAGCTGATGTCACTGATGATGTCACTGATGATGTCAGCAAAAAGGGTCTAAAGGGTCTAAAGGGTCTATAGAATCCACGTGAACCTGTTTACAACCTTGACAGTCACCATGTGGGATCAGGGAGGAAGTGGGTAAACACTGATATGATCATGTGACTCCTATCTTACCCCTGATAACCACCCCTGGTCGTTATAACTCTCCCATGTTGTAACACACATATATGTCTTATATGTCTCCCCTACATATATTTGTTGATACGTGAGTCTTTGGCCCTCCCCTCACTGCTGCGCTTACAGTCTATGGAAGGAACACCCCGCTCTCCTCTCCTTGACTTCTCAATAAACTAAGTAATAGAAAGAGCTTAGAACTATTTTCTGATCATTTTGAGTAAAACCTTTTGATCAAATTAAACTACAGACATCGCGTGTTTTCACGTAAATGCAGCGAACGTAAATAAGCTCCATAAACGTGCTGTAGGGAAGTTGCAACCCGAAAATGTGAATTTCTCTGTAAATATTTCACCAATTAACACGAAACAAAAAGCGTTGTGTGTCATGCAAAAATAAATAAAAAAATAATAATTCAGTCCCGTCCAGCGGGCTAATTTTTTTTTTTAATTCTCCCTTTAGGGATTTTAGGGGCTCCGTAGCTTTGTATATTTTGGGGTCTGATGTAAATATGTAAATTTTCCTACTTATAAACTGAACTAAACTTATTTTCGGGCTTGGAGAGATTGAAGGAGATACACGGCTAGCAATGGAATGAACGGCCTCAAATATTAGTCGTGTCGGAGCCGGTGAGCAACTACTGCTGCGACAAGACGACTGACCTCTACAGGAATAAGGTAGGGATGGTTTGAGTGGACGTGTGGGCAGAGCGAGGAGAGGTTTGGGTTTGGTGCATCCTCGGGTTGCAAATTTACATCACTTTCATTTCCACTGATAGTTGAAGGACTCTCATGACTCTGTGATGGAACGGTACCTGGGCGTCCTGTCGGCTCCTGCTCTGGGGGGCTTCAGATGGCGCACTGTCACTGGGAAACCACCGGGGGGCGCTGCAGCAGAGGACAGAGATCAGAAACAGCTCAAACAGAGAATTTGTGCGAGGGCCAACCAAGGGCGTAGGTTTGGTTTCAATGTTGGTGGGGACACTCCAGAGAAAAAGCTTTGTTGAAATAAATACGTTAATAATGCTAACAAGCCTGCCAAATTCTTAGAATTTACTTTAATATATAGGGGAGAACGGGTATGTTTGTGACACTTTTTGCTTCCGCACCTGTAACTCACTGAATCTTTGAGCTAGAGTCTCAACTTTTATACAAAGTCCCACATTTGTTAACTACAAATGGCACCAATTCAAACCTCTGCAAGAATATCACAGACCTCGTGAGTTGATGTCAAATACATGGTGGTCCTTGTTACAACCTACCCCACTACCGAGGTAGGTTGTAACACATGCTGGGGTAAGTTGTAACAGTTAGACAAAAGAAATAAAAACACGTCATGTAATAAGCTTCAAATAGAGCTGTATTTAAATAAAAGACAATGTCTCTCTCTTCTAACCTGTCATGGAGTCAGTCCATAATACAGGTCTGCTGTCTGAGTCAAACACTCAGCCAACACTTCCTCCTGCTCCTCAGAGGAAACTCTGTTGATGCTTCAGTGTGACCTACACTGGGATGATCACTAGACCCTGGTCTCTCAGCTTCTGCAGTGTTTTACAGTATCTGCTCAGTGTTAATGGCAGATCACATGTGCCTTTGTAACTGATCTGACCTGCCCTTCTTTCTGACCACATCAGAGGCTTTTTTTTTAAAACATTATCTGGCACAAATCTGTCAGTCTTTCTTTTCCCACTGTTTAGGCATTCTGTAAAAGTATTAAAATCAAGTAAGTGTTATTAACTGTATATAGGGGATGATTGTGTTAAACCATCCCTACCCCTGTCAGCCATTGTTTAGCTCTATCAGCATAATGGTTTGAAATTAGCAGGGGAAATGTGCATCACATTGTGCCTGAAGAAACTACAATTTAATCTATGTAAGTCATATGGTTTTATGTGCAATAGTATAAGCACTAAACAAAATATAGTCTTGGTAAAAAAAAAATGTTCTTACCTCAAAATCAATTGTTTCTCTATAGAATCCACATGAACCTTGTTTACAACCTTGACAATCACCATGTGGGATCAGGGAGAAGTGGGTAAACACTGATATGATCATGTGACTCCTATCTTATCCCTGAATGGTGGAATTAGTGGTGTTATAACTCTCCCCATGTTGTAACACCACATATATGTCTAATATGTCTCCCTACATATATTTGTTGATACGTGAGTCTTTGGCCCCTCCCCTCACTGCTGTGCTTACAGTCTATGGAAGGAACACCCCGCTCTCCTCTCCTTGACTTCTCAATAAAACTAAGTAATAGAAAGAGCTTTAGAAACTATTTTCTGATCATTTTTGAGTAAAACCTTTTGATCAATTAAACTACAGACATCGCGTGTTTTCACGTAAATGCAGCGAATGTAAATAAGCTCCATAAACGTGCTGCTAGGCATTGCAACCCGAAAATAGATGAATTAATCTCGTTTAAATATTTCACCGAAATTAAACACGAAAGAAAAGCGTGTGTGTCATGCAAAATAAATAAAAATAATAATTCAGTCCCGTCCAGCCGAGCTAATTTTTTTTTAATTCTCCCTTTAGGATTTTTAGGGGGCTCCGTAGCTTTGTATATTTTTGGGGTCTCATGTTAAATATGTAAATTTCCTACTTATAAAACTGAACTAAACTTTATTTTCGGCTTGAGAGAGGAATGAGATACACGGACTAGCAATGGACATGGAACGGCCTCAAATATTAGTCGATTGTCGGCAGCCGTGAGCAACTACTGCTGCTACAAGGACGACTGAACCTCTACAGGAATAACGGTAGGGAATGGTTTGACGTGGACGTGTTGGGCAGAGCGAGGAGAGGTTTTGGGTTTGGTGCATCCTCGGGTGTCAGTTTAAAGTGACAGTCTGGAAGTCTGAAATGTATTGAACATTTTAAAAAAGTGCAACAATGGAAACAACACCTGCTCATGTGTTATGTAAAGTATAATTTCACCTGTCTCTGCCTCCCACTTTGCCAAATTTACATACTTCTTCCACTGATAGTTGAAGGACTCTCATGGACTCTGTGATGAACGGCTACCTGGCGTCCTGTCGGCTCCTGCTCTGAGGGGGCTCAGATGGACGCGACTGTCACTGGGAAACCACCGGGGGGCGCTGCAGCAGAGACAGAGATCAGAAAACAGCTTCAACAAGAGAATATTGTCTCGCGAGGGCCAACCAAGGGCGTAGGTTTGGTTTCAATGTGGTGGGGACCACTCAAGAGAAAAAGCTTTTTGTGAAATTAAATACGTTAATAATGCTAACAAGCCTGCCACAATTTCTTTAGAATTTACTATTAATATATAGGGGAGAAACGGGTATGTTTGTAACACTTTTGCTTCCGACGCTGTAACTCACTGATCTTTGAGCTAGAGTTCTCAAAACTTTATACAAAGTCCCCACATTTGTTAAACTACAAATGGCACCAATTCAAACCTCTGCAAGAATATCAAGACCCGTGAGTTGATTACAAATCATGAGTGGTCCCTTATCTTCAACTACCCCACTACCGACGGATAGTATGTAACAACATGCTGGGGTAAGTTTAACAGTTAGACACAAAGAAATAAAAACACGAACATGTTCAATAAGCTTCAAATAGGCTGTATTTTAAATAAGAAGAACAAATGTCTCTCTCTCTCTAAACCATCTCCTCTCTTCGTCAGTCATAATTACAGGTCTGCTGTCTGAGTCAAACACGTCAGCCAACACTTCCCCTGCCTCCTCAGAGGAGAACTCTGTGATGCTTCAGTGTGACCTTACACTGGGAATGATCACTGGACCCTGGTCTCTCAGCGTTCTGCCAGGTGTTTTAGCAGTATCTGCCAGTGTTAATGGCATCCACATGTGCCTTTGTAAACTATCTGACCTGCCCTTCTTTCTGACACATCAGAGCTTTTTTATAAACATTATCTGGCACCAATCTGTCAGTCTTTCTTTCCCTGTCTTAGGCATTCTGTTAAAAGTATAAAATCAAGGTAAGGGCGGTGTATTAATGTATAGTAGGGGATGATTGTGTTACAACAATCCTCTTACCCCTGTCAGCATTGTGTAGCTCTATCAGCATAATGGTTTTGAAATTAGCAGGGAATATGCATCACACTGTGCCTGAGAACTACAATTTATCTAATGTAAGTCATTGGTTTATGTGCAATAGTGATAAGCACTAAACCAAATATAGTCTTGGTAAAAAAAAATATTTTTACCTCATAAATCAATTGGTTTCTATAGAATCCCATGAACCTGTTACAACCTTGACAATCACCTGTGGGTTCAGGAGGAAGGTGGGTAAACAATGATATGTCATGTACTCCTATCTTACCCTGAATGGTGGAATTATGGTGTTATAACTCTCCCCATGTTGTAACACCACATATGTGACCGCTGTGGAACCAGGAGGCCAAGCCCGGTCCCTCGAGAAAAAACGGCAAACTAAGTTTTTTGGGGAGAAATTGGTGAAGTTTTCACTTTTGTGCAAGAATCGTTCAGTTGAAGTCACGAAGTAGCCTCTCCATGTTTTAAGCTTAGCAGTATTAGTATATTTTAAAAGCGTAAACTTTTAGGTTCAAAACGACTAGTGTGAAGGTGGGTTTTTGGAGCGTGCAGTAGGGGCGTGACTTCGTCTGTGTGTATTTTACATACTGAAGTAACACGCGCGGAGGAGAGAAGCAGAGCTGCTTCAGTTTGTTGTTGACACATGCTTTACGCAAACAAATGCCAACGGCCAAAAAGGCTGTTTTATAACCATACGCCTAATTGTCGATCAGTTTACAGGTTGAAAAAGTCTTGTTTTGTCAGAGAAATAGCGCACGCGTGGGGCGTGTCATTGTGGCGTGTGTGGGCGTAGGACTCTAAAGCTTCCCCCTGTTGTGGCTCCTCAGAAACTCAGAACATGGATCGCTACTATAATATCAGAGGCCGGCGCTAACTTAAGCTTTACAGTGGGATTTACGAACGAGTTTTTACTGAGCAAAAGGCAAAGTTACTTTCAGACGGGTGAGTGAAAGATAGTTTTTTTATCGCTGGTGGCCGTGCCCAATGTGTGGCTGTGCTATTGTTGCTAACATGGCGGTGTTAGCATGGGAGGCAGTGATCTAGTCACGAGGAATTAACCTGCTTATTTACACAAAATCAAGATCTCTACAAACTAAACTACTTCCATAAATGCAGTCAGCGCATCCCTAGCTTCAGCCACTTCTTATTTGAGAGAGATCCCGCTTCAATATTTTCGGTTTTATGGCCAGAATAAAGTTACTGGGCTATACAATGTGTTTGTGATACAAACACAATACGGCCGCGCGGCGGCGGATATGTCGCGATGTCGGCTTTACTCGCTTTGAGGGGGAGTTTGACAAGGGGTGTGGCTTATCAATGAGATGTAAATGAGCCTAATGTCACTCCCACAGCAGAAGAGGGTGAGAATGGCCAAAACTTTGGAGAGTTTTTCAGCCCTTCGGGCTTTTTGGAAGTGTTAACTTCAAATCAACGCTACACCTCCAAATAATGATCAGATTTCCATGTGTTTACACATCGTTGGAAAGCCTTGGAGAACTACACTTTAATAATCTGTGAAAATCTCAAAATGGTTTGAGTGGACGTGTGGGTGAAGAGCGAGGAGAGGTTGTTTGGTGCATCCTCCGGGTTGGTAGTTAAGTGACAGTCCTGGAAGTCTGAATGTATTGGGCAAATTTTATAAAAAGTGCAAAATGGACCACCTACTCTGTGTTTTTATGTAAAGTAAATTTCACTCTGTCTCTGCTCACTTTGCAAATGTAATCACTTCATTTCCCCACTGATAGTTGAAGGACTCCCATGACTCTGTGATGGAACGGTACCTGGGCGTCCTGTCGCTCCTGCTCTGGGGGGGCTTTCAGATGGACGCACTGTCACTGGAAACCACCGGGGGGCGCTGGAGCAGATAAGGAACAGAGATCAGAAACGGCTCAAACAGAGAATTTGATGGGAGGGCCACCAAAGGGCGTAGGTTTGGTGTCAATATGCGTTCTTGGTCCGTGCTCGTGTACTCGTGAAACGTCAATCGGAGCCAGCCAGTACTGTTCCAATTCAAAGTAGGCAATGCAGACCGAGAACAGGTAAATCCCTGGATGTTGTTCTCGCTACGCCCCCTTTACCGAGTCTGCATCAGAGTAGACTCGCTGCGTCTCGGTCCCGGACCGTATCCCCGAAAAATTTGAGAGTAGGTTATATTAATAATGGTCATGATAACAGGATGTTAGTTGAAGTCGGGAGAAAATGCTACATGTTGATGGTACAATAGAAAACTCAAATAGAATTGCCTTTCTTTATTTATGACAAGTCTGTATTATACTGTATGCTTAAGGTTTCCTTTTTCACAGAGCAGTGATGGAAGATTTGTTCTAATATAAGGACCATTTTGAAGGAAAATTGGAACGGTCTTTAGCTTGCACGGACAGTTCTGGCCGTCTCTGATGCTGCTGCAGCACGAACTACCCCTTCTCTCTCTGTGGTCGCCTCCATGAATTTTAGGAAGGGAAAAGGTAAGGCCAAAGTCCAAGCACTGTACACACATGAGTGTTGACCATGCGTGAAGATAGCGTTACATCAATGACACTGACATGAGTGTTGTCACTCTGGGCCCCATGAGCTCGCACGCTGTTGGCGCTGTGGTAAAGCTGTGTAAACTTCAACGTGAGATTTTAGCATCTGTACATCTACAATGGAAACTGGATCTACAGTGTAGGCTTTGTATCGTCCCCATGCAGGCAGGGCAGAAGGTCAGGTTTTTTAAAAGCAAAACTGAAAGTTCAAATCCACAACGCTATGGCAGAATCCTCTTCACCAATCAAAAACTGCAAGTAAGATTTTTTTTTTTTGATTGAAGAAAAATAAATAACCAAACGGAACTTTAGCTAAATGTTTTCAGGGTTCAGGGAACTTTAATATGATCAAAATGTAACGTTAATAAAAGGTTCCAGAAGGTTTCTTATTAAAATAACATTAGATGAACATTCTATGGAATGTGTTTTTTTAACCTCTTACCACCCACCTTTAACGAGCGCATTTCTCCAGTTCAGTTTTACCGCCAAATTAAAAGCTGACTGGAGCTCACAGCCTATAGGCCAAGTAACGCTCATTGAAAAGCTGAGACCTACAAAACTGTGGTTTTTTTTAATTGTGGTTTTCGCCCCGCCTTTTGTGTTGAGTTTTTTCAACAGTCGCTTTTTTTTTCATGCACGTTCACCATACTTTGTGTGACTGTTTGTTGCACTTTCTCCGCTTTTTTGTACTCTTTTGTGGCTTTTATTTGATATTTTTGTTGCGTTTTCATGCTTTGTTTTTGTTGCTTTTTTTGAAGAGTTTTTAGTTGGGTAAAAGCCAAACTGGAGAAAATGTGCTCTGTTCGGTATAGGTTAAGAGGCAACAGAAGAAAATAACAAAAATGTTAGAGGAAACTTCCCATAAAAAATATTTTAATAGGAAATGTGCACGTAGGCAGGAAGCCCCGCTCCAGTCAAACGAACGTGCCCACTTGAAATTTAGAAGCGTTATGTCCGAACAGACTGAACTCTGTTATTGGTTGTACCACAAAACACTTTTTGATTTGAAGTCCTAATGTTATTGCAGGTGCCCAACTTGCTGCTGCCGGGGGAGGTGAGGAAAGTGTCTGAAGTATTGGACGGATCCTTCCTCATGTAAGAGTTTGGTGTTCAGCAATGGTTTGTTATATCTGATGTGTTGATGTAGGAAACATATGCAGTCTAAACTTTTAAACGCTCTGCGCTCTTTACAGGGACATGTTTATTTGTTGTTTCTCCATACTTCTTTTGCTCTCTTCTCTGCAGCAGAGTGTCGCGGTTGTCTACTGCTTTGTGGGATGCACCAGCAGCACTCTGCCTGGTGTTGTAACCTCCAGAATCCACTGGACCGCTGTCCCCTGCACTGCTCCACTAGCAGGCAGATTACAATCACTTGTAATGACTGAGTAGCATCTTATCAATATGAACGTCATCCAGATTTGAAATACACTTGGCACAGGCCTTGTTTATCACTTCTTCATATTTCACATTCATTTTCATCACCTCTTTTTAATTGTCTATAGTGAATTATTACTGTTACTTTAAAGAAAAAGGTGTGAAAGGATGTGAGCCACAAAGTAATCTGCTACTTTATTGCGCCTTGACCAAAGTTCTAGTTCATAGCGCTCCTCTCCGTGCATGCAGTAGGCGTTTGTTAGTGGCGCCATGGTGTAACAGCGGTTTGGACACGGTGCAGTGGAGTCCCGGGTGAAAGGCTCCAGCTCTAGGTGCTCAGCAGGGG
>VHKM01000412.1:0-217313 GCA_007210695.1 Neogobius melanostomus
AGGTTGCACAGCTTGACAGCTTTTAGAATTGGCACACATCTTCAATGCTGCCGTGCGCGTCCTTTACCTCCAAAATCCTTGCATCTTCGAGCTTCCCTTACATGTCGTCTGACAGGCACCGGCAGTAATGCCGCACCGCTGGTTCCATAGACGCTGCAACATGTTCGAAGGACGCGTGTTTCACCTGGCTTTTACAGGACTGTTTATTTGTGGTGGGCAGTTTCATTTGTTGTTGTTTTCTTTCAGGGCTTTGTTGCACTGACCTGTGGTTGAAATGGCTCAGCGAAGCTTTTGGCAGCCACGGAAGCAAACGCGGTTTCAAAAAAGAAATCCATCATTTATAGCGGAGCTGTGCGCAAAGCAGAACCGAATGCCAATTAAACGCTACAGTAGTTAGCAGCCACAGTGATGTTTTTCCGCGTTGGTCGTGGCCACAGGCCTAACACCTCGTCCCGTAAGTGCCCACTTTTCCACGGACTCCTTAATTTCTCTCTGCAAGGTTATCAGTCTGTATGGCAAACGGGAAGGCCGCGAGTTAAAAGGTAGCGAATGATTTTAAAAACTCAACTCAAGTCTTCGTCAATGTTATGGGCTGTAATAGTAGTGAACTTCCGTGTTAGGGCAGTCCAGGCAAAATCCGTAGTGATGGCAACTACACAGGTGACTGTAAGATTCTTATTTGAGCAAATCTTTTTTTGGCGCTCATCGTCGGTGTTTTTCAATACGGTGTGTGAATTGGCGAACGCGAGAGATGCTGTGCTGGGTTGAAGCAACTATCCATGCAGTTTCTTTAGAAGCCATTCGCCCTCCACCATGTCAAATTGGCATCTGTCCCTTTTATCAATTCTGCATATCCCCTGTGTTATTGGATTCGGCTTTTAGCACCACTGTACAGATGTTTTGCGCTAGCGATCGTGGGGATGGTAGGCCTGGGCTAAGGTACTTGCAGGCTCCGCGGCCGCCTCTCTAATGATCCACCAGGTGTGTGTTGCTGTTGAGATTACAACACAACGAGTTGTATTGAAGTATAACGCAGGTTATCTAAGCACTGCAATAACAATCTTGCATTTTGCCCGCCGTCATTATCTCGATTTTAAAAGTCGCTTTTCTTTGCCCCGCTTCATATTAGAAACGGTCATTTGGACTACTTGCTTGTAGAAATTACAAATGCCTGGGAGCGCTCTGGCGGTCCTCTGGTGTGGCAAAAATGTATTCACAGACAAATTCTATGCACGCCATCTGATGCCATTTAACCGAGCAAAATGTTTTCACTCGTTACGGCAGATTTTGTAAACGGTTAATGTTTAATCAGTTAATCATGGACACCCTAGTTAGAGCTGTGCACATTTGAACTGATGCAGCACGTGGTTCATTTTGATGATAAAATCCATCCATCCATCATTTTCTCTCCACTTTTCGTTGCCGGGGTCATGGGGGGCAGCTGCTTGGGAGCTGCCAAGAGCAACAAGATTGCAAGAAGCATGACTAAAATAGTTTGTCATAGATTTTAGTCAAAGTAATATTCTTCTAACTAAAATTAGACTAAATTAAAAAGTTTGTTTATGAGACTGAAAAACTATAAAACGAAATCGTCAGGTGGTTTTATATAAGACTAAAATAACTGAATAAAAATTAGAAGAAGAGGACAAACATCATACAAACTTCCAATGACATGTTTGAAGAGAGTCTCTTATATCATTTAGAATCACTGCCAATATTTTAAAGAGGGCAATGAAATACATAATTCCAATAAAAGATGTTATACAATACCTTATATGTTTGGCTTTGATTTTTTTTCATTTATTAAAAAAAAAAAGATAAAAATTAAAATTTGACTAATACTGGATTCCGGTTTCCCTCATGCTTGTTTCCGAGATCAACACGGTCTCTGTTTCTATATCTTTTCTTTGGGCAAACTAGTTTATTTACAGGGAAGTCTGGTCCATGATGTGGTCTGTGCCTCCCTCCTGCCTGGTCACTGCATCAACGTACAACTCAACGTGCATTTTCCTTTTAATTTTTAATAATTCCTATAAAGTATATAAACCTTCTGAGTCAGAATTGATAAACGCCCTCAGATCAAGAAACTGGAAGCTATCCAGGGCTACAGACTTGGTTGAGCCTGAACAATATCCATGATTAATCCGATGATAACCAGGTGTACAAATCCAGTCTGAAACAGGATTTCACACTCCAAGTACAAAAGGATCTGCAATAATCTATAATCGAACTCAGGCCTGAAACCCAAACTGGACATAAAACATCATTTAAAATTGGAGCACAATTAATAGATGCTGAGCAGTTTTTAAACATTGTACACCATAAAACAACTTACTTCCTCAGCGTCGTTCCTCAAATCCTTTCCCTTCTCCACCTGTCATGACCTGTTTCCACCTGGAGTCATGTGAAACCGCGTGTCCATCCTACTGCTATTTCAGACATGTATGTAATTAGACTGAGTCTCCCTGTGGTCGCTTAGCTGGACTGAGGTGTTGTGGCTCTGAGACGAGTCCTGACTCCTGATTTATATTTTAATTCTAGCCTCAATATGAGGGCATTGGTCTGCTCTGTCTGAAAACAACAGGTCACTCGGGTGGCTTTCTTTTGTTTGGCTGTCAGTGAAAAAGCTGTCTGAACTTCTGCCTGCTCCCAACAGAAGTCATGGAGGTTTTGACTCCGGGAAACTTCGACTGTTTGATGTCCTCGTCCCTGTGTCTTGGCAGATTTCCCGTCATCCTAAAAAGCATGCACATAATTGTGATGTTTTTGAGTATATGCCTGCATATTTATCCACCAGAGGGCGATACCAACACAGTGGATGAGATGCTTTAACTCTGACACTACACTTATCTGTGAATGCTGTACGATAAGGAGCAGATTAATCTTGGTGAAAGAGAACATGAATTTAGTTGGTGTGAGAAAGTGGAAGAGCTGATGCAAGGAGAGGTTCAGATGGAGCAGAGGAACGAAGCAGGCTGTGAAAACATCAATCCCATGAATTTATAAAAAGTGAAGTGTGGGCTCAGATACAGGAGTTAGCGTTTGGTCACAACAATATAATACGATTAATGGTGATTAATCATTTGTTCGATGTAATCGTGAGTTAAAGTTTTTTTAACATTCACAGCCCTAATTGGTTTTTTTTAAAGCACACAATACGCTTAGAAGCCCTTGTTAAGAAATGGTACAGTAAGGGCCAAGTTTGGACACACTTTTTCCTTCAAAACTATTCCAGGTAGATTCTCAACCGAGAGTCGGAAGCACATACAGATTTGTGTTTTTTGAACGCTCAATGGAGCAATGCCAAACACGAATAAAGGGCAGGCAAATTTTATATTATAATTTCATTTTTGAAGTCTTTTCCAAAAAACACCTGTTTTTGTTCCTACATTAATCCATGTTGTCCGTGTCATATTTAACCGCCTCATGAATACAGTGTGTATAATGTTGAAAATAAAGAAACCCAAGTACATATAAAAGAAGAAGTGTGTCAAACTTTGACCTGTACTGTACTTCCTTCACCACTTGTTTATCTTGTGCTTGCAGGCGAAGGACTATAGTGAAATCAGAAGGCCGATGGCAAATTGACAGCCTCTACTGTCAGTCCGTCAGCGCCTCCAGGGCAGTTTATATCTACTAATAGATTGGGCACACTTCGAGTCAGACTGAATGAGTGTGATCCCCGGAAATTTAGAGAAGTTGGTAAGCGCAATTCCAAATCAAGGCCATTCAAGTATTAATGCAGCTAACATGAACTAATGTGTGGCGTGTTGGTGTTCAGTTCATGTTTGTGTAATCCTGCTATTGTATCTTTAATTTTGTTTAGGGTTGTGAAGCCTACATGTTAAGTCAGTTACACATATTCTCCTTCAAACCATACGCCTCGAAATTCAGGAAGCCGCCTCTGAGGTTTAAGCTTTGGAAACATTATTTAGAACATTTTGTTCTGAGGCCTGTCTGTGCGCCAAACTCTCTTCCAGACGCTGATTAGCAGATGTAGTAGTATGTTAGACATGTTCAGCAATGTTAGCAGCATGTTTAGGTAGTAATGTTAGCAAGCAATGTTAGCCCGGCAGTTTTGTTCCAAGACTTTTCTAATTCACTGGGGCAGAGGAAGGACTGCACCCTTTGCTGTCGCGCTTTCGCCAAGAGGTATTTTTCTAGGAACATACATTATATCAAAAATACCAAGGCTGAAGTTTCTATTTTTTTCATGTGGAAAACCGCTTCTATCGACTGCCGGTAATATGTGGTATTGTGATTAACGCACAGAAACAACTATCCATGCTAGCGTCTGTACTTGATAAATGTTTGGTTTACGAGTCTGGTTCTACAACTGGGCCCTGGATCGATGGGAGTCTCCAGCTCTAGACTGCACATGACTTATGTCAGCGTAAATATTAGGAAATCAAGGAAATCGAGGCTTCAGTGCGCTGCTGCCGAAGATTTATCGAGTTTATATTTGAGATTATTGATTCGTAATGATGCATTTCCAATTAAAGAAGATTAAAGTGGTCCTGAAACCAGGGGCAACTGCAAGCCGAGGAGAGAAGAGGGATGCGCTTGACTCACTAAAAATAACAAATAAGAAGGGGAGCTGTAAGGGCAATAGCTTCCATGACTGTGTCCATGGAGTCGAATCTTTTCTAACTGATTCATTATATTAGGCTTCTACAAACAATCCTTGCTTTATTTAAGTGGGGCTGAAAGTGCACCTGAGTTACCACATGTTTAGTTTCAATCGTTACATAAAGGAGAAAGCTGTGATATGTCTCGATTAACGTTCAGAGCCAGTCATATAAAGATCCTCACACAGGGAGAACGCAGGAAAGGCGGAGGCGACGTTGATTAATCTAAGAGGAGTTTAGAAAAGTGAAGAGACTGCTCGACAATAGGACGACTGGACTCTAATGTTTTTTTGGATTCCCCCTCGAGCTAGAGCTGCTGATGGAGAGACGGAGAGGGAGATGGCCAGAGCCAGATGCACTAAGGCTGGGATTTTGTGAGAGAGAGGATGGGGAGTGAGAGTCGTTGGATAATCTCGTGTGCGCATCGTGGCGTTTTCGTTGACAGCTCAGACGTGCTCGTTACACAAAGTAGTTTTTAGCTGATTTTTACAAAACTTTCTCTAAACCTCACGGTTCCCATACGTTTTAACGTGTTGCTTTTACACCTGGATCTATACTTTTTAAACAACATTCTAACCTCAGTGTGGAGACCTTGTGCCTAATCGGCGGCGTGGAACTTGTGCTAACCGGCGGCTAGATAATGGCTACATGACTCAGCTCCACGCCATGTGCGGGGACTTGGTGGGCCTGGTCCTGAGCCAAAGATTTTGTGCTGATCTGGAGCAAAGGATTTCCATGCTGTTCAAAATCCAGGAGAAAGATCTGAGAAATCGTGTAAAACTCAAACCACGTCCCACTAGTGCGCGCAGCTCGCTGACAATTTCTACGGCGCATTCTTGCGCGGTAACGTCATCACACTCAATGCTACTGTCACGTCATCAGGCCGGTGTGTCCCTCGCAGCCAAAACTACTGGCTCCAAGTCGGCGCTAAAACCTTAAAGCTTCACAACTAGTAGAAGTCAGGACAAATGATAGTGTCAGCCAGCAACCCGCTCCCGTAAGCGTGCTCCCCATCACGCCGATTAGCATAACGCTGAAATAAGATTCACATCTGGACAACGGAATTTTCCCCTCTGCCCAGTCTTACTCTAGTTCCGGGCGCCCCCTCGTCTCAGGACTATCTCACAGGCCGTGGTTAGTGGCTCTAACAACCTGAATGCGTACGCTTGAGGTACTGCCTGGTTACAAGGGACGGATCAAATACATATTGGCATACACTGCATGAGAACTCTCAGTTTCCCGGACCTGCGGCTGCCTGCAAACCTGGTGAGTGTGCAGTACACCGACGCAGCCGAAGACCGCGGCGCCTCCTCTCGCACCTCGAGTCCGACACTGGGCGCTTTCCTCCTCGGCCACGTTGGGAACATAGTGACCGGAGGACACGTCTGCTGCCCGTTCGGGGCGCGTGGACCGGAGCAGCAGGAAGGGCCGCTCCTCCCGCTGTGATGTGGATCGGACTCCGCGAGCGGATCATCTACGGTGAGCCAAACCATCAGTCCCTTGTTTGGGAAACGTCCATGGTCCGCAACGTTAGGGTGATTAAACCGGCCACACCCCTGCCACCAGTGCTCTCGTGCGGACATCAATTAACGCTGCGCGCCAAATATCCCTAATCATCCTTCCTGTCTCAACCGTAGTAATTCACAGCGGCCGGTTACCGACGACGTCAAACTTCAGCAGTCCAGAAAACTCAACCAAGATCTCATTTCACTCATTCAACACCATTAAAAAAAAATAAAAACTTGTATCGTTTCTGGATCCATCTCTGCGCCCCGTTTTTGGGGATGGAAAATTTAGTAGAGCGGAGGCTGCTCCATTTGTTTTTAAAGAAACTACTGGCACGAAGAAATAACATCCCATACGTGGACAATTTCTTAACATTTTTTAACAGCGCCTGGACTTTTCAAAAAGGACAGACTTCACCCGCCAACTTCACACCGGATCCACCTGTTCTCACAGAACATTCAACTTACAATAGAATAGCAGCATGAAGTTTTCTCCAACAACACGCCAACCAAACGGATATTCCTGTTTTATCAAGCAGAGAGCGCACCAAAGGTAAGACTACTCGCACTGTTAATACTAATCACCTCAGACCTATCACAAGCTTCAGTTCATCAACCATAGTCCCTTATATAACTCAGTCCTCCTACCACAGTGAACATGCTCTAATAGAAATGTCCGCTGTCTGTCGAATTAAGTCTTTATTGTAATGATTTTGATTTTAGATAATAAATCTTGATTGTTTGTTTCTACTGAAACCTGGCTGGGTGCGGATGGCGACTGCCGTTCTTGGCTGAGGCTCTTCCCCCCCACCGTAAAATTTTTAAGCTATGGCCTTTTCAAACTCAGAAATGGAAAAAGGGGGAGGTGGCACTGCTTCTATAAGCAAAACTACTCACTCTGCCCAAACCCATTTTATTCGATCAATACACAAGTTTTGACAACGGCACCACGGCAATTATTTTTAATACCCCACCGACTTAGTGTCACAATCCTGATAGACCGCGCCAAGAAGATGTCCCCCTTTTTTATCAATGAAATTCTCAGACTTTCTATCTATTTTACTACCTCCTTTTAATAAGATATTTTAAACCGTGATTTTTATCTACACATAGACAACGTTTTAGACCCCATTACACTGCAGAGTTTTAAATGTTCTTAATTATATGGATTTCACCCAACACGTCACACAGCCAACTCACGAGAAAGGGCACAGTCTGGACTGGTCATCACGTATGGCCTGTCCACTACTGTGTCCTCTGTTATCGACTTGGCCGTCTCTGACCATTACTGTGTGTTTTTTAATGTCACCGGTTTTATCCAGCGAGAATCCTCGGCAAAACTGTGAGGAAACGAAATTTGACCCCTGAAGTGGCTGCAAAATTTATTGATGCTTTACAACAAATTCCTCCTGTGATTTTACTGCTAACTGCGATTTTATTGTTGACAATTTTAACCCGTAAACTACTCATCGCCCTCGATGCAGTTGCACCATTCAAACTTAAAAAGATTAATCCCAAATCCCCCCCCCTGGAGAAACGAGGAGCTGAAGCAGCTCAAGAGAAATTGCAGGAAGGCCGAGAGGAGATGGAGGAAATTCAAAATAACAATACATTTTCAAATATTCCGTGCTCACAAAAGACTACAATACAGCAATAAGAAATGCAAGAATAAATTCTTTTCCACAATAATCACCAACCACAAAACAACCCAAAAGTCCTATTCTCAACAATAGAAAATGTTTATAAATAAAGTTTGATTGATTGATTGATTGATTAATCAGATACACAGTTAGATAATAGTATTGAGGATCATATTCTGACACGAACAGTAAAGTATGTCTGACTCTCTGTTTCAACTGCTGATGTCATGAGGTGGTGGACGCCTCAATATCTGAAATACAGACGGCGTCAATGGATTTGTTTGTTTATAGTTTATTTGGTAGGGACAGTGCAAGTTAATGAACAAGCCACACCGGATTGTAGCTTGGGCTAATTTCCATCCGTCGTCCCCATGCGCACTCTCAAATACACTCTCATTCATCCTGGCCTATTGTACATGTTTTTAGTGGTAGGGGAAACCGGAGTACCCGGAGGAAACCTAGGCAGACACGGGAGAACATGCAAACTCCACACAGAAAGGCCCGGGCCTAGGTGGGAATCGAACCCGGGACATTCTAGCTGTGAAGCACGAGCGCTAACCGCTGTGCTACCGGTGCCGCCCCGTGCCGATTAAGGACTGGGTTTGTTGTTTCACTGTTTTGATGTTTGATACTGGACTAGGGCTGGGCAATTAATCGAAATTTTATGAAATTGCATCTCTACTTTGGTCAATCTCAATAATCGTCATAGGACTTAATAATCGACAGGTTTATGGTCGTTTCTTGGCACAAACTGAACCTAGTTTGGGAGTTTGGATGGAAGACCTTTGTGTGTCAAATGAAACTGGAGGAAACATTTGTTTTTGTTTGAACTGAGGTTTAAATGAAAGGTTTATCTAATTGTATGAATGAAATGAAATCGAATCGAAAATTGAGATCGATCAATATGGGGAAAATAATCGTGATAATTTTTCCCCCAAATCACCCAGGCCTAAATTGGACTATACAAAACAACTTGATTTGACTCTGATCATTCAGCCCTCAAAATGCCTCCTCTACAAACCTTTATGAAGAGCAGTCACTTTACTCACCTGCTGAATTCTCGCTGTATTTGTACATTCACAAACACGCCAAAAAAAACATGTGTAATAGGTGAATCCTCCAGCCAGGTGTGTCTGACCAGTAGCCTGGTTCCACATCTGGAGACGGGTCCTCGAGCATCATGTTTCCCCAGTGGCATCAAGGATGAGTTAAATGCAGAGAACGAGTTTCCCTACGGGGATTAATAAAGTATAACTTAACCTTAACTTAATCTTAACAAGGTTAAAAAACAAAAAACAAAAAAAGATGAAAGCTTTTATGAAAACAACAAATAAACGTTCCTAGTCTGTTTTGCAGCCGATCAAAAGTTTAGGACCACATGCCTTAAAAAGGCCAATCTGAACAAAATGTGCTTTCACTGTCATTTACTGTCAGGTATTTACGCTGTCATGCCGTCCTGATGTCAAAAGCACACAAAAAAACGTCGGGTTGTTGCTGTTCCTGCTGAGGTGGGACACAGTAAAACATTTAGAATGGCCTTTATTTGGGTCGAGGAACATCCAATGTGTTGACCGAGCCGATCAGACCCTCCATTGTCTGGGACAATTTTATATGTTCATTCATACCGTCCCTATTTATTGTCATTGTTAGTGCTTTTCAAAACGTAGCATGTTATTTGCATTGATAATATAATTAAAAAGGGACTCACTTTAACATTAACCTAATAAACTTTGTATTTGCCCACAATGCAGCCTTTCCTCCATGAGGAATCTGAATATACTGTCCCTTGTGGTTCAATGGGGGTCAAATTCTGACACAGGCAAAGGATCAGTGATTATAAACCAAGATCATTCTCTTAGAAGTGTTATCGGTGAATGTTTACTCTTATGAGCTTGGTGTTCCTACAATACTGGACAGTAGGTGTTGTGTTCTTGGGCAAGACACTGCCTGTATGAATGTAGTTAGTGAAAGAATGGTGATGGTAGGAGGTGTTAATGGAACTAGTGTCCCCACCAATAGTAACACCAGACCCTCGGTGTTTGTGTGTTGTAGGACAGGGAGCACTTGTTTTATGGGTTGTCCATGACCTGCCATGGACTGCAGATACAAACTAGCCTCAGGCTAACTCTGGTACAATGCATCAAATTTAGCAACATCAGTTGGGGGCATTCCTTTATGTTTTTAATTGACTGTTCTTTTCTTTTCCATTTTAATTGCAATAACTTATTTGGTTAAAATCATGACAAACTTCATACATCCATAACCCGTCATGACTCTCGCCCCACCTTACACTAAACCTGTGCTGGTAAATAATGACCAATTCCTCCTGGGTTCATACTGTACCTATTGAATCAAAGTCCGTAACAAATGAATCCCTTGTGTCAGTTCAGCCTATCCATGATAATGAAATAAAACAACAGAAGAAGCCAGACACCCAGGTTGATGCTGATGCTTATGTTTTAATGTTCAAATAAGCAGTCGGGATCATTCCAAACACAGAATACTGGTTTAGCCAATCACCGCCCAGAAGTCAGCCTCTTTGGCACAAATGTAGCCCATCGACTTGTCCCACGGGATATCATCCCAGGACGCTGCTTTGAAGCCTGAAGATCAAACAGAGACACACAATTATAAAAGTTCAAGTCCTATGAAAAACTTTACACATGGTTTGCTCTAGAAGGAGCTTTATTTAATTCAACAATAGCCATTAGCTCTGAGATTTGTAAAAAATGAACATAACTCAGGTCTGGCAGCGTTAAACGATACCAGTTTAGGTAACACTGAACATCGAAAAAATAAAAACCAAAAAGAAATATCAAATCTTTATATTCAAGTTTTGATGCTGTTGGTCATCAAAATGTAAAAGAATACAAAAAAAGTGAAAAACATGTTGAAAAGAAAAAAAATCTAAAATGTTTAGAGGCGAAATTGGGGAAAGAAGTAGAAAAAACACACGGAAAATGTGGGAACAAATTTGAAAAATAATTTGGGGAAAAAATGTCTTGTTTACTTTTGTGTACTTCGATTTTGTTTGTTTAGTTGAGTGCCTTTGTTTGGTTAACCTTTTGTAAATATGTCAAGAGCCTTTGTTTTGGTTATTTTGGTTCTACTTTGTTAAAATGACCTTTTACACACCTTTTTATTACATTACAACTTTATTTAACCTTTTACATCTTGTTATTTTGTTACTTCCTTTACCCGAGCAGAGCTGGGTTGTAACAGAAGAAACCTGAGAAAATTGGTTAAAAAATGTGGAAAGTGTTTTTTTTCGCCCTTGGTCGTTTCACCTCAAACAAATGATACAAATGCAAAAGAATTAAATGGAAGAAAAGGAATAAATTAACTTTATTAATCTGTTTTATGGATTTAACAAATAATTTAGCATTGGTATTGAAAAGTATCGGTATCGAAAAGTATCGGTAAAGTCCTGGTATCAAAAACATGTAACAGAGCCGAGCCTCAGGGCAGAGAGATGGCTGAGTCCAACTGGAAATCAAGTGTGTGCATATGTCTGAATGGGTATGTGTGACTGGTTACCGTAAGCGTGGATAATGACGCTGTTCATATCGCCCCAGTTGTTCGGCTCCCCATCCGACCAGTTTGTGTAGTCCCAAGGAGATCCATCGTTCCACCACCACATTCCCTCCTGTTTACATTTGCACACGTAACATTTCAACTCTCCACAACTCAGCTGTGAGCGTATGCTGTTACCTGAACTGCACCGAGCCAGGCGGGCCCATCGATCAGACCATGGATGAAGGCGTTCTCCTCATCGCTGTGGATGGAGGCCAGGTTCCACCAAGATTGTTGCAGCTTTCCTGTGAGTGTGGGAGGGGTTAAGGTCAGTTTTAGGATGTGCTCTTACTGTTTAAAACAACACCAAATAATCACCTGAGTTAAGTCTCTGAGCCTTAAAGGGACTAGATGCAAGTTGGTCATTTTTTAACTCACTACTGCCCCTCAGGTCTAAAGCGTAACTGCAGTCTCTATATTAAGCTCGTGCATGACGGCACCTCGGACCCGAAGTAACACCTTTGTGAGTGACAGTGCAGGATTTAGAGGCAGTTGTGCTGAACAGGTCTGGGCTCATTCTACACATTAGGACATGGCTGGAACATGTAGGGGGAGGAAAATACATAATTGTAACATGTTTAAACTTCGTATAGTCCCTTTAAATCAGTACTAAGTAACTCATGCCCCTAGAGGCCATAAGCGACACTGCAGGTGTCATAGCATGTTGTGTTTTTTACTCATTAATTCCAATTACACAATGGAGATCATTTATTTCACTCAATCTTGGCTGTAAATACTGTTTAAGTGGTGCTAGCCCGCAGTTAGCTTTGCCCGTTAGCCTGTTAGCTTCTTCTTTGTGATTCCATTAGAAAAAAAAGCATGGCGCCTTTACTTTCCATCACAGTGGTCTCTATGACGCTCCAGGATCAATCGTTTTGGAGGTTTTCTGGTGAGAGGCTCCGTCAGCAGTGAAAACCTTCCAAACAATTGATCCTGGAGCCTTTTCTTTAAAGTAAACCCAAAATTCCAATGAATGAGCAACACAAGTCAAAAAGTAAAAATGAACATCGTTAAATGTTAGTCCTGTACCTCTGCCATTGTCCAGGTTTTCTCAGCTTTAAAAAACTTGAAACAGCGGAATTCAAACAGACTCCAGTCCCTAGGACAGCCTTCCCCTAGAAAAATAAATCAACAGAGTCAATGTGATTATGCTGTCGCTGTATTAAAGTGAATGTAGTCAAACTCACAAGGGGGGTGTGGAACCTGTGTGTGTGAAACAATGAACAGAGTTATTAAAGCATGATCATAAAGACATTAGTTTAAAGATAAATGAGGTGAACGTACAGCTCCAGCCGTCAGCAGAGCGCCGGTCAAACAGAGGAAGACGATCAGTGGGCCGTTAGCCGCCATCTGAAATCACCAAATACAACTGATAAGAGGCTCTCTGTGTAAAGCCGGAGCGATGAGGAGCAGACTTACCTTCACTTCTAAGTCAGGAGACTGCAGGACTGAAGATGATGACCTGTTTTATAGAGCAGTCAGGGGGACGAGATTAACAAGTAAAACGGGGAAAAAAGCAAAACAAACAAGTAAACCAAGTCTTACTGGTAAAGCTTCTCTGAGCACATTCTCACGTAATTACCAGCCTTACATTCAACAGCCTCAGCGCCATCATGGCCCCAGTCATCTTAGAGCCATACTGGGATTTTGTAGTAAATAAATCAATGGTAAATGGTCATATTTATATAGTGTCTTTCTACCTGCTTTAGGCCCTCAAAGCACTTTACATCAAGGAACCTGTGGCCCATTCACTCCTCATTCATACACCAGTGCACGCAGACATTTAGTGTTGTGCACATGTACAGTCCCGACCACAAGTTTAAGACCAGTGAGAAAAGAGGGAAATAAATCACATTTTTCACGGTT
Source organism: Neogobius melanostomus (assembly GCA_007210695.1). NCBI lineage: Eukaryota > Metazoa > Chordata > Actinopteri > Gobiiformes > Gobiidae > Neogobius > Neogobius melanostomus. The sequence continues at coordinate 13,213 of VHKM01000412.1, forward strand.
GGATCTTAACAAGGTTCTAAGTACTTATATATATGATTAAAGCTTTTTTTGAAAACAAATAAACGTTCATAGTCTGTTTTGCAGCCGATCAAAAGTTTAAGACCACATGCCTTTAAAAGGCCGAATCTGTACAAAATGTGCATTCACTGTCATTTACTGTCAGGTATTTACGCTGTCATGCCGTCCTGATGTCAAAAGCACAAAAAAACGTTCTTGTTCAGAACGTGGTCGGGTTGTTGCTGTTCCTGCTGAGGTGGGACACAGTAAAACATTTAGAATGGCCTTTATTTGGGTCGAGGATCATCCAATGTGTTGACCGAGCCAATCAGACCCTCCATTGTCTGGGGACAACAGAAGGGCATTAGCTAAAATCGGATATATTACATATTATATATGTTCATTCATATATACTGTCCCTATTTAAATAGATACATAAATAGAGGTGTTTGTGGTCTGTGTGATTTACTGCCAGTAAGTCACAAACAGGTTCTTCTGGTGGAGATTCTCTTGCACATTCTTGCAAAGTACATCTTCATACATATCAGTATTAACCCTAGCATTTTTTTTGTCAATTCTGTTTACATATTTATTTATTTTTGTCATTTTTAGTGCTTTTCAAGACGTAGCATGTTATTTGCATTGATATAATATAATTAAAAAGGGGACTCACTTTAACATTAACCTAATAAACTTTGTATTGGCCCACAATGTGGCCTTTCCACCATGAGGAATCTGAATAATACTGTCCTTGTGGTTCATTGGGGTCAAATTCTGACACCGGGCAAAGGATCAATGATTATAAACCAAGATCATTCTCTTAGAAGTGTTATCGGTAAATGTTTACTCTTATGAGCTTGGTGTTCCTACAATACTGGACAGTAGGTGTTGTGTTGCATCACATTTAGCAACATCTATCTTATATTTGGTCCCTTTTACATAAATAAACTAAACTTAACCTTCTTTCCAGACCAAAGACGAGTCGTCAGTGTTCACACCTGAGACTCGAGTCCGAACTAAACAAAGTCCCAAAGTCCAGACGAATCAGAGGAAGCACAATCGAGTCTTCTTTGTTTCACTCGACCTGCATCGTTTAAAAAAGTAAATCCCATTATGTCAGAAAGTTTCCTCAGACGACCCTAAAAGCTCCAGTTGTCATTAACTACATTTGCAAATTGCCTGTCACTGAACGCGGATCGCTTTGGGTGCAATTTTCTTTGTCATTAACTAAAGCTCTAACGGGAGCCTCACGGTAACGGTCCCTTCTCCCCCAGGGCGCTCAGACGGGCCCCCTGCTGGTGAGGAGAGCACTTCTCTTTGGGCCGGTCTTCGTTCCGCTCGCGTAGTTCAGATTCAGATTAAAGTCATTACGGAGGCGAGTCCTGCTGTTTTATCGTCAGCTCGGCGCGGCGGAGGTCAGGCTTCGTAATAGACACTGAAACAAGGCATTAACATCAGGAGCCACGCTGAGACCAGGAGAGACCGTCCATCCTCTGCATCCTCTGTTTCTTCTAAAAGGAACTAGTTATTAGTTACTCTCCTGGAAGACTAACTCGTTATGTTTCTTCATTCATTACTAATAATAAAAAATCAATGTACAACTTTTATTTGCCCATAATGTTTTCACTGAACAACCTGAGCTGCCTCAGAAGCTAAACCCACCAACACTAGCTGTAGTAAATGCAAAGATGACTGCGATAAACCAGCAATTCACAGCTTCACTTGTTTTTATACTGACAACCTACAGGAACAGTCCACAATAAGAGGCTCAACATGTAGCAGAGAGAGACGGAAATGATGAGACGAACAAAAGTCTCCAGAAAACTAAAACGAGGAAATATGACAAAGCGTATGTAGCGCTTGGCTTCACTGTGAAGTCGAGGGAAGACCGGTGTGTTTACTGTGTCTAAAACATGAAAAAATAAAATAAATAATAATTCATTGGCCGGCTTTACCAAAATGTAGATCCCCATATAATAAAACATCACAGGAATAACATCGACCGGTGTCTATAAAAAAGTTGAAGAACTTGATTCACCATGCAAACATCAAATCAATATCTCTAATAATAATATTTCTTCACAAACTCCTAAAACTAGCCTTTGGATTCACACGCTTCAGAATGTAAAGGAATGATTGTTTGTTTTATGTCTGTAAATATTGTTGCCTTAGATGTTTGCATATGGTGGATCAGGTTCTTAAACTGCATTACCTGTTTGCTGTATTCAGGGTTTCAAGTTTACAGACATGACTGCTTTTTTATTGATACTGGTCGATGTTATTCCTGTGATGTTTTATTATGTGGAGATCAACATTTCTAGGCCAGTGTTCTACCCAGACAAATGGCGAGAATAAAAACAGCTCAAAACACAGATTTTCAGCAACAAAAAGGTGAATATCATGACACTGAAACCTTTTTCCTGCTCCATCAAAAGAGCCACTTCTGGAGCAAAGACATGGTGAGGCGAGAGATGAATTAAACCTCCTCTTTACATTTCCAAACCATCTGAGTCTGGACACATCTGTTTCATCCCCGAAACAGAAGTGTTTGAATGATGGAGCTAGGAACACAAACCTCCTCATGTCGTCTCCTTTGCTCTAAATGTTCATGGTTTTAGCGCCGAGACTAAAAATTTATCACAAATCCATACAGACACACATTTCTCTGGTCCGGTTATGATCCGGTATTGATTTCACATAAAACCGTTGCTTTGGAATGATGAAGATTACCGCTGCGACCTGTAACATATGTCAGTCCACTCTACGCTGTAAAACACCAACACGAGTAAAAATGACTGGAATTTAGAAAAATGAGATGTTTGTGCAGGAAAAAAAAATCATTCAAACGTAGCTTTATCATTAAAAATCTCACAAGATTATGAATACCCATCCACAAACATGCTGCACTGTGTGAACATCAGCAACAATCCAACAGTGCAATGGGAATAATAAGAAGACTGACTTTCATAAACCCAGTTCAGTCTAGCGCTGACGTGTCCAAGACAATTCAAAATTACAGCATGAATTTATTTAGTCTGTAAAGCTTCATATTTGTCCCTCATAATGCAGCACTAAGTAAACTGTTTACCTTAATAAATCCTTTCCGTAGTCCCTCTGGGGTAATACAAGTGTTAATGGGATGATTGGGGGTCTTTCATCTCCCCCTGGTGTCTCTGGACAGAAAACCACATTTGCAACTTGACTCCCACCGGACCTTAAACAGTATTTACAGCCAAGTTTGAGTGAAACAAATGATCTCCATTGTGTAATTGGATGAACAATATCCCTCTGTCCCTTTGTCTTTTCTGTCAGCGTAGTATTTACTCTCACAGACAATTAATGAGTAAAAAAACACAACTTGCTACGACACCTGCAGTGGCGCTTATGGCCTCTAGGGGCAAGAGTTACTTAGTACTGCTTTAAGAGTGCATAAACATAAACAATGAGACAAGTCATTTATTTTATTAGGCCACACCTCTACTTCCATGTTCATTATGGTATTGAGCTCCTTCACAATCAAGCACAGACTAAAGTATATGTGTATTAAGGACAGTAGTGCAGTGAGACAGTGCGCAGCCTCACCTGCCGTGTGTTTTTCAGGTGGATTCCTCCGCGACTCGTCCGACAGCTGCAGCCGTGTGATTACAGACGACAGTGACAGACAGCGGCTCCACACATGGAAACCACTGACACGACGCTGTTTTACTGTTTGTTTAAGCGCCGCGTCGAGAAGTGATGAAGTGCAAATGTCGAGATGAATCTGTGGCGTAATTAATCATTTTTACAGATCTCACAAAACAATAACAACGAGAAGCGATGTTTGATTTAACGTAGATCTGCTTCATGACAGTAACGCGTCATGAAGCATTAGATGTCTAATGCTTTTTAATGACATTTATGGCCTTAATTTTGGCACAGTTCATTTAACCCATTTAGGCCTGAAACGCCTGTGAAAACCTATGGGCGATTTCAGAGAAGACCCTGAAAACCTGAAGTTCCAGAAAGTTTCTGAAAACCTGAAGTTCCAGAAAGTTTCTGAAAACCTGAAGTTCCAGAAAGTTTCTGAAACCTGAAGTTCCTGAAGTATTCAGCAATTGTGTCAACGCCGACTAAATGATTGATTTCTCAGCCTCTGTAGCAGATAGGAACACAATTTATAAAGTATGAGAGCTTACACTTGTGACTTCCTGAGAAATTGGATTTATTTAGATACACCTTCACAAAAATAAAATGTGTAAAAGCAAAGTGAAATAAAGTATATAGCCCTCTTATACTAAAATATAGGCCTATATTTTTTTATGTTAAACCTTTGTAATTTGTGTTTTGAGGTCACTTCAAAAATGTCTAGCAGCTTCTCTCTAAACCCAAAACAATATCCACTCTTTAAAATACCATTTAAGTACAATCCTCTCGTCCTGCACTTGACTTCTCAATAAAACTACGTGATGGAAGAGCAGAACAACTGTTTTCTGATCGTTTTTGAGTCAAACCTTTTGATCGAATGAAACTGAACATCACTGTCAGAGATAACATTAAATCGCCATTTATCATACTGGGTCAAGCTGTACAGTCGTACTATCTCTGTTATAGCCTTGACTGGGGTTGCTCAGGCGCCTACTATCAGCCACTGAATGCTTTGCTTGCATGTGAGTATGACGCTCTTAGACGCTATTTACGTTCCTTCTGTGGAAGCATAGACAGACTTGAATGTTAGGACTAGCACAATGTCTTGAGTTCATGTCTCCGGGTCCCGTAACGATGGCAAATAAACTTCTCCTGCATAAGACACCCTGACTGCTGCCTATTCTTCATCAATCCTCTCGATCCAGTTTCTCTAACAATCACGTGTTGCGGCGCCGCATTCACGTGTAAGCTCTATAAACGGACTGTAGCCGGGTTGCAACCCGAAAAAGTGAATATCTCACGCAAATATTTCACCACATTCCACTAAACAAAAAGTGTTGTGATGCTGACGCTCCCGCGCCGCTAGGAGGATGAAGTTTATAAAGCCGTTAGTGATAAAAGTTCATCGGGGCAAAGGAGCAGATCACGCTCTAAATAAAACGACCGTTCTGTCAGAAATGGAAAAATCAATTAGCATAAATCACGAGAGATGTCTTTAATCCTCTCATGGTGATGGATCTGATTTAATTGAGTTGTTTTAAAGATGGAAAAGTGATTCATTTGCTGATAAGGTCCTGTCATTTTTAATCAAGACTGAAGTGTGAAATCAGAAGCGTGGTTTTTAATCTCCTTGTTAATACAAATGTAAGCCCCTCCCACTTTATGTGTTACTCTCACTGTAAGATCATTAAATATTCATTTATGCAAAACAATGTCATGCTTCACGACAACAGCTCAGAGTCTTTGCTTCTCCTCCTGTTTCTCCCTTCAGTTTCAGTGTTCCACGTGCTTCTTTAACCTCTTACCCCCGCTTTAACCAAACGCATTTTCTCCAGTTCAGCTTTACCCAAATCTAAAAGCTTCTTGAACAAAGTGTAAAAATAGGTACAGAAAAGAGGATGAAAAAACTCGACAAAAATGTGACAAAAAAGCGACAAAAACACTTTTTTTTTTCTTTTTTAAATAATCTTTTTATTATTTAAGACAAACAAACAATTACCCCGGGATCTCAGCAAAAAATAAATAAATAGAGAAAGTAAAATAAATAAAGTAATACGCGTACACACATGGATAGCCCACTTGCAAATGCAGATAAGTGCCATAAAAAATTTAAAAAATTATCCAAGACACTTTTGAAAAAATAGATATCTGCCCCTGCAAATGAGGTCCCATTATATACAAACCTATATACCCATGTATATGGGTATATAGGGCGTGGCCCTGGGAGAAGGCTGTGAGCAGTGTGAGCAGTGTGAGAGCAGTGAGGCAGCTAACATTTTTGCGGAGTCCGGCTGAGAGAGAGCAAAATGCCTAAACCGACAAAAACAGAGACGAAGCAACTGCCAGAAATGGCGGCAGATGAGGATTACGTGAGCCTCAGTCGAGTCACGGAACTCATGGAACAGCAAAGGGACATGTTCAGGGAAATAATACAACAACAACAGGAGAACTTCAAGGGATTCATTAAAATAATCATGGAAGCAACAAACACCCGAATGGATTCACAGATAAAGGACATTCAAGAGCTAAAAACAAGCCTACAGTTCACGCAAGGTGAGGTGGACACTCTGAAAGAAGGAACATTGAAACTCACTGAGCGTACAAACACAATACAAAACGATTTTTATAAAGTATGTGACAATTTGCATATTATCACGGACAAACTGGAGTATCTGGAGGGACAGAGCCGAAGAAACAACCTGGTCTTTGAGGGAGTGTTGGAGACGCCTGGGGAGACCTGGGCCGACGCAGAGGAGAAAGTTAAACATCTACTGAGGGAGAAGTTACAACTACAACACCCGGTGGAGGTGGAGAGGGCCCACCGCGTAGGGAAACCCGACGGCGGGAGAGACCGGCCGAGACCCATCATCGCCAGACTGCTGCGTTGGAAGGATCGCGAAGCAATCCTGCAGCGCGCTAAACACCTCAAAGGGACCAAAATCTTCATAAACGAGGACTACACGGAATCCATCCAAAGGAAGCGAAAAGAACTGATGCCGGAGCTGAGAGCTGCCAGAGAAAGGGGGGAGATTGCCTACTTGCGCTATGATAAACTCATTGTACGTCCGCGCACCAGTACACCAAATCAAGTATAAACACCGGGAAAAGCGTATGGATTTTGGTATGTAAAAGCACATAACTTCACATGTCCTGTAATACATATAGTTCTATAGGAAGCATCGACTTGGACCTTTCATTAAGGAGAATTGCTGAAGCAAATAACCAGGATTTTACATTATCACAATATGACTTACAGAACACTGAGATCGACATCGACCCTGAAAATAACTTCTTTACTAGAGCTACTAATGACTGTCAATATTATACAGAGGATCTTTACAATAGTAAACTTAAGAACATTAAGGCATTCACTGTAATCCATTTCAATAGTCGAAGCCTCTATGCAAACTTTAACCACATCAAAAGCTTCTTAAAACAGTTTTCTAAACCATTTAGTGTAATTTTAATCACAGAGACATGGATTAATAATGACAAAGAAATTGAGTTTTCTATTGATGGTTATGAATTTATAAGTATGAACAGACGAAACAAGCATGGTGGGGGTGTAGCTATGTTTGTAGACTCCAACTATAGTTATAAAGTAATGGAAAATAAGACTATGGTAGTGGATGATGCACTTGAATGCCTTACTGTAGAAATTACAAGGCAAAAAAAGAAAAATATTATTGTAAGTTGTATTTATAGAACACCTGGCTCTGATATAGATGTTTTTTCTAAGTGGATGGAGGAGCACTTTTCAGGTTTAAATCATAAAGTCATGTTTTTGTGGGGGGAGACCTTAACATCGATCTGTTAAACCCATATAAACATAAAAGACGGACGAATTTATAAATACTTTATTTAGTATAGGTCTGTTTCCTCTAATAACTAAACCGAGTAGAATCACAACCCACAGTGCGACTTTGATTGATAACATTTTCTCAAATGAAATAGATAGTGATACAGTCAGTGGATTAATGATAAATGATATTAGTGATCACCTGCCAGTTTTTGTATTGTACAAAAATGGATATTTAAATATTAATGATGAAAACATTTATTGGTTTAGAAGGGTAAAAACAGAAAAACTATTGATGCATTTAAAAAGGAACTATTAGCTCAAGACTGGAGTATTGTATATAGAGAGAATGATACTAATAAGGCATATGATGAGTTTACGCAAATATTTCATAAAGTATATGACAAAAATTGCCCAATGAAAAAATATTGTAAAAACAGAAAGTGTAAAGAAAACCCATGGATGTCTAAGGGATTACTAAATGCATGCAAGAAAAAAAATTCACTCTACAAAAAATGTATAAATGATAGAACAAAAGAAGCTGAGGATAAATATAAGAAATATAAAAATAAACTGACAGGTATCATTAGAAAATGTAAACAGGATTATTATAATAAGTTGTTAGATAACAATAAGAATAATATTAAAGGTTTATGGAATATCTTAAATAGTATAATTAGAAATAAACCAAGATCGATTAATTATCCAAAATATTTCAAAGATGAGGATAACACTTTAAATAATATGAATGAAGTAGTCGATACATTTAATACATTCTTTGTAGATGTTGGACCGAATCTTGCTGCAAAAATTACAAATGTTGAGAACTTTAATTGTGAACTGATAGACACAAATCCTCTGTCCATGTTCCTCAATCCTGTGGAGGAAAAGGAGATACTGGACATTGTTAAAGGGTGTAAAAATAAAACCTCGACAGATTACCATGACATGGATATGAAAACTTTAAAAACTGTTATTGAAAGTATCTCTAAGCCGTTAACATACATCTGTAACCTGTCGCTGCAAACTGGACAATTTCCTGATGGTATGAAAGTAGCAAAAGTGATTCCTCTGTTCAAGGCAGGAGATAAACATCTCTTCACAAACTACAGGCCTGTTTCCCTTTTACCGCAATTCTCAAAAATCTTAGAGAAGGTTTATAACTCTAGACTTGACAGCTTTATTGAAAGGTGTAATTTACTCTCGGACAATCAATTTGGTTTTAGGAATAATCACTCAACTTCACACGCTCTCTTTGATATAATTGAAGAAATAACTAATGCTGTAGATAACAAGAAATATGCCATAGGGTTATTTATTGACCTGAGTAAAGCGTTTGATACAATAAACTATGATATACTAATTAATAAACTAGAACATTATGGGATTAGGGGGTAGCTCTACAGTGGGTTACCAGTTATTTAAAAAATAGAAAACAATGTGTGAAAATAGGTGATTATCAGTCGAGTTGTCGACAAATTGTGTGTGGTTTACCTCAAGGTTCCATTCTGGGCCCAAAATTGTTTAATATGTACATTAACAACATTTGTAAAACGTCTCAAGTACTTAAATTTATCTTGTTTGCTGACGATACAAATATTTTTGCATCAGGTGACGACTTACAGCAACTGTGTCGGATTGTTAACTTGGAACTCAAAAGTGTCAATAAGTGGTTCAAACAAAATAAATTATCTCTAAATCTGAGTAAAAGCAAAATGATGATATTTGGCAACTGTAATTCCAATGCTCAGGAAGCAATTCAGATAGAGGGTGTTGTCATAGAGCGAGTGCATGAAATCAAATTCCTTGGTGTTATTATAGATGACAGAATTACTTGGAAAGCTCATATTAAATATATATCTACGAAAATTTCTAGAAGCATTTCAGTAATAGCAAAAGCAAAGCACATTTTAAACATCAAAGCTCTACATATCTTATACTGTTCTCTGATTTTGCCATATTTATATTATTGTACTGTGGTTTGGGGTAGTACTTATAAAAACACATTAAAACCAATAGTATTGTTGCAAAAAAGAGCTATCCGAGTAATTCATAAGTTGGGTTTTGGACCACACAAACTCATTATTTTTAAAATCAAAGATCATGAAGTTTTGTGACATTGTTGAGTTCCAAACTGTACAGATGTTATACAAAGCAAGATACAAACTGTTACCGGGCCAAATACAAAGAAGGTTCCAAGAACGTACTGGTTGTTATGAATTACGTGATGAATTAAACTTTAGGACTCAGAAACATAGCTCAACTTTGAAAAGTTTTAGCCCAACAGTTAATGGTGTACAATTGTGGAATAAACTGGAAATGGAGTTGAAACGAAGTCCAATATCAACCTGTTCAAATATAAATACAAACAAAAGACTTTTGAAATATACAGAGAACAAGAAATGTGTTGCCACTAGGAGGCGCAGTAGGATCAATTATGTGTGTTTCCTCTATAATCAAGGAAGAGTGTTGCTGCTTGGAACGGTTGTCATTCTATTGCTCAAATTTACAAATTGAGAATTAGGGTAGGCAAGTTATGGATCTGTTGAGAGGGATCCTCCCAACGGGCTCAAAACCTTGTCTTTTAATGCACCACTCAGCATAGGAACATCATCTACAAAATCAGCTGTTAGGGCAGCTGGGTGGGGGTTTGTTGAGGGGGAGTTACTGCCCTCTTCAACTGGCCCGTTCTACACCCTGGCTTTTTAATGCACCTCATTATGCAGGGCTTACATCACACTTCACATATAACTCAATTAAACAAATATAATAATAATGATTAATAAACCCGAATTAAATTATATTAAGGATGGTATTGACAACTGGGAAGTAGCAAGATCTCAGAATATAATATGTATTAATGCACCTTTAATAATGACAATTAATGATAATTAAACCCAAATTAAATTATATTGAGGATAGTAATGACAACTGGGAAGTAGCAAGATCTCAGAGTATAATATGTATGAATGCACCTTTATAACATAAAAGTAGCACATTCTTTTGTTCTTTATTTTGCTGTTGTTTTTGTCTTATTCTTCATCATTTATTGTTACTTTGCCCTATGTTCCTTTGTTTATGATTTGCTACCTTGTAAATATTAAATGTAATGTTACTATTTTTATTTTGGGGTGGGTGCTTATAAGCCTTTGGCTTCAGCCCACTCCCTTTGAGCAGGTTAACTGCTCAAACAAATAAATAAACTAAACTAAACTAAACTAAACTAAATGTATACACATCTACACATACACATACTGTATATACACATATATACCTGTACACATATACACACCCGTACATATGGATGTGATTTAATAAAATTAATGCATTGTGATTAATCAAAAAATAAAAAATAAATAAAAATAAAGTGAAATTGTAATAGATAGTCCACACAGATCTTTAAGCTCCATTCAATTGTCAAAATTAGGGCTACACAATATTTAGGAAGAAAAATCACAGTCCAACATTAGAGGGTGCAATAAATCATTGAAGTCCTCCTCCTGAAGATGGCTCCTCTTCAAACTATTGAACTATCGTTATGATCATAATTGTAATTATTGTTATATGGAAAAAGCTTCTTTAAAAGTAAACAAACAAACAGCTGATGATCTGAAGGTCTTTGAGCACATTTCTTCTTCTGAAACACTGAAGAGTCACCATGATCCCCACAGCTGCAGCACAGAGGAGGCGTCACAAGAGGAGCTACAGGAAACAAGGAAGGGGAAAACGAGGAGGTATCTGGGCAAGACTCACAGCTAAGCCACACAAGCTTCTGTCCCTGCTATTGTTGTGGCTAAGGCATCAGTCAGGGCAGGAGGAGGAGGACAAAGATGAAGATGAGAAGGAGCGAGAGGAGGCGGTGGGAGCGGAGGGAGCTGCACAGGAGGAAGAGGAAGGAGGAGCTGACCAGTGCAGGACACCACGCTCTGAAACAGGGACAAACCCAGGAGGCGCTGCACCGTTTCAGCCTGTTTTTTCATGCTGCTCATGCTGGCCCACAATGGCAGCGGCTCAGGACGAACCCAACACCTGATCTACGCAAATTCGTTGTACAATTGCACAAAGACAAATAAAACACTTTTATATCAGACAAACCAAATACAGCACTTTTAACCAAACAAAACTCCTAATCCATCATAAAGCTGTCATTTTCTGTGACTGAGCGCAGCCTTTGACCCCGCCTCAGGCCCTAAGCGGTGACTCCACAGTGAACTGAAGCTCTGAAGGACGTTTGCAAAGAGTCGTCGGAAAACAACTGTCAGAAGCAAATTCTTTAAGTGACAAATGTGGAGAGATATCTGAAATATGTGCAATGAGCAAGAACACAAGTATTTTAAAGACTGAAGTAAAGCTCTAAGGCAGAGGTCACTAAACGGCGGACCTCGGTCCGGATCCGGACCCATGCGCCAGCCATTCCGGACCCGAACCTTGGATCCGAACTTTGGACCCGACCGTGAATTCCCTCAGACGAGCAGCTGCGTCTGCGCTCTCTCTCTCTCTCTCTCTCTCTCCCTCCCTCCCTCTCCCTCTCTGACTGCACCAGAGCGGTAAACTACAGCCCAGACGAACAGAAAGAGAAAGTCCTTCATCTTAGCTTCATGATACTTTTTAAATGTTTAGAAACGGTTTCGGAATGACTGAAATATGGCTCGCTAAAAACAAAAGCGGAGGACGCCCTAATTAAATATGCACGCGCGATCGTAATGCACCAATAGCGCGGTTGTTTTCGGAGCAGGTCTGAACCAGGACTAAACCAGGACTAAGCCAGGACTAAACCTGGACTAAACAGGGCTCAGTGTGTTGATCTGAGCAAAGAAACACAGCACTGTCATATATTATGTGCACATTGTGTATAATAGGCTACAGTAGCCTGCACTCTGCTATTTAGGACCCACAACGTATTTTTAGAGCAAAAAGTCAATTGATTGCATTATTTTCAAATCACAGAAATAGATTTAAAAAAGGCTTAAAAATCCTGATATAACCGTGAATTAACCCCGTATGTTCCGGACCTTTGCTTGACCTTTTTTTTTCATTTCGGACCTTGGTGAAATTTAATTCGTGACCCCTGCTCTAAGGCATGTCCTGAGATGTAAAGGAGAGATTATGGAGCAGAGGATCCTTTGTTTTGGATAGTTTAAAACATACCTGAGCAGACATGAGAAATGTTAAAAGACGTTTAAAGCCTGGAGCGTTTTCAGCGTCATCTGACCTCTGACCTCCGCACTAAAATATCACTTTGACTAAAATTAAGACTAAATATCGACGAAATTAACACTGGTGCTGTTGGTACAGAATGTAAATGGTATAAGTTTGCATACAGTATTTTATATACTGTAAATGCTGATATATATTTTATGAGTGGGCCTCTTTTTATACGCTATATAGATTCTGGGGAGACCCATTTGATGAACAATAGACTAGAGCAGGCAGGTCTGTGCAGTCACTTTGTGTCATAGTTAAAGATGGAGGGATGAACCTCCACATAGATCAAACAAAGTGATCCTGGGGTCGTCCTGAAGACAGTTTTCACAGAAACTGACAATAGTGTATGTGTTTTAACAGTGTTTAAATCTCTGTTGTGTGAAATCATATTTCTCAACATCCCGGGGCCAGATTTGTTGCCAACCCCTGAACTAGAGTGTATAAAGAACATTATGAAATATGCACTTATGTTTTGCAAATATAAAGTAATGTTTTAGCCACATCTGCCTCAGGGCTGACTGGCAGGATCACAGAACAGTTCAGAGTAACACAGGACATATTACACCCTATGTCTCCTTTCTAACAAAAACAAAAATCTGCCTTCCTTGTGTCGCAGCAGACTCACTCACCGCCTTATCTATGATTTCAGTTTGAATAATGTTATATATTTCATCTCGTATCTCTGTTCTTATCTTGGGCTGATTCCACACAGACTTTTCTCACTATCTGCTCTTTATTAAGTGATTTTCTTCAGAGTGAAATCAATAAATCTCTATCTTATCTTGAAAAGTCTGCTGTGGGTCAAACTGAACTAAAGGTCCACATCTGCCTCTGCTACAGTCAAACCACTGTGGTCCCCCTGGGATTGTTCTGTCTGAAACCGAGGCGTCTCATTGGTCTGGAGGGGACATGCCTCCTCCTGATTGGTCCAGATGTTTGAGAGAGCGGACCACAGCTGGATTGTGTTGACTCTTGGCAGGACATGGACTATCCCAGGACTAAAGAGGACGAGGTTTTCCCCCGGTCTGCAGCTGGACTGGACTCGTAAACTGATGGATTTATAATCGTTTTTTATTACAGGTCCAATATAAAGCTTGATTTGAACTATTTCAGAAACAAAGCTCTGGTGTTTTTGTAGCATAACTTCAAAAATAATTCATGTTTCTAAATCGTGCAAATATAAAACATAAGAGGTTGATACACATTTAAACAAAATGCCGGTGGGAAATGGGAAACAGTGTTAAAGTGAAACTCCAGACAGAGAGTTTGGGCACAGACAGAAGTTTAGGTAAAAGTGTCAGTGACTGTGAACCCTAAAACTAACAATAACTCTCTGATCACGAGGAACGACAAGCTTTAACTGAGCACAATTTCTCCAGTTCGTCTTTACCCAAATCTAAAAGCTTCTTGAAAAAAGCGCCAAAAAAGTGACGAAAAAGCCATAAAAAATAAGACGAAAAAGTGACGACAACATGAGGAAAAATCTTAGATCCGTTGTGTAGGCCTTAGCTTTCAAATGAGCCGTGACACTGGCCTATAGGCTGTACGCTCCAATCAAGAAGCTTTTAGATTTGGGTAAAACTGAACTGAAGAAAATGTGCTCGGTTAAGGCGGGGGTTTAGTTAATGTGAGTTATGTTTTTGTGTCATGTGCAGCGGGATACCTCGTGTTTTCTCATTGTGGTTGCTTTTTTGTATTTGGCGAAACCACATGTGGCATAACGAGCGGTAGCAAGGGGCCTTTACTTTAACGTGTTAGCAGTGCAGACCCTTCACTTGTTGTTACAACGCCACCCTTGATTTGTGGGTCAAGGGAACCAAGAATGAACTAATCCCCACGCATTTAAGTCACACAGGTTCGTTAACGGATAGGGACAGAGACAGTAAAGTTATAAAAATATGTCTATTTACTTACTTAAAGGGATATTTCGGGTTTTTTGACATTGGGCCTCATTTCCTAGTTATCCAGAGTGTTGTTGATGTCTGGAGATATGTTTTTCTTAAATTCATGCAGTTCTTATATTTGAAGAGTCTAGTGGCGCTAGGCTAGGGCAAGGCTAAAGCATTTCTATGGTATCAGTTAGCCTGCATTAAAAACAGTCTGACCCACTCCACAGTGCACCTGAGGCAAATCACTTATAACACCAGACTAACCATATAAATGTCTGTGTTAATAGAATCATTTAAAATAACTTATATTTGAGCAGCAGCGGCGGAGTGATCTGCGAGAAAATAGTCCCTCAAAATGCAGTAATTCATGTGATACAAGGTCAGTTATATTTCAAACATTATTCTATTAACACAGACATTTATATGGTTAGTCTGGTGTTATAAGTAATAATAAAACATCACAGGAATAAGAACCTGATCCACCATATGCAAACATCTAAGGCAACAATATTTACAGACATAAAACATTCCTTTACATTTCTGAAGCGTGTGAATCCAAAAGGCTTGTTTTAGGAGCTTGTGAAGAAATATTATTATTAGAGATATTGATTTGATGTTTGCATGGTGAATCAGGTTCTTCAACTTTTTATAGACACCGGTCGATGTTATTCCTGTGATGTTTTATTATATGGGGATCTACATTTTGGTAAAGCCGGCCAATGAATTATTATTTATTTATTTGTTCATGTTTTTAGACACAGTAAACACACCGGTCTTTCCTCGACTTCACAGTGAAGCCAAACGCTACATACGCTTTGTCATATTTCCTCGTTTTAGTTTTCTGGAGACTTTGTCTCATCATTTCCGTCTCCGCTACATGTTGAGCCTCTTATTGTGGACTGTTGCTGTAGGTTGTCAGTATAAAAACAAGTGAAGCTGTGAATTGCTGGTTTATCGCAGTCATCTTTGCATTTACTACAGCTAGTGTTGGTGGGTTTAGCTTCTGAGGCAGCTCAGGTTGTTCAGTGAAAACAAAATGGGCAAATAAAAGTTGTACATTGATTTTTTATTATTGGTAATGAATGAAGAAACATAACGAGTTAGTCTTCCAGGAGAGTAACTAAT
Organism: Neogobius melanostomus; assembly: GCA_007210695.1. Taxonomy (NCBI): domain Eukaryota; kingdom Metazoa; phylum Chordata; class Actinopteri; order Gobiiformes; family Gobiidae; genus Neogobius; species Neogobius melanostomus. The sequence goes on from VHKM01000412.1 coordinate 28,852, forward strand.
AACTAGTTCCTTTTAGAAGAAACAGAGGATGCAGAGGATTGACGGTCTCTCCTGGTCTCAGCGTGGCTCCTGATGTTAATGCCTTGTTTCAGTGTCTATTACGAAGCCTGACCTCCGCCGCACCGAGCTGACGATAAAACAGCAGGACTCGCCTCCGTAATGACTTTAATCTGAATCTGAACTACGCGAGCGGAACGAAGACCGGCCCAAAGAGAAGTGCCTCTCCTCACCAGCAGGGGGCCCGTCTGAGCGCCCTGGGGGGAGATGGGACCGTTACCGAGAGGCTCCCGTTAGAGCTTTAGTTAATGACAAAGAAAATTGCACCAAAGCGATCCGCGTTCAGTGACAGGCAATTTGCAAATGTAGTTAATGACAACTGCAGCTTTTAGGGTCGTCTGAGGAAACTTTCTGACATAATGGGATTTACTTTTTTAAAACAATGCAGGTCGAGTGAAACAAAGAAGACTCGATTGTGCTTCCTCTGATTTGTCTGGACTTTGGGACTTTGTTTAGTTCGGACTCGAGTCTCAGGTGTGAACACTGACGACTCGTCTTTGGTCTGGAAAGAAGGTTAAGTTTAGTTTATTTATGTAAAAGGGACCAAATATAAGATAGATGTTGCTAAATTTGATGCATTGTACCAGAGTTAGCCTGAGGCTAGTTTGTATCTGCAGTCCATGGCAGGTCATGGACAACCCATAAAACAAGTGCTCCCTGTCCTACAAACACCGAGGGTCTGGTGTTACTTTTGGTGGGGAGACTAATCACTTTTTGATATTGTCATCGCACTGGAATCCATGATGGCAGAAAAGAACCTGTCTGTGTAGAATAAATGAAGCGTTGCAGCAGGTGGAAGAACTGAAGCAAGACTGTTCCATTAACCCCTCCTACCATCCCCATTCTTTCACTCACTCACTACATTCATACAGGCAGTGTCTTGCCCAAGAACACAACACCTACTGTCCAGTATTGTAGAAACACCAAGCTCATAAGAGTAAACATTCACCGATAACACTTCTAAGAGAATGATCTTGGTTTATAATCATTGATCCTTTGCCTGGTGTCAGAATTTGACCCCCAATGAACCACATGGGACAGTATTATTCAGGTTCCTCATGGAGGAAAGGCTGCATTGTGGACCAATACAAAGTTTATTAGGTTAATGTTAAAGTCCCCTTTTTAATTATATTATATCAATGCAAATAACATGCTATGTTTTGAAAAGCACTAACAATGACAAAAATAAATAAATATGTAAACAAAATTGACCAAAAAAAATGCTAGGGTTAATACTGATGTGTATGAAGATGTACTTTGCAAGAATGTGCAAGAGAATCTCCACCAGAAGAACCTGTTTGTGACTTACTGGCAGTAAATCACACAGACCACAAACACCTTTATTTATGTATCTATTTAAATAGGGACAGTATATATGAATGACATATATAATATGTAAATATATCAGATTTTAGCCATAGGCTAATGCCCTCTGTTGTCCCCAGACAATGGAGGGTCTGATCGGCTCGGTCAAGACATTGGATGATCCTCAACCCAAATAAAGGCCATTCTAAATGTTTACTGTGTCCACCTCAGCAGGAACAGCAACAACCCGACCACGTTCTGAACAAGAACGTTTTTTTTTGCTTTTGACATCAGGACGGCATGACAGCGTAAATACCTGACAGTAAATGACAGTGAATGCACATTTTGTACAGATTCGGCCTTTTAAAGGCATGTGGTCTTAAACTTTTGATCGGCTGCAAAACAGACTATGAACGTTTATTTGTTTTCAATAAAAGCTTTAATAATTTTTTTGTCCCATTCTGGTTGTCTATACAAGTACTTAGAACCTTGTTAAGATCCAACCATGAAAATGTGATTTATTTCCCTCTTTTCTCAACTGGTCTTAAACTTGTGGTCGGGACTGTACATGTACAACACTAAATGTCTGCGTGCACTGGTGTATGAATGAGGAGTGAATGGGCCACAGGTTCCTTGATGTAAAGCGCTTTGAGGGCCTAAAGCAGGTAGAAGACACTATATAAATATGACCATTTACCATTGATTTATTTACTACAAAATCCCAGTATGGCTCTAAGATGACTGGGGCCATGATGGCGCCGAGGCTGTTGAATGTAGGGCTGGTAATTACCTGAGAATGTGCTCAGAGAAGCTTTACCAGTAAGACTTTGTAAGGGTAGTAGCAAATCTGAACAAGCTCCTGACTCAGCTGCTCAACTGCTTTGTAACTAGGAACAACGGCAATAAAAGCCTTATCTTGAGACGACTTCTATCTCCAGTGTATGCTTTGGCCATATCCAAATACCTGTTCTCGCGTGATACCAGTAAGACTTGATTTACTACTTGTTTGTTTTGCTTTTTTTCCCCGTTTTACTTGTTTTACTTGTTAATCTCGTCCCCTGACTGCTCTATAAAAACAGCTCATCATCTTCAGTCCTGCAGTCTCCTGACTTAGAAGTGAAGGTAAGTCTGCTCCTCATCGCTCCGGCTTTTACACAGAGAGCCTCTTATCAGTTGTATTTGGTGATTTCAGATGGCGGCTAACGGCCCACTGATCGTCTTCCTCTGTTTGACCGGCGCTCTGCTGACGGCTGGAGATGTACGTTCACCTCATTATCTTTAACTAATGTCTTTTTGATTATGCTTTAATAACTCTGTTCATTGTTTCACACACACAGGATCCACTGCACAATGGTGAGTTTGACTACATTAACTTTAATACAGCGACAGCATAACTCACATTGACTCTGTTGATTTATTTTTCTGGGATAGGCTGTACTATGGGCTGGAGTCGGTTTGGAACCCGCTGTTTCAAGTTTTTTAACTCTGAGAAAACCTGGACAATGGCAGAGGTACAGGACTAACATTTAACGATGTTCATTTTACTTTTTGACTTTGTGTTGCTCATTCATTGGGATTTGAGTTTACTTTAAAGAAAAGGCTCCAGGATTAATTGTTTGGAAGGTTTCACTGCTGACGGAGCCTCTCACCAGAAAACCTCCAAACGATTGATCCTGGAGCGTCCCAGAGACCACTGTGATGGAAAGTAAAGGCGCCATGCTGCCCACTCATACAGCCGCTAACAGGCTAATGGGCAAAGCTAACTGCGAGCTAGCGCCACTTAAACAGTATTTACAGCCAAGTTTGAGTGAAATAAATGATCTCCATTGTGTAATTGGAATTAATGAGTAAAAACACTACACGCTATGACACCTGCAGTGGCGCTTATGGCCTTATGAGTTGCTTAGTACTGATTTAAGGGACTATACGAGTTTAAACATGTTACAATTATGTATTTTCCTCCCCCTACATGTTCCAGCCATGTCCTAATGTGTAGAATGAGCCCAGACCTGTTCAGCACAACTGCCTCTAAATCCTGCACTGTCACTCACAAAGGTGTTACTTCGGGTCGAGGTGCCGTCATGCACGAGCTTAATATAGAGACTGCAGTTACGCTTTAGACCTGAGGGGCAGTAGCGAGTATAACAATGACCAACTTGCATCTAGTCCCTTTAAGGCTCAGAGACTAACTCAGGTGATTATTTGGTGTTGTTTTAAACAGTAAGAGCACATCCTAAAACCGACCTTAACCCCTCCCACACTCACAGGAAAGCTGCAACAATCTTGGTGGAAACCTGGCCTCCATCCACAGCGATGAGGACAACGCCTTCATCCATGGTCTGATCAAGGGGCCCGCCTGGATCGGTGGAAATGAACTTATTTGAGGTAACAGCATACGCTCACAGCCGAGTTGTGGAGAGTTGAAATGTTACGTGTGCAAATGTAAACTCCAGGGAGTGTGGAGTTGGACCGATGGATCTTCTTGGACTACACAAACTGGGCGGATGGGGAGCCGAACAAAGATGGCGATTTGAACAGCGTCATTATCCACGCTTACGGTAACCAGTCACACATACCCATTCAGACATATGCACACACTTGATTTCCAGTTGGACTCAGCCATCTCTCTGCCCTGAGGCTCGGCTCTGTTACATGTTTTTGATACCAGGACTTTAACGATACTTGGTTTTCGATACCGATACTTTTTCGATACCATGCTAAATTATTTGTTAAATCCATAAAACAGATAATAAAGTTAATTATCCTTTTTCTTCCATTTAATTTCTTTTCAATTTGTATCATTTGTTTGAGGTGAAACGACCAAGGGCGAAAAAAACACTTTCCACATTTTTTAACCAATTTCTCAGGTTTCTTCTTTACAACCCAGCTCTGCTCGGGTAAAGGGAAGTAACAAAAATAACAAGATGTAAAAAGGTTAAATAAAGTTGTAATGTAATAAAAAGGTGTGTAAAAGGTCATGTTAACAAAGTAGAACCAAAAATAACCAAAACAAGGCTCTTGACATATTTACAAAAGGTTAACCAAACAAAGGCACTCAAACTAAACAAACAAATCGAAGTACACAAAGTAACAAGACTAACATTTTTTCCCCAAATTATTTTTCAAATTTGTTCCACATTTCCATGTGTTTTTTCTACTTCTTTCCCAATTTCGCCTCAACATTTTTGATTTTTTTCTTTTAACATGTTTTCACTTTTTTAAATTTCTTTTACATTTTGACCAACAGCATCAAAACTTGAATATAAAGATTTGATTTTCTTTTGGTTGTTATTTTTTCGATGCCAGTGTTACCTAAACTGGTATCGTTAACGCTGCCCAGCCCTGAGTTATGTTCATTTTTTACAAATCTCAGAGCTAATGGCTATTGTTGAATGAAATAAAGCTCCTTCTAGAGCAAACCATGTGTAAAGTTTTTTCATAGGACTAGAACTTTTATAATTGTGTGTCTCTGTTTTGATCTTCAGGCCCTTAGCAGCGTCCTGGAATGATTACCCACCGTCCAGTAAGATGGGCTACATTTGTGCCAAACCGGGGTTCTACGATGGGATTCCGTGGTAAACCAGTATTCTGTGTTTGTAATGATCTCGACTGCTTATTTGAACATTAAAACATAAGCATCAACATCAACCTGGGTGTCTGGCTTCTTCTGTTGTTTTATTTCTTTATCATGGATAGGCTGAACTGACACAAGGGATTCATTTGTTACGGACTTTGATCCAATAGGTATGAACCCAAGGGAATTGGTCATTATTTACCCAGCACAGGTTTAGTGTCAGTGGGCAAGAGTCATGACGGGTTATGGACGTATGAAGTTTGTCATGATTTTAAAAATAAGTTATTGCAATTAAAATGGAAAAGAACAAGGCGAGAGCAAACTCTGAACGTCCAAGCAGAGAGGAGCAGGATATTACATATTAAAACAGTCAACTAAAAACATAAAGCAATGCCCCCAAACTTAAAATAATTACGCTTAAAAGCCTTTTAAATACCAAGGGTCTCATTTACTAAGCCAGTGCTAATTGCGATAATCGTTCAATAATAAACTGAATGTTTACCTGGAAAACATTCTGGCAGATGAGCAAACAGCTTTAGAAGGGGCAGGCTTGCATTGACCATATTTATCGTCGATTTTCAGAGGCATTTGATTGGGTGAACAGGACTCTTCTTTTGTCTTCCTGTGGCACATAACCCCATAAAGTCAGGAGCTTTTATGTTCCTCTGAGGCCTGGTGATGTAAATCCAGATCCATGTGCTAGGGCAGGAGAGGAGGTGCTTGATTGGCAGGTGCAGATGTGGAGGGCGGGACAATGCAGAGTCCAATCCACCCTGAGCTCCATCCACTGTACACTTGGGTTTTGGCTTCGGCGTCAGTAGTAGTGTCTGCAGGAGGTCTGGACTCGTTATGGCTCAGTACTCCGGCTCTGTAGGATAATAAAGTCATACTGGAGCCAAAACCCCCAGGAGTCGGCAGTTGAAGTTGTTTATTCCTTCATGTTTAAGGTTCTGCAACAGCTTTCAAAGTTCACACATGCATGAATATGACAGTATCACTCGCATTTGTAGAAAACAAAGCACACATTGGCGACAAAACAAATGGAGGAGAACAAAGGCCAGAGCACAGAAAGGCCTAGTACAGTGGTTCCCAACCTGGGCGGGCCAGAGCTTTGCCTGGTCAGAGGGTCAGGTCATAAATGAGCAAAATAAATGGTCTAAAATCATCAAATATGAGTGGCGTAAGGACTACAGGTGCATTAAACACTCCAGTTTCAGTGTATTGTTTGAATGAATACTTATTAGCAATTTCATCTTTTGATACATTTGTGGGGTCACAGTTTTAGGCTGGGGGCGCGGCTTGACTACAGCGCGCGCAGGGGGGCTTCAAGCAAACAAGGTTGGAACACTAGCCTAGTATCCAGTCCAAGGCTGTTTCTCAGTTCTCAGAGTGCAGACTCTGTACTTGTGAACTCCTGATCGGAGAACGGACTTGAGGAGTTCACGAGTGTGGACTCGGCTTTTTCAGTGTTTGGAACAAGTGAACTCAATGACATCACAGGAAGTAGCTCATGAACATGGGGCTGTGAGCTTTTATAACATTAAACAACCTCATATGAAATTAAAAGGGTGAGACACTGCAGGTGAAGTGGAAAGATGTTTATAAAGACATCAATTACAAACTTTGCAGAAAACAAAATAAATGTGTATGCTACATTTTAGTCATTTTACATTATGTATTATACATAAGCATTATGTGTAAAGTAATTAATATATATATATATATATAATATATATATATATATACATATATATATATATATATATATATATATATATCTTATGTGCAAACTGAAATAAAAAATAGGTAAAATCATTTTTTTTAAACTGAAACTGTTTCTGAAGTTCCCATACAAAGATTTGTCTGCAGTGCCCCCTTAATAAAACAATGTCAAAATTTAATGCATTTGTCCTCAATAACCTGTTCAAGACATACGACTTCAAATTCATTTATTGCTGATTGTTGTGAGAAAATGAAAGTATGACCAAAGTTGTTTCAACACTTCTGCTCAGAAACCCAGTAAAAACTATATTGAGCAGGAGACACTTCTCTGGGATGAAATGGGTCATATAGCCATGTTATTTACATGCGCACGATCAGCTGTTAATCAGCTGAAGGGCGGCTCGGTGCGCCCGGAGGAGGGGCCGCCGCAGGCGGAGGCTCGCGGTGATCCACGTGGTCAAAGCCAAAGAGATTGTGGGAAATATAGCTGGCGGAGAACGCACAAGCCTCCTCTGATGCATGCTCGGTAAAACGGCGGAGCAAGTTCTCATCCGGGGATTCCAGCGGACTTGCTGAGAAGCGAACTTTGAATTGGAACAGGACTTGGGCCGCGCGTGATGACGTTTCACGAGTCCACGAGCCACAAGTCCACACAAGTACACAGATTGAGAAACGGCCAAGCCTCACTGTGGACTGGGTGTGGCAATCCTGATCTCAGGTGCCACCGTCTTGTGGGGAGATGGGACTACAGTTCTTGAGTGGTGAGGAGTTTGTGACAACTGTACAAGCTGGACCTTTTGTTCACAGATATGAGCAGTTCTTATGTGGTTTCTACTGATCAGAGCAATCAAAAGCTTTTAACAGCCTTCTGTAGCCGGAATAAACCATTTCTTTGGGTATGTTATAGTGTGACACATTCTGAAGTTTATAGACTTTATTCCTATTGTCTATACAAGTTTTAAATCTCTATATAAAAATCTAAAAGGAAATCATATTTTTACCCTTTATTATTATTTCAAATAGAAGACAGTGTCTTCTGATGATTTGGACTTTCATATTATGTAGAAATCCTTTCTGTCTCTGTCCACTCTTATATTCTCACATCCTCATGAAGACTGTTCCAGATTTTAGCTTTAGCCTCAGCGTGTTTAGTCCTGACTCTGGAACCACCAGGAGACATAACATGATCTAACATGTCAGAGATGGACTTTGGTGCTAAACCATGAAAGGACGTCAGTGCAGAGACCGGAGCACTGGACTAATATGGTTGTATTTCCAGTTACTCACAGTACTCAAGTAACATTTCCTTCAAGTATTTTTCTTTTTTTTAATTGTCTGGGTCACCACCTTCCACTTTTACTCGAGTAAAATGACTTCAATCTAATGTTACTCTTACTTGAGTAAATATTTTGGCTTCTCTACCCACATCTGTTCGATTCTGAAGAAAAGCTTCAAAACAGCATCAAGGACATTTACATATGGATTACTTCTACTAATCTTCCTACTCTTTATGAAACACTTTGAGAGACTTGTGTCATGTGAAAGCGCCAAAACATAAGAATCCTCTCCATTCCAAACAGTAAATCAGTCCTGACTTTCTTTATAAAAGTATAGATCATTTGGTTCTAAGTTCAGATGATGGTGCTCAAAATGATACGTTGAGATGTTCTTCAGTCTGAAGTTACACTTTGGATTTAACTGTTTTCGAGCCAATAGAGAAATGTAAAACTCTGAACACTGAACTCGATGATCTGCGCCTCATTATCCGCCTCTATGGTAAACGTAGAGCTGAGTCTATAAGTCGGAGGCTGGAGGCGACAGAATAATCAGTGGAAGGAGGAGACTGTGTTGTTGATTAAATTCACAGGGGTCCAGTTCAGACGCAGCAGCAGCATCACACCCTCCATTACACTCACTGATGGGTTAGTGCTACAGGAGTTCAGCGTCAGGAGCAAGATCCAGATCCAACTTTCTCTGCTGAATGTGAGCTCCTGCAGATCCAGACCTGGCGCATTAGTGGGCTGTATGTGGCGGGACAGACTCCCATGGTCAGTGGCGATGTTAGAACAACCTTTTTCCTCAAACCAGACTCACGTGACTGGCGAGGGGAGTAGAGTGAGCACGTGCTTTGTTTGTTTTCACGTTTCAGTTGAGCGTAAACCACAGACATGGACCCGCGCTGCAGCGGGACGGGCTCAGGACACGGACCAACACGGTGGGACACGGTAAATACGTCTTTAGTTTGACTTGATATGAAGAATACGAGGCAGCGCCATATAAACGAGGAAACCGGAGTACCTGGAGGAAACCTACGCAGACACAGAGAACATGCAAACTCCACAGAAAGGCCCGTCCGCTGGAGGGGGCGCGGCCCGACTACAGCACGTGCAGGGGGGCTTCAAGGATCACTGTAATAAACCTCGAGCTCTTTAAGTCAGGAGAACAGGGGGATGGGAGGGCATCTGACACAGCAGTGCTAACAAATAAACATTTTAAATATCTATTCTCAGCTTAATAAAAAGTTCTGTGTAATGAAATCCAGCCTTAGAGATTAACCCTCATCCATGCATTTGTCTCCAGCAGGTTAGACTACTGTAACGGCTGCTCACTGGCCTTTCTAAACGAGCTGTTAGAGCTGCAGAACATCCAGAACGCTGCTGCTCCAGTCCTGACAAGAACCAGGAAATACCACCACATTAGTCCAGTGCTCCGGTCTCTGCACTGGCTTCCTGTCACTCAGAGAATAGAATTTAAAACAGCTCTGCTTGTTACAAGTCTTTTCATGGTTTAGCACCAAAGTCCATCTCTGACATGTTAGAGCCGTATGAACCATCTCAGGAGGGGTCTCTCAATATGTGAAGTATAAAGACTAACGTAAGCTCTACAAATAAACTTGCATTGCCTTGTTATGCGTTGAGTGTGGACATACATGTTTAGAGATAATAATAATAATCATATGAAAGTAAAGTTGACTCAATTAGCTTTTGCTTCAGTCGAATACATTTATATATTTTTAATTGACTATATTAGGTGAAAAAAAGACAAAATCTTGACAAAAACTGAATGACATTTTCATCCAAAGTAAATTAAAATAAGTCGTAAAGATGAACGCAGCTGTCGAGCCCAGAGAGTGAACGATCGTTTCACTTCAAGTTTAAAACTATAAAAAGAAATGTTAAAAAGTGTCTGTACTCACTCTGTCCTCGAACTTGCGGATGATCGTGTCAGGAAGGTGTTCTGCGGCGCCACGTGTCCACATCTCACCGGCATCTCGCTCCCTCAGGACGAGCCCAGCTGCAGGGCTCCTCTGTGGGCTCCTCTGTAGTGTGGGCTCCTCTGTAGTGTGGGCTCCTCTGTAGTGTGGGCTCCTCTGTAGTGTGGCTCCTCTGTGGGCTCCTCTGTGAGCTCCTCTGTAATGTGGCTCCTCTGTTGGTCTGGGTCCGCTCTGAGGTCTCCTAAAGTCTGATCTCTGTCCCTCTCACGAGCCCCACAGGCAGAGCTCTCTCTCTCTCTCTCTCTCTCTCTCTCTCTCTCTCTCTCTCTCTCTCTCTCTCTCTCATCTCTGATTGGCTGATTCTCTCCAGTCACTTTTACTTTACGATAGTGCGTTTGTGTTTATTTACTTCTCGAAAGTGTTCATTCAATAAGAGAACTCTGAGTGGAACATTAACGCTACAGAAAGGTCCTAAAGACCAGTTTAAAAAGCAGCACATGTGCAAAATAGTAGAAAAAACTGGATGAATGAGAGGCTTGTACTAGACATAAAGCATAGTTGTAAAGTAATCAAGTCTTTATCTAGTTTAAAGTTTAGTTTACAGTTTATTCCCAACACTTTACAAGGATAAATAGAGCAAATGAACACAATACATGTAACATCAGTGAAAGCTTTCTGCTATAGACCTTACCTGGTTTCTTTATTGTGGCACGTTTTCTCGACATGCTTCTGCTGCCCCTGCTGCTCACAGGCGGTAATGGTGAATTTACAACTGTATAATGTACAGCAGATTATGATACACAGCCTAAAAAAACAAAAATAAAGGGAACACTTGAACACCACAATGTACCTCGAAGTGATCCCTTCATTTTGTTTCCATCTAGATTAAGTGACGACAGTGGTGCAGTTGGTAGAGCAGGTCGTCTCATGATTGAAAGGTCATGGGTTCGAATCCAAGCTCCCGCAGGTGCGCTCTGTCATTGTGTCCTTGGGCAAGACACTATCCCACCTTGCCTCCAGTGTCTGCGTACACTGGTGTATGAATGACTGGGTGACTGGTTCCTTGGTACACCAGTAACAGGCAGTAAATGGTCTCAACTTATATAGCGCTTTTCCACCTATGTTAGGCACTCAAAGAGCTTTACAGCAAGGATCCACTCACCCATTCACACTCATTCATACACCAATGTACGCAGACACTGGAGGCAAGGTGGGTGAAGTGTCTTGCCAAGGACACAACGACAGTGTGCATCTTCAGGAGGCGGATTTCGAACCCCCGACCTTCCGATCATGAGACGACCCGCTTTACCATCTGCGCCACCATCACCCCAGTAACATTCTTTCAAAACAATTTTATCTTTTAACAAACTGGATTAATTGCAAAATACAACAGGTCATCAGTCAGTCTTGAATATTGTCAGAGCACGACAGTATGTTCCTTTACAACTGAACACAAATGCATTAAGTGCTTTGTTGTTTTACCTCCTTTTTTTCTTCGTTTTTTCCTCAAGTACTAAATTAAACCTTAAACCTGTCTTGGTCTCTGTTTGCTTTTGGCTTTTTCCTTATCCTTCCCGATGCAACACTTTTAAAACATGGCCTTATTCAGTTTATCTACTGGTCTGAAAAATGTATCACATAATCAGCCTTGAATGTCTCTAACTCCACCTTTGTCTGACATAATATGACCATGTTCATTAACAGCACAGACTTGGAGGGAAAGTTACATCTACATAGTTTCTAATCAGTTTAATTCTCCTCAGACAGTCTGTTAGACTCAGCCACTATTGATCTGATCGGCCTAATTGTCTTTATTGCATAATCAATTAGACTGGAATGAGCTGCCCATTACCAGAGTTACAGACGTGTTTATGGACATCATGCCTCAATCAAGACTATGGCACTGATATTATTTTTATATTAGTTTTTCTTTGACTGAGGTACTACTACTACTATTATACAACTAAGCTCTTTGGATTGTGCTTTGCAAATAAACCTGCCTTACAACTAAACCATTGACTAAAACTAATTGTCATCAACATCCATAAAAACATATTTAGAATGTCTCATAATCCCCGCCTTAAACAAGTGCATTTTCACCAGTTCGGCTTTACCCAAATCTAAAATCTTCTTGACAGGAGATCACAGACTGTAGGTCAATGCAATGCCTCATTTGAAAGCTAAGACCCACAAAACTAATCGAAGCTTCATCCTCGTTATGATCAGTTCCATTACCCAAAGAAAACTGAGTGCGGCCAAAACGCCACAAAAAAGCAAAGAAAATGTGATAAAAAGTGATAAAAAAGCAATAAAAATGTGATTAAAAATCTCAACAAGAACGAAGAAGAAGCCTACAGTAGATAAGTTTTGAAGGTCTTAGCTTTCAAATGAGGCATCACACTGACCTATAGGCTGTAAACTCTCCAGTCGAGAAGCTTTTAGATTTGGGTAAAACTGGAGAAAAAGTGCTCGGTAGAGGTGGGGGTTAAGGGGTTAAGATGAACTGAGAATGTGGAGTTAGAGCGGCCTCTGCTGGTTGAATAAGGGTAGACGCAAAACTTTTTTATTATTGACGTTTGTACAAGGATTTAGCAGATCAACTGACTAACAAGAAGATTAAAAAAAGCTCGAAAATTATAAAGAAAAAAACTAAAAGGTCGACAGTGACGCAGTGTAACGTGCTCGTAGACCAGCAGTGCACGAGCTTAAGCAGCACGAGGTAAGATTCCCGATATTAAACGTTATTGTTAGTGGTTTTACACGGATAAAATGCCAAGAAAGTCACATTTATAACATGTAGAAATATCTCGTCTTTAGTGAAAACGTTGAACACGAGTTTTGCGTGAATGTTGGTACTTTTATTGTATATTTTGGTGAAACTGAACTTGCTAACCTGACGTTTTAAGCTAACATAACGTTCACATTTGCGGCTCTGCGAGAGGTCGTTTAGGTTGATTTTCTTTGATTATTCTGTGTAAAAGGAGCTGCTTTGGAGGAGAGTGAGCAGAGAATCCGCCTTTTAACATCTCCAACAGGTACGTGACGATATAAATGTATTTAACGTGCTCTCATAGCGCTTCGACTCTTATTTTAACTAAAGCTAGTAGCTCAGTTATAAACTAGTTAACTGCTTTTGGTAAAAAAAAGAAAAAAAGAAGGGCTAGATAGAAGATAGAAAGAAAGTCAAATGTTGTGTTGAACAAATTGGTCACCAATCTGTTTTCAGTCAAAGACACACAACTTATTTAATTGCACATTCAAATCCCAGTGTCTGTGAAGTGTCAAGACTAAAACGACTTCTTAAAACAAAAGCAAAGTCAGGATAAACCAGCACTAAACCAGGTCTAAACATGGTCTAGGCCAGGGCTCACATATTAACGTTAGATTATAGGAATGTTTAAAGTGCATATGACAGGTTATCAAGATTTTATAATTCATCTTGATTTGGTGGGATAATACCTGTGTTAAGGAAAATATCACAGTTTTACACCCATAAAATATCAGCTTGTGGAGAAAATATGATTAAAAAGTCAAACTGTGGTTAATCTAACAGGGAAATGTCCTTAGCAACTCCTTAGCAACAGTAGAACGCTGGTGCAATAAAAATACAGCAGATGGCGCTCTTTTTGTAGGTATTTGACAGTCTTTTTTCTTATATTCTTGATCAGATTTTATGATTAACTATATTTATATTAAACTGAATTTGTAATTTACTTCAATAAATAAGTTATTGTGCGTGTGGAGTCAGCCATTTGTTAAATGCACTTCTGGTGCAGTTTTCTTCAGCTCAGGTGTAGCTCGTTTTATTTTATAATGTTTATACAATTCTTTGCAGTCATTAAAAGTTTGCTTATTTAGAAATGCAGCTTATTTCATTTCTTTTTAATATATTTATAAGAAGTTGGTTCCAGGCAGGAAATAAGCTCCTCCTTAACTTTACGCCGCCTGCATCAAAACAAAAACAGCCACCATGCTGACAGGACACACGTGCATCGGCATTTTGAGGAACAGCGGAATTACAGGAGTTCATCTGTGCACACAAGGACTTTATTTTGCCCCCAGGACGTTTACGCTTTTCCATATCCATACCAGGATGGATATTTTAGCTGCGTGTGGAGCAGTGGCTGGCCTACCCAGTGGCTAAGGAGCCGATGTTTTCCAAAACTTGGACATTATTTATGGGATACTTTGAGGACTGAAGGCTTTCACACAATGGAAAAGCGATGTCTGCGTTTGGTGAGTACTGTAAGTTTTTGTTTTTCTGCACGTTTAGTGAATCAACAGTTGGCTATAAGATACATGTGGTGGTTAGCTTCTTAGCTTCTTAGGGCTGGCGTTCACTGTGCGATTTACTTTTGTCTAAGATGTTCAGATGTCACTTGACACAAGTGGGGTTTGTAAAATCGTGAGCTGCTCTGTCTCCAGTGTGCGATGGTTCAAAGAGAGAATTGTGGCTACGACCGATGTTTGTCAATATCAGGCTACAGACGTGTGTGGCCGCATGCTAACGATGCTAGCGGTGTTTTTATTTCCAGAGTCAAATCCTGCTGTTTATGGCAGGGTCACGGTACAGATCCACATCCATGTCCATATCATGTCCATATCAAACACATGAAATGACAGATTAAAGGCAGTATTTCTTTTGTCTTGAATCAACTACTTTTTATGCACTATTGTAGCTACTCTGTAATATAATAGATGTGATAATTCTGCCAAGTCCAATGTTGCTGTGGAAACCTTGAACATGATTCTTAAATGTGCACTTAGTCTATCAACACATCACAGTCCATCAGCGGTACTACGAATTATTTTAGATTTTAAATGAAGTTGACATTGAATACTAAATTTATGTTTGCAATAAAAGGAATTGAAAGTCTTTTATCTTTGTTTTGAACAGAACACATTATCGTTTTGCTAAAAATCTGAGCTTTATTTGATCATTTTCTTTATATTTGGCAGCAATCTCGATCTCAATACTGCAGGTACTTGCTGTATAAAAGAAAAGTCCAAAGGGAGCTAGAGACAAAAAATACTGGAACCTCTGCTTTAAAGAACCATGGACAGTCTACACCTTTTCTGCTTAGCCAGTCTATTTGTTTCTAATTCTACATAAATATCTGTATTCGACAGCTTCCTCAGAACCTCAGCGTCATGTGACTGTGGAGCGGCTCACCAGACTTTCAGAAACAGGTACATTTGATCTGGAGTCACTCGACTGCTTCAAATACCTCCAGATGAGATTTTCTCCGGTTTTTAAAATGTGTTGAGCTGAACACTTTTACCTTTTTATGTGATTATGTGCTTTATATTTCCTCCAGGGGCGCTGTAGCAAAGCCAGAACAGAGGACCACAGAAAAGGCCCTACAGACCTTCAGACCTGGCTGGCTCTGTCTGGGGAAACCTAGCGGTGATAACGACCGGTCAGAGTTTGCCAGGCGGTGAGTACAGCTCTCATATAAGAAACAGAGGAGTTTCACTTTCTCCAAACGGCAGAAGCTTGTGTTTATGTCTTGTCTATTACTTTCATGTATTAAATTAAGGATGTCCTTCAGGCTGCGTTTAATAGACTACAATACTTTGTTATTGGCTTTAAATCTTTGAGACGCTTTATTAAGTAAGGAATTAACTTCTATCATCACTGCAGTTTACTTGAAACAATTTGTCTCACGTAATTGTCCAATCAAAAAGGAAAGTGAAATCAGCTGACTTTCATGCACTGGCAGTAGCTTCACTTTTGGACAGACCAGTCACAGTCGTGGATATTTTCTTTCAAGTCTCTTCCTGGACAATTTACTGTATGTTTTAACCATAGAAATAAGATTTTACCTGGACATGGCCATGAAGATAGAGATTACGGTGAGGACTGTTTCTGTTTTTGTCCGTACTTTCCTGACACATATTCTGGTCTTCAATAGCTAGAAAATCCGATGTATAAGGTTATGGCCTAATATTAATTCAATAGCTTACTAAAATAAATATAATGTTTCAGAATACTTTCATTGTAATTGCTGATGGATGCAAGAAAATAAAAACATTGCTAAAGTCTAGAAATTAAAGTCTGAACTGTCAGTTTTGCGCCTGAGGTTGTGCGTCTGATTCGTAAGGTCTGAGGCCGTTCTGAGGCATTGGAACGAGGAGTGGAGCAGAATGTAGAAACAGCTGCAAGTCTGTCTTTTTAACTGTAGTTTTGTTAAAATGCTCATCCAAATTGGTAAATTCTCCTTTGCGTTAGAGCTAGGGCTGCACGTTTTCAAATTTTCATTAACCGTAACCGAGGCCCTTAGCGGTTAATACAGACACAGACACACGAGAAAGGGGTAGTTCATTTTTAACACCTTTAATAACTGGCTGGACCACATTTGAAACTAAATTAATTTATAGAAATAAAACGCAGTGGTAAGGACAGAGCAGTTAAAGTAGGTCACTGACTTTTGCGTTCGCGGCCTGTGAACAAGGCCCTAGAATTTAATGCAGTCATATTATAGCACACTTTTTTTTTTTACTTTTACATTTATCTACACCCATTTTAACAGTAACAAGGTGAGTTTTGTGCCTATAGCTTACACTGCAACAAAGAGCAAATTAAATACAACATTGATTGAAATAATTAAAACACAAGAGCATAGACCCACATTTTTCTTTTTTTCAAATAAAAATCCCAAAAAATAAAACGACCAAATATGCTTGTCTTCATTTCAGGGAATAAATTACCCAAATTAGGCACCAAATTAAATCAGGCTGCTCTACAGAAATCCTTGTATTTGAATTGCTTAGTTTTTTATTAAGAAAATTAATATTAACATGTCAGCGTGATCGGGAGTGAGACTGGTGCGCAGTCTATTTACTGTCCAGCTGCCGAAAACACCCTCTGTGAAGGTACAGATGTGCCAGGTATGCACAAATACTGTTTAGCAAGGTTGGCCGATCTGGGAAATCGACTGGCACTTAGTTTCCACCAGTCCACGGGGCTCTTTTCTAGGCCAATGGGACTGTCGCTAAGAAGGTTTTTGACTTCTGTTTCACAACTGTTGAGGGCTGATGAAAAGTAGTTTTCGCCAAGTATGAGTGCCATCGCCGTGGCTGCACTGTTTTTGGCACTTTGTGCTGGGGCCACGGCCGCCTCCTCTTGCCCGTGTTCTACACTTTGTGTAACGGCTTCTGTTACACTTGGTACATTGTACGGAACATTTGCTGCAAGGCTACAGAGTTTTGCATTTGCCAGGGCTCTTTTTTCTGGAGATAAGAACCCGAGATGCTTATGGCGCGGGTCCAACATGCACGCAGTCATCGCTGGGGATGACAACATCTCTGGCTCTTTAACCTGCGCGCACGTATTTAGACTTTACTACATGCAAACTTTAACTTAGGGAAATTATCAATAATCGTCTGGTTACTACCTTCATTCTTTCAGACAGTGAGTTTCGGACTCTAGTTTGAAACTCCACCAGAAGGAACAAGGAAATGAGGCTTCTGCTGCTGCCAGATTATCGTTATTAATATTATTATTATTTATAGCATTTCCAATAAAGAAGATTAAAGTGGTCTGAAACAGGGAGCACGGCAGCCGAGGAGAGAAGAGAGATGCGCTCGGACTCACTAAAAATAACAATAAGAAGGAGCTGTAAGGCAAAGCTCCAGATTGGTCCATTATCGATCTTTTCTAACTGACTCATTATATTAGGCTTCTACAAAACAACTCTGCTTATTTAGTGGGGCTGAAAGTGCACCTGATCTACCACATGTTTCAGTTTCATCGTTACATAAAGGAGAAAGCTGTGATGAATGTTCGATAAAACAGTTCAGGCCAGTTCATAAAAGATCCCTCCAGGGCAAACAGAAAGCGGAGGAGTTGGATCTAAGAGGAGGTTTAGAGAATGAAGAGACTCTCCCAAAGACGACTGGACTCATGTTTTGTGATTCCCCTCGGAGCTGCTGCTGGATGGAGAGACGGAGAAGGAAGACGGCCAGGCCAGATGCACTAAGGCTGGGATACTGTGAGAGAGAGGATGGGGGAGAGAGTTTGGATAATCAGCTACACAGTTAGATAATAGTATTGAGCGATTCATATTCTGACACGAACAGTAAAGTATGTCTGACTCTCTGTTTCAACTGCTGATGTCATGAGGTGGTGGACGCCTGACTATCTGAAATACAGACGGCGTCAATGGATTAAGGACTGGGTTTGTTGTTTCACTGTTTTGATGTTTGATATTGGACTAGGGCTGGGCAATTAATCGAAATTTGATCGAAATCGCAATCTCTACTTTGGTCAATCTCAATAATCGTCATAGGACTTAATAATCGACAGGTTTACGGCCGTTTCTTTGACACAAACAGAACCTAGTTTGGGAGTTTGGATGGAAGACCTTTGTGTGTCAAATGAAACTGGAGGAAAACATTTGTTTTTGTTTGAACTGAGGTTTAAATAAAAGGTGTATCTAATTTTATGAATGAAATGAAAATCGAATCGAAAATCGAGATCGATCAATATGGGGAAAATAATCGTGATTATTTTTTTCCCAAAATCACCCAGGCCTAAATTGGACTATACAAAAACAACTTGATTTGACTCTGATCATTTCAGCCCTCAAAATACCTCCTCTACAAACCCTTTATGAAGAGCAGTCACTTTACCTCACCTGCTGAATTCTCGCTGTATTTGTACATTCACAAACACACACAAAAAACATGTGTAATAGGTGAATCCTCCAGCCAGGTGTGTCTGACCAGTAGCCTGGTTCCACATCTGGAGACGGATCCTCGAGCATCATGTTTCCCCAGTGGCATCGAGGATGAGTTAAATGCAGAGTTTCCCTACGGGGATTAATAAAGTATAACTTAACCTTAACTTAATCTTAACCCGCTGGGTCCAGTGATATCATCACATTCTAGAACCTGCAACCCAGCATGATCTCTCTGTACAAGACCAAACATTTCTTCAAAAACAAAATACATTTTCCTCCATATAATAGTATTTGCCTTTAGAATGCTGTGATGTCTCCTGCAACGCAGCAATTGGCTTGTTGCATGATATGGCTATGCTAGTGCCCCTAACCTTAAGTTGTGAGCACCAGCACTTCCTGTCCGTATTCATTTCCTATGGAGATTAGCTCAGACCCTCTCGAAAAAAGGTGGACAGTGAGTTACTGGTAGAGGATCACTTACTGTGTGTTAGAAACTTGATGTAGGATGTAAATAGTTCAGTGGAGGAGACGCCTGTGTTTATAAAGGTCAGATAGTTTGTCTTGAAGCTAAAGGCTAAAGGCTATAAGCTAATCTTAACCTCTTAAACCCCTCCTTAACCAAGCACATTTTCTTCAGTTCGGCTTTACACAAATGAAAATCTTCTCGACTGGAGAAAACGGGCAGGGGATAAGATGTTAATGGAAATCGCTAGTGACAGGAAGTGCTAGCGCTCACAACTTCAGGTCAGAGGAACTAGCGTAGCCTCATCATGCAACAAGCCAATAGGTTGCGTTCATGTGACATCACAACATTCTAAAGAGCCCATAGTTTAAAAATTCCATTGCGGTAACCATGGTAACGCTCAAAATTCAGATTACTACTCTTATTTAATTGCTAATTTCTCTGTAATTCTTGAGCCAAATCACATGAAAGAAAAACTGTCACAAAGTTCGATGTCCTCTCTTTCAGCTCATATGAACTATGGTCTAATTATTTCCTCATAAAGCATATTTGTGATTTTGGCTGGTAGAAAGGACTTTCAGCCATAAAAAATATATATGGCGGGTTTGTGAATCAAATCACTATTAAGTGATGATCAGGGAAAACATTTGGACATTTTAATTTTGGAAATTTCTTTCAAAAACTGTTTTGCTCCCATAGAGTTGTAATGGGCCCAGCCCTCCAACTGAAATAGAATCCTAAAACGTGAACGCAACCTATTTGGGTCGAGGATCATCCAATGTGTTGACCGAGCCGATCAGACCCTCCATTGTCTGGGGACAACAGAAGGGCATCAGCCTATGGCTAAAATCTGATATATTTACATATTTTACATGTTCATTCATATATACTGTCCCTATTTAAATAGATACATAAATAAAGGTGTTTGTGGTCTGTGTGATTTACTGCCAGTAAGTCACAAACAGGTTCTTCTGGTGGAGATTCTCTTGCACATTCTTGCAAAGTACATCTTCATACATCAGTATTAACCCTAGCATTTTTTGGTCAATTTTGTTTACATATTTATTTTTGTCATTGTTAGTGCTTTTCAAAACGTAGCATGTTATTTGCATTGATGATATAATTAAAAAGGGGACTCACTTTAACATTAACCTAATAAACTTTGTATTGGCCCACAATGTGGCCTTTCCTCCATGAGGAACCTGAATAATACTGTCCCTTGTGGTTCATTGGGGGTCAAATTCAATCAATCAATCAATCAAACTTTATTTATAAAGCGCTTTTCATACCGAAAGGTATCACAAAGTGCTTTAAAACAATACGCCCCACATCATACATCCATACACACATGCCTACATACACAATATATCATTAGGACTAAATTAATAAATGTCAGTTAAAAGCTAAAGCTAAGCTAAATTCTGAAACCAGGCAAAGGATCAATGATTATAAACCAAGATCATTCTCTCTTAGAAGTGTTATCGGTGAATGTTTACTCTTATGAGCTTGGTGTTCCTACAATACTGGACAGTAGGTGTTGTGTTCTTGGGCAAGACACTGCCTGTATGAATGTAGTGAGTGAGTGAAAGAATGGTGATGGTAGGAGGGGTTAATGGAACTAGTGTCCCCACCAATAGTAACACCAGACCCTCGGTGTTTGTGTGTTTGTAGGACAGGGAGCACTTGTTTTATGGGTTGTCCGTGACCTGCCATGGACTGCAGATACAAACTAGCCTCAGGCTAACTCTGGTACAATGCATCACATTTAGCAACATCAGTTGGGGCATTCCTTTATGTTTTTAATTGACTGTTTTTTAATGTTAATATCCCTGCTCCTCTCCTGCTTGGACGTTCAGAGTTTGCTCTCGCCTTGTCCTTTTCCATTTTAATTGCAATAACTTATTTGGTTAAGATCATGACAAACTTCATACATCCATAACCCGTCGTGACTCTCGCCCCACCTGACACTAAACCTGTGCTGGGTAAATAATGACCAATTCCTCCTGGGTTCATACTGTACCTATTGGATCAAAGTCCGTAACAAATGAATCCCTTGTGTCAGTTCAGCCTATCCATGATAAAGAAATAAAACAAAAGAAGAAGCCAGACACCCAGGTTGATGCTGATGCTTATGTTTAATGTTCAAATAAGCAGTCGGGATAATTCCAAACACAGAATACTGGTTTAGCCAATCACCAAGTCACCCTTTTTGGCACAAATGTAGCCCATTTTCCTGGACGACAGGTTATCATTCCAGAACGTGTCTGCGGGCCTGAAGATCAAAACAGAGACACACAATTAGAAAAGTGCAAGTCCTATGAAAAAAAACTTTACACATGGTTTGCTCTAGAAGGAGCTTTATTTAATTCAACAATAGCCATTAGCTCTGAGATTTGTAAAAAATGAACATAACTCAGGGCTGGGCAGCGTTAGACGATACCAGTTTAGGTAACACTGGCATCGAAAAAATAAAAACCAAAAAGAATATCAAATCTTTATATTCAAGTTTTGATGCTGTTGGTCATCAAAATGTAAAAGAAATACAAAAAAAAACATGTTGAAAAGAAAAAAAATCAAAAATGTTGAGGCGAAAATGGAGAAAAAAGTTGAAAAAACACACGGAAAATGTGGAACAAATTTGAAAAATAATTTGGGGAAAAAATGTTTGGTTATTTTTGGTTCTACTTTGTTAAAATGACCTTTTACACACCTTTTATTACATTACAACTTTATTTAACCTTTTTACATCTTGTTATTTTTGTTACTTCCCTTTACCCGAGCAGAGCTGGGTTGTAACAGAAGAAACCTGAGAAAATTGGTTAAAAAATGTGGAAAGTGTTTTTTTCGCCCTTGGTCGTTTCACCTCAAACAAATGATACAAATGCAAAAGAAATTAAATGGAAGAAAAAGGAATAAATTAACTTAATCTGTTTTATGGATTTAACAAATAATTTAGCATTGGTATCGAAAAAGTATCGGTATCGAAAAGTATCGGTAAAGTACTGGTATCAAAAACATGTAACAGAGCCGAGCCTCAGGGCAGAGCGATGGCTGAGTCCAACTGGAAATCAAGTGTGTGCATATGTCTGAATGGGTATGTGTGACTGGTTACCATAAGCGTAGATCATGAGGCTGTGCTCGTTCCCGCCAAGGTTGTTCGGCTCCGGCCCCCACCAGTTTGTGTAGTCCCAAGAAGATCCATCGGTCCACATCCACTTTCCCTCCTGTTTACATTTGCACACGTAACATTTCAACTCTCCACAACTCGGCTGTGAGCGTATGCTGTTACCTGAACTGCGTCGTGTCCGCCGAGCCATGCGTGCCCATCGATCAGACCATTGATGAAGGCGTTCTCCGCAGCGCTGTGGATGGAGGCCAGGTTTCCACCAAGATTGTTGCAGCTTTTCTGTGAGTGTGGGAGGGGTTAAGGTCGGTTTTAGGATGTGCTCTTACTGTTTAAAAACAACACCAAATAATCACCTGAGTTAAGTCTCTGAGCCTTAAAGGGACTAGATGCAAGTTGGTCATTGTTATACTCGCTACTGCCACCTCAGGTCTAAAGCGTAACTGCAGTCTCTATATTAAGCTCGTGCATGACGGCACTCGACCCGAAGTAACACCTTTGTGAGTGACAGTGCAGGATTTTAGAGGCAGTTGTGCTGAACAGGTCTGGGCTCATTCTACACATTAGGACATGGCTGGAACATGTAGGGGGAGGAAAATACATAATTGTAACATGTTTAAACTCTGTATAGTCCCTTTAAATCAGTACTAAGTAACTCATGCCCCTAGAGGCCATAAGCGCCACTGCAGGTGTCATAGCGTGTAGTGTTTTACTCATTAATTCCAATTACACAATGGAGATCATTTATTTCACTCAAACTTGGCTGTAAATACTGTTTAAGTGGCGCTAGCCCGCAGTTAGCTTTGCCCGTTAGCCTGTTAGCTTCTTCTTCGTGATTCCATTAGAAAAAAGCTGATATTTGTGCGTATTTGAGCTTGTAAAGACCCAGTGGCTGTATGAGTGGGCAGCATGGCGCCTTTACTTTCCATCACAGTGGTCTCTATGACGCTCCAGGATCAATCGTTTTTGAGGTTTTCTGATGAGAGGCTCCGTCAGCAGTGAAAACCTTCCAAACAATTGATCCTGGGGCCTTTTCTTTAAAGTAACTCAAAATCCCAATGAATGAGCAACACAAGTCAAAAAGTAAAAATGAATATCGTTAAATGTTAGTCCTGTACCTCTGCCATTGTCCAGGTTTCTCAGCTTTAAAAACTTGAAACAGCGAATTTCAAACAGACTCCAGTCCCTAGGACAATCTTTCCCCAGAAAAATAAAATCAATAGAGTCAATGTGAGTTATGCTGTCGCTGTATTAAAGTGAATGTAGTCAAACTCACCAAAGTACACTCCCGGCACCTGTGTGTGTGGAACAATGAACAGAGTTATTAAAGCATGATCAAAAAGACATTAGTTTAAAGATAAATGAGGTGAACGTACAGCTCCAGCCTTCAGCAGAGCGCCGGTCAAACAGAGGAAGACGATCAGTGGGCCGTTAGCCGCCATCTGAAATCACCAAATACAACTGATAAGAGGCTCTCTGTGTAAAAGCCGGAGCGATGAGGAGCAGACTTACCTTCACTTCTAAGTCAGGAGACTGCAGGACTGAAGATGATGAGCTGTTTTTATAGAGCAGTCAGGCTGACGATATTAACAAGTAAAACAAGTAAAACAGGGAAAAAAAAGCAAAACAAACAAGTAAATCAAGTCTTACTGGTATCACGCGAGAACAGGTATTTGGATATGGCCAAAGCATACACTGGAGATAGAAGTCGTCTCAAAGATAAGGCTTTTATTGCCGTTGTTCCTAGTTACAAAGCAGTATAACCAGCTGGTGACTTCAGAGAAAGAGAAGAAGTGAAGTCCAGACCCCCGTCGACAGTTGTCTTTTATCCTAGTCTTGCACTCCTCTACGCAGAGAGGGTGACTGCCTATCAGTGAGTCAGTTGTTTGTGTCTATGTGTTTGTATATTATCTGTACTTCCCGTTATGTTCGGAATGATTATGGTGTCGACCGTTGTCTATCAGCTAATCTCACTGACATGGTCTTCTTGTTCTGTAGCGTGTGAGCAAAGCGTGAGTCAGGAGCTTGTTCAGATTTGCTACTACCCTTACAAAGTCTTACTGGTAAAGCTTCTCTGAGCACATTCTCACGTAATTACCAGCCCTAAATAAATAAATCAATGGTAAATGGTCATATTTATATAGTGTCTTTCTACCTGCTTTAGGCCCTCAAAGCGCTTTACATCAAGGAACCTGTGGCCCATTCACTCCTCATTCATACACCAGTGCACGCAGACATTTAGTGTTGTGCACATGTACAGTCCCGACCACAAGTTTAAGACCAGTTGAGAAAAGAGGGAAATAAATCACATTTTTCATGGTTGGATCTTAACAAGGTTCTAAGTACTTGTATAGACAACCAGAATGGGACAGAAGGGGACTCACTTTAACATTAACCTAATAAACTTTGTATTGGCCCACAATGCGGCCTTTCCTCCATGAGGAACTTGAATAATACTGTCCCCTGTGGTTCTTCGTTCCGCTCGCGTGGTTCAGATTCAGATTAAAGTCATTACGGAGGCGAGTCCTGCTGTTTTATCGTCAGCTCGGCGCGGCTGAGGTCAGGCTTCGTAATAGACACGGAAACAAGGCATTAACATCAGGAGCCACGCTGAGACCAGGAGAGACCGTCAATCCTCTGCATCCTCTGTTTCTTCTAAAAGGAACTAGTTATTAGTTATTCTTCTGGAAGACTAAGTCGTTATGTTTCTTCATTCATTACTAATAATAAAAAATCAATATACAACTTTTATTGCCCATAATGTTTTCACTGAACAACCTGAGCTGCCTCAGAAGCTAAACCCACCAACACTAGCTGTAGTAAATGCAAAGATGACTGCGATAAACCAGCAATTCACAGCTTCACTTGTTTTTATACTGACAACCTACAGCAACAGTCCACAATAAGAGGCTCAACATGTAGCGGAGACGGAAATGATGAGACGAACAAAAGTCTCCAGAAAACTAAAACGAGGAAATATGACAAAGTGTATGTAGCGCTTGGCTTCACTGTGAAGTCGAGGGAAGACCGGTGTGTTTACTGTGTTTAAAAACATGAAAAAATAAAATAAATAATAATTCATTGGCCGGCTTTACCAAAATGTAGATCCCCATATAATAAAACATCACAGGAATAACATCGACCGTGTCTATAAAAAAGTTGAAGAACTTGATTCACCATGCAAACATCAAATCAATATCTCTAATAATAATATTTCTTCACAAACTCCTAAAACAAGCCTTTTGGATTCACACGCTTCAGAAATGTAAAGGAATGATTGTTTGTTTTATGTCTGTAAATATTGTTGCCTTAGATGTTTGCATATGGTGGATCAGGTTCTTAAACTGCATTACCTGTTTGCTGTATTCAGGGTTTCAAGTTTACAGACATGACTGCTTTTTTATTGATACTGGTTGATGTTATTCCTGTGATGTTTTATTATGTGGAGATCAACATTTCTAGGCCAGTGTTCTACCCCAGACAAATGGCGAGAATAAAAACAGCTCAAAACACAGATTTTCAGCAACAAAAAAGGTGAATATCATGACACTGAAACCTTTTTCCTGCTCCATCAAAAGAGCCACTTCTGGAGCAAAGACATGGTGAGGCGGAGAGATGAATTAAACCTCCTCTTTACATTTCCAAACCATCTGAGTCTGGACACATCTGTTTCATCCCCGAAACAGACGTGTTTGAATGATGGAGCTAGGAACACTAACCTCCTCATGTCGTCTCCTTTGCTCTAAATGTTCATGGTTTAAGCGCCGAGACTAAAAATGTATCACAAAATCCATACACACACACATTTCTCTGCTCCGGTTATGATCCGGTATTGATTTCACATAAAACCGTTGCTTTGGAATGATGAAGATTACTGCTGCGACCTGTAACATATTGTCAGTCCACTCTACGCTGTAAAAACACCAACACGAGTAAAAATGACTGGAATTTAGAAAAATGAGATGTTTGTGCAGGAAAAAAAAATATTTCAAACGTAGCTTTATCATTAAAAAATCTCAAAAGATTATGAATACCCAACAATCCAACAGTGCAATGGGAATAATAAGAAGACTGACTTTCATAAACCCAGTTCAGTCTAGCGCTGACGTGTCCAAGACAATTAAAAATTACAGCATGAATTTATTTAGTCTGTAAAGCTTCATATTTGTCCCTCATAATGCAGCACTAAGTAAACTGTTTACCTTAATAAATCCTTTCCGTAGTCCCTCTGGGGGTAATACTGTACAAGTGTTAATGGGATGATTGGGGGTCTTTCATCTCCCCCTGGTGTCTCTGGCCAGAAAACCACAATTGTAACTTTCCTGCCTACAAGCAGGAGCTATACAGGAGCTTAAGTTTCCTCAGCTGCCCATGGAAGAACATCCTCTGCTGGGCCTTCTTGATGAGGGAGCTGATGGTTGGCTCCCATTTGAGGTCCTGAGTGATAGTGAAGGAGTCCACGATGGAGATGGGGTGGGAGAGTCTGTCAGGGAGAGGGGGGACGGTGGGGCTGTGTCTTTCCTGAAGTCCACGATCATCTCCACTGTCTTCTGGCGTTCAGCTCCAGGTTGTTGTGGCTGCACCAGGACGCCAGCCGGTCCACCTCTCTCCTGTAGGCGGATTCATCACCGTCTGAGATGAGCCCGATGACGGTGGTGTCGTCCGCAAACTTGATCAGTTTAACGGACTAGTGACTGGAGGTGCAGCAGTTTGTGTACAGGGAGAAGAGCCAGGGGGAAAGTACACAGCCCTGAGGAGTTCCAGTGTTTGTAGTCCGAGTGTCCGAGACGATCTTCCCCAGCTGCACGTGCTGTCTCCGGTCCGCCAGGAAGTCAGTGATCCACCTGCAGAGGGATATATATATATATATAGTATATACAGTGGCCTGAGAAAGTATCTGAAGCTTTTGGAATTTCTCACATTTCTGCCTAAATTGGTCACTAAATGTGGTCTGATCTTCATCAAAATCTCAGAAATGATTAAACAGTGTCTGCCTGAACTAATACCACCCAAACATTACATTTTACCATATTTTTATTGGCCACAATATGTAAACATTCACAAGACAGGGAGTAAAAAGTAAGTGAGCCCAGGAATCTCGCTGAACTAAAGCAGTTTTGTAAAGAGGAATGGTCCAAGATTCATTCTGGTCTTCTAATCTGCAACTACAGAAAAGCGGTTATTGCTGCAAAAGAAGAGTCAGCAGCTATTTAATACAGAGGTTCACTTATTTATTCCATGCATCTTTTTAATGTCTCAGGTTTTTCTGCTAAAATATCTTGATAAACTTGTGAATTATTTTTTCTTTTGATGATAGCAGATTGTCCAGGCCCTGAGGCGACAAAACAGCCCCACACCATGATTTTCCCGTCTCTATACTTCACAATGAGCATAGGGTTTTGATGTTGCTGTGCTGTTCCATTTGTCCTCCACACATGACGTTGTGTGTTCCTCCCAAACTATTCAACTTTGGGTCCAAGAGTCCACAGCATATTTATCCAGTAGTGCAGTAGAGCATCCAAGAGCTCTTTCGCAAACCAAAGTTGAATAGAGACCGTGAGGGTGAGGAAGAGTTTTTTTTAATATATATTTTTTGCAATATACTTTTCATTGTTATTTCTTATTTTACTACTTTTATTCATATTTATTTATTATTTCTGTGGATACATATTTTGATGTACATTTCAATCAGTTTTCTTGCCACACTAGACATAATTACAACTACACTCAAGTTAAAGTAGTTACACTAATGCTAATCTGTGGGTGAAAGTATAAATCTAAACCGGTCCGTGTCCCTTTTTACAGTGTGATCCGTCAGACGCCGTGTTTCTCCAGACAAATATTGGCTTTCCTCTGAACGATCCTCACCTCGGAGGATATTTACGCGCGTTATTACGACCGCCTTGGTTTTAATGGAGGCCACATATCTCCGCTCATTCCGAATAACTGCTTTTTATATTTGACCATAAACAAATAAAACGCCCCGAGCGCCGTTTGCCAAATGAAGCGAATTAGCGTCCATAAAGAAAGCGGCGGCGCAGACGGCAGTATCGAGCGTTTGGATGCCGTAAGTGTGGCCATATTTCTCACGGAGGAGATTAAAAGATGATAATCGCTGCTGCATAATATCGGAGTCATTCCCACGGGAGAAGACGCAGCAACAGTTTCTGACGTTTTAAGTTTTGCAAAGATTTTTCATGGCGCTGTAAAACGCATTATTCAGGATATTTGATCTGCTTTATCAGGTACCAGACAAATGAATCGTCTGACTAATCGCGTAAATGCCAGTTAAAGTTTTTTTTGGACAAATTGAGATTTTTAGTTCATTCTCTCTTCTCCCTTTGCATCTGTAGGTATCACTGGCTCAAACCCTTTGAGTCCGATCTTGTGTTTCTAAATGCAGACTATAGCGCACATGTAGAACAACATATTTCCTCCAACCAGACTCACAGACAGGGTTTGACTCAAGTCCTTAAGTTTGGCCGACACAGCTTATAAAAGTCGACCTCTCGCCAGTGGCACAGTCAAATAGCGCAGAAGACGCCTGTTGTGTTTGGAGCAGAGGCCCGTTATCCTCATGGCCGGATTTATGCAGGAGTTTACAGGGGCTGAGCCCTGGGGCCCAGCAGGTTGAAGGGCCCATGGCATAAGGAGAAAAATGCATGCTCAGCCCGGGTTGTCAAACTAGTTCCCTCTCTCTTTGCAGACTCCCTCACATGTAAGGCTTTATCAGATGACTTTTAACCCGAGACTAAACCTGGTCTAAACCAGTTCTAAACAAGGTCTGAGCCATTTCATTGAGTTGACACTGGGGAAAAAAAATATGTACCTATTGGTCTGTTAAAATGCATGAGAATGCACCAAATTGCACCATTAAAATAAAAAAAACCTCAGGGGGTGGACCCCCAGATCCCCCTTTTAAATGTGTCCTCCCACCAGTCTGGCAGTAGTAAAGGTCACAGACCTCAAATTGGGGTCATTATGTTAAACTGTTCACAAATGTGTTGTTTCTTAAACTAGTACTATGTTTATTTTAAGTTACTTCTGCATGTTCAAACAAAAAAATTCATTAATTTATCCTTTCATTGTAGAGAGAGGAAATCCGACAGACAAACATACAGTATATGGGGGGCCCTGAAAAACTTTAGCTCTGAGGCCCATTTTACTTAAATCCGGCCCTGGTTATCCTTATATTTTTTTGCAGAGGTGTGTTGTATGGCTCACATGTTAAAATATAAGTCACTCATTCATTCATTCAAATCGGGCATGTTTGTCATTTGTGTGGGGTCCTCGACATGTGGCACATGGATGGACAGACACATCTCTGATAACGTCCTCCTGAGTCTATCACCATATAAAGCAAATGTGTTGTGGTGATTAGCTCGAATGTAAACTAGGCTACTTTCCATTTGTTGCTGAAGTTAGCCTCGCCAACAGTTTTAGCGTGGTGGTTCTCAACTGATGGAGCAGGACCCAAAAGTGGGACGTGAGACCATTTTCAGTCGGTCACAAGCCTTTCTCATATATACAGAGTTTAAAATATTTGTTATGTTATATAAAATTATGTTCTTACCTGAGCTTAGACGAGTTGATACGTACCCTACAATGCGCGTATGGCGTTCATACGCTGTAAATAAGCATACACAATTGTGCTAAAAATAAATCCGCGAAAGAGCGAGGCCGCGAAAAGTGAACCGCGTTATAGCGAGGGACCACTGTACTGGGAGAGGCCGAATCTTTGGTCGTTTTTTGTGACTGAGCGCACGCACAAAGAACAGACAGGTACACATCAACTCGTCTAAGCTCAGGTAAGAACATTACTCAGTATGGAAAAACGCTGGCCTGTTCCTTTAATATAGAGACTGTAGTTACGCATAAGACCTGAGGTGCAGTAGTGAGTATAAAAATAACCAACTTACATCTAGTCCCCTTTAAAATAACAGTTTTATTGCAATAATTAGTGGGAAAAAACATTATAAATGACATTTCTCAATTGTTTTTGAGTCTTGGCTCGTCATCCTTGGATTATGGTCTTTGACACCATGTAGACTGAGGACCAGTGGTTTAGTGAATGTTTGGGAGTACAGAATCAGAATAGTTTTTATTGCCATGGTCTGAGAACAGGTTCACAAACAGCCTCACGCTGCTTGGATTAGATTACTGGTTCAGCGCGTTATAGTTCAGCACCTCCACCGTGGGCTCGTGGTCGTCTCATATGATGCTGCCTTCACATGCTCTCGTAATTATGGTAAATACCACTTGTGGAGTGGAAAATTTCACATGAATCTCATCTCATCTGGTGTTTTCCCCTGGGAAATCATTTTGATACCAGAGTTCCCGAGATGATATAACCTTTGACCATTCAACACGACAGAGCAGAGATAATACATTTTCATGCGGCAGTTGTTTTCACTTCACAACTGGAAAGGATGATCTTTCTCAGAACACAGACATTCAGTTTCAAAATCACCCCTAAAATCTCACATTATAAGCCCAGGTTTACAATCACATAAGAATCGTCTCCAGGAGGATTCATTGGACTCTTCTTCTCGGCAAAACAAAAACCTCAACAAACCCATTGGAGAAAACAGAAACCTTGAGGAGAACCAGACTTCGAGTCACGGAGAAGCACTGCAAACTTCACAGTCTCACCTACTGTTGAGAAGAAGGGAAACCCTCCGTGTCGTGTAAAAAGCTTGTCTTAGAAGAATCTGAAGAATGTCATACAGAGACTCGCTGCAGCAGCTTTCTGTGGCGATGCTATTAGCGCTAATTAGCCATAAACCGCTTCCCGTGTGAACTCTAAGTGCCGATGACAAACAGCTCATCTTGGAAACAAAAGCCCTTCTCTGCGAGTGCGTGGGTATTGATTCAGCATTAATGGAGGAAGTGTAAAAGGCTAATGCGAACAGACGGCACTAATAAACAAAAGTAATGGCCGGACACTTTACCTCCGAGCTTTAGGAAGACATAACCACCATGACTGTACAGAGTGGAGTGTGCATGTGCTGTGGCAGAGTGGTTAGCCTGTCTCCAGACTTAAAGGAGATGTCGAATGTAGCTGATGTTGCTGTATTGATCACAGTCGGGTTGGCAGCTGTTTGTACTAATCACAGAGCGGTATATTAACCAGTTACCTGCCGTCCATCACCTGTAAGTTGTGTCTTACTCACACTGATCTTATATTTTCATAAACTACAAGATCTTAGCTTTCAAATGAGCACTGCACTGGCCTATAGCTGTACACAAAAACCTAAGAGTCTCGTGTCCTATTACATTACGTACCTACAAAACTACTAATACAAGTTATTCCATCATGTATGAAACCCTAAGGTACATGTTATTACAGATTGTTACAGAGCACATTACATTGTACTAAATTTAGTTAGGTACAATGTAGTGGGTATCCGTTTTGTAGGTCTTAGCTTTAGCATCACACTGGCCTGTAGAACGTAATCATAACGTGACAAAAAAGAAAAGAAAAAAAAACAATAAAAAAACGACAAAAAGAGTCAACGATGTGACAAAACTGTGCCGGGAAAGGAAAGACTACACAAAATAAAAGCAATAAAAACACGGCAAAAAAAGCAAAGGCGCAATAAAAAAGTGACAAAAATTAGACAAAAACGTGACACTAAAGTTTAATTTTGTAGCTCTTAGCTTTCAAATGAGCATTACACTGGCCTATAGGCTGTAGGCTCTCCGGTCCAGAAGCTTTTAGATTTGGGTAAAGCAGAACTGGATAAAATAAAAACTATGAACTATATAATAAGATGATGGGTACAAAATAGTTACAGAGTGATTGTGTGAAAAGCACTTGACTCATCCTCCATCAGGTCATGTGACTGGACGTGTGGACGGCGTGACAGATGGCGGCCATGTTGGAGTGGACCACGTCATCATTACAGTCATATGTCAATAACAGGAGCTTTAAATATCTGCAAACTGATGACAGCAGAATGAGAGCAGACTGGATCAGAGCGCTCTGTAGATGATAAACAATGTGTCTGACACAGGACGGTCACAGGTTCAAACCCAGGTCCTGTGGACGATCAGTCGATAACATGTAGTTATATAAAGTAGCACATATTAAAAACATGGTTGGCCAAAGTGCGCCAATAGGTTTTACAGGATAAGAATATAAAAATACAGCAGATACAGCAGTACAATAGTAAAAAAAAAAGAAAGTGTCAAGGGACAGAGCAGTAAAGCTCGGATAGTGGCCTTGCTAAGTGCTCAGTTAGTGTTAAAGCCAGTGAGTAGAAGTCTTTAACAAGGTTTTAAACTGGTCAAGTGACTGTGCAGCTCTATGTGGGGCAGCTACAGAAAAAGCCAGGGTCAACCCGTCATTCCGACACCCTCCAATCCAACCCTTTTTGATACCTCTATTCCGACAATAGTTTTGAGCGTAGCCTGTTCAGTTTGTAATCTCCACTCTCCTTAAGGCAAGGCAAGGCAAGGCAAGTTTATTTGTATGGCACATTTCATGTACATGACAACTCAATGTGCCTCACAGCAACACCAAACACAATAAAAAATACAATAAAAAAAACATTAAAAACACAATAAAAAGCATTTAAAACACAATCAAAACAAATCAATTGATAAAATTATATGAAAATATATATATATATATAATATATATATATATATACATACACCCATATACACACATATAAATACAATCAATCTCCATAGGCAACAGTAAAAAGGTGTCCTTTCAGCCTGGACTTAAAAATATTCAGGGTTGAGGCCTGTCTTACGTCCTCACTGAGGCTGTTCCAGACTTTTGCTGCATGAAATTGAAACGCAGCCTCACCATGTTTGGTGGTAACTCTGGGAACCACCAGAGACCCCTCCCTGAGGATCTCAGGGTCCGAGGTGGTTCATACGGCTGTACCATATCAGAGATGTACTTTGGTGCCCGACCATGAAGAGACTTGTACACAAGCAGAGCTGTTTTAAAATCTATTCTCTGAACAACAGGAAGCCAGTGCAGAGACCGGAGCACTGGACTAATGTGGTCGTATTTCCTGGTTCTTGTCAGGACTCGAGCAGCAGCGTTCTGGATGTTCTGCAGTTGTCTAACAGCTCGTTTAGAGAGTCCAGTGAACAGGCCGTTACTGTACAATAGTCTAACCGGGTGGAGACAAATGCATGAATTAGTCTTTCCAAGTCTGGTTTGGACACTATGTTTTTTATTTTAGCAATGTTTTTAGATGGTAATAGGCCGCTGATGTAATGGACTTAATATGACTGTTAAAATTCAGTCTTAGTCCATGATTACCCCTAGATTTCTAACTTGACTTTTGGGTCCCAGTGGAAGAGCTTCTAGATGACCAATGACAACCTCTCTGGGTTTTGTGGGCCAAAAACGATTATCTCAGTTTTATCTGTATTTAACAGGAGGAAGTTGTTTTTCATCCACACACTAATCTGTTTGATACAGTGACACAGTGTATCTACAGGCCCATTTTCACCCACTGTCAGTGAAACATATATTTGAGTGTCGTCTGCGTAAATATGATAGGACACATTGTTACTAGATATTAATTGACCCAATGGAAGCATGTACAAATTGAACAAGAGGGGCCCCAGAATCGACCCCTGGGGAACCCCACAGGTCAATGCCATCTGGTCTGAGACACAATTTCCCATCGTAACATAGTACGTTCGGTCCTCAAGGTAGGATCTGAACCACTCGAGAGTCTTTCCAGACTCTTTAAGGTTAGGGCTAAGGTCAGGTTAGGGTTAGTTCTAGTAGGCCCACGTATTTTTAATAATTATCTTGTGTCAGCATGGCGGGACGTTGCACAAAAGATAAAAGTGTCGCCACTCCGACGAAGGGGATGCACGAGCTCTATATTAAGCTCGTGCATGACGGCACTTTGGACCCGAAGTAACACCTTTGTGAGTGACAGTGCAGGATTTAGAGGCAGTTGTGCTGAACAGGTCTGGGCTCATTCTACACATGAGGACATGGCTGGAACATGTAGGGGGAGGAAAATACTTAGTTTTAATATTTTTAAACTCTGTATAGTCCTTTTAAAGCAGTAATAAGTAACGTGTTTACCCTAATAAATCCTTTCCGTAGTCCTCTGGGGGTAATACAAGTGTTAATGGGATGATTGGGGGTCTTTCATCTCCCCCTGGTGTCTCTGGCCAGAAAACCACATTTGCAACTTGACTGCCACCGGACCTTAAACAGTATTTACAGCCAAGTTTGAGTGAACCAAATGATCTCCATTGTGTAATTGGATGAACAATATCCCTCTGTCCCTTCACTTTTCAAGCACAGACTAAAGTATATGTGTATTAAGGACAGTAGTGCAGTGAGACAGTGCGCAGCCTCACCTGCCGTGTGTTTTTTCAGGTGATTCCTCCGCGACTCGTCCGACAGCTGCAGCCGTGTGATTACAGACGACAGTGACAGACATGGAAACCACTGACACGACGCTGTTTTACTGTTTGTTTAAGCGCCGCGTCGAGAAGTGATGAAGTGCAAATGTCGAGATGAATCTGTGGCGTAATTAATCATTTTTTACAGATGTCACAAAACAATAACAACGAGAGTTTGAGAAGCGATGTTTGATTTTACGTAGATCTGCTTCATGACAGTAACGCGTCACTTTTTCCACAAGTAAATGTGTCTAATTCAGAAAGAAAGATTGATAACAAGGCAAGTGTACTGCGTGGCAGGACAATGTTTTTCCTTAAAGGTCCTATATCATGCAAAATCGACTTTTGGAGTTTTTAGCCATGTTGTTATGCTATTTCCTTATCAAAACACCCCCAGAGCGGTTTTTGGCTTCATTCACGCAGTTCTAAGTAATCCTCCTGATCCTGAAACGCTTGGAAAAAAGGTCTGTGAAAAAGAAAGTTTATGAAAACCTGAAGTTCCAGAAAGTTTCAGAAAACCTGAAGTTCCTGAAGTATTCAGCAATTGTGTCAACGCCGACTAAATGATTGATTTCTCAGCCTCTGTAGCAGATAGGAACACAATTTAAAAAGTATGAGAGCTTACACTTGTGGCTTTCCAGAGAAATTGGATTTATTTAGATACACCTTCACAAAAATAAAATGTGTAAAAGCAAAGTGAATAAAGTATATAGCCCTCTTATACTAAAATATAGGCCTATATTTTTTATGTTAAACCTTTGTAATTTGTCTTTTGAGGTCACTTCAAAAATGTCTAGCAGCTTCTCTCTAAACCCAAAACAATAGCCACTCTTTAAATACCATTTAAGTACAATCCTCTCGTCCTGCACTTGACTTCTCAATAAAACTACGTGATGGAAAGAGCAGAACAACTGTTTTCTGATCGTTTTGACTCAAACATTTTGATCGAATTAAACTGACATCACTGTTAGAGATAACATTAAATCGCCATTTATCATATGGGTCAAGCTGTACAGTCGTACTATCTCTGTTATAGCCTTGACTGGGTTGCTCAGGCGCCTACTATCAGCCACTGAATGCTTTGCTTGCATGTGAGTATGACGCTCTTAAATGCTGTTTACGTTCCTTCTGTGGAAGCATAGACAGACTTGAATGTTAGGACTAGCACAATGTCTTGAGTTCATGTCTCCGGGTCCCGTAACGATGGCAAATAAACTTCTCCTGCATAAGACACCCTGACTGCTGCCTATTCTTCATCAATCCTCTCGATCCAGTTTCTCTAACAATCACGTGTAAGCTCTATAAACGGGCTGTAGCCGGGTTGCAACTCGAAAAAGTGAATATCTCACGCAAATATTTCACCACATTCCACTAAACAAAAAGTGTTGTGATGCTGACGCTCCCGCGCCTCTATTCTGTTGCATTTCATGGCTCAAAGGCCGACACTTGGTGCAAAAACAGCCTTATACTCGAAAATTGACGCATACACTTTCCCGGCCTCAATGGTAGAATTGCGCAAGAGCGCCCCCGGCTTTAATGGTAGAAATGCGGCAATGCTTTCCCGGCCTAAATGGGTTAATGACTTTAAATGCCCCGCGGAAACCCTGATAAAGCTTTAACCTCTTAACCCCCACCTGAACTGAGCACATTTGCTCCAGTTTGGCTTTACCCAAAACTCAACTGGAATCTAAAATCTAAATCTGGAAAAAAGTGTCAAAATAGCGACAAAAACAATGATGACAATGCAGCAAATAAGTGACAATAGAGCAACAAAAATAAGTGCCGGAAAAAGCAATAAAAACACTACACAAAAGTGAGAAAAATGTGGAAAAAATGCGGCTACAAGCAATGAAAAACGCCACAAAAAGTGATAAAAACTAAACGTTTTTATCACATTTTTGACACGTTTTGGCATGTTTTCATATTTTTTTAATTATTATTTGTAATTTTTCTTGCTTTTTCACAGGGTTTTCGGGGGTTAAGAGGTTAAGCTAAGGTTGTCCAAAACTGTGTCTTGCTTCCCTCAAGTCACATTTGTTTTCCCTCAGAACCTCCGCTGCATCAGTCCCTCATAAAACCTTTCCCCGCACGTTTAAAGATATCAATCAAAACCTGAATAAATGTGTGGAGCAGAAGGAACCGCAGTAAATCTCCTGTTTGAAGCAGCGATGTGAAGGATTTACTGAAAACAAAGGGAGCTGCTGATCTTTGAAACGATCTGCGGCTTCTCGTTTACCACTGGTCATGTGACTCTGTGTGAAAAAGGTTTGGACACCTCAGCGTTAGGCCGACAGTTGGACTTCATTGACTCATGATAAGAACATGTTTGATTGCTCTCCCTCACGTCTGAATCTAGTGGCTCTTTGGACTCATGCACAGACTGATAAACACAAAGGCTCGTGCGCTCCACCCTCGTCATTCCTCACATAGATCACTGACAGATGCTCACACAGACGGAGCAGCAAACCTTCTCCACGGGCCCGTCTCCAACACGCCCTCACCAACAGAGCGGCGAGGAGAAAACGCAACTTTATCATACAGTCAACAGCAAAGTCTCTAACGACATCATCAAATACTTTATTTCCCTGAACATTGGACTTCACTTGGCAACATTAATAACACATTTTCCTAGTTTAGTTTATAGTTTTCATTTTTAGCCTTGTTTTGGCGCTGAAAGTATATTTTTAAAGTTTGTTTTGGCACAATTTGATGAAAAAAAAAAGTTCCTTTTGCATAAATGTAATGTAATGGAAGTGACGTTAAGGTACAGTATATGGTAACAGAATATAAACTTTATTTTATTGCTCTGCCTGATCCCGTCAGGCCTTGGAAGCTAAGCAGGAAGGGCCTGGGCAGTACTTGGATGGGAGACCGTTTGTACGGAGCCCTGGAAGTGACATCAGACAAAAAAAATTTGAGTGATTTTTTTTTTTTTTGAAGAAATATTAAATGTATAAAAAAATGTTTTTTTATTTTTACACTACAAATTATATCGGGGGAACGTGATAATTATCTCGGGGGAATGTGATAATTATCTCGGGGGAACGTGATAATTATCTCGGGGTGAATTTTTTTGGGAAAAAAATAAAATAAATTTTAAGAAAATATAAAAAAAAAAATTTTTACAATTTTTTTTTTTACACCACAAATTATGTCGGGGGAACGTGATAATTATCTCGGGGGAACGTGATAATTATCTCGGGGTAAATTATTTGGAAAAATAAAATACAATTTTTAAGAAATATAAAAATATTTTTTTTACAATATTTTTTTCTTTTTTAACACCACAAATTATGTCGGGGAAACGTGATAATTATCTCGGGGAACGTGATAATTATCTCGGGGGAATGTGATAATTATCTCGGGGGAACGTGATAATTATCTCGGGGAACGTGATAATTATCTCGGGGTAAATTTTTTTTGGAAAAAAAAAAATACGTTTTAAGAAATATAAAAAATATTTTTTAAATCTTTTGTTTTTTTTACACCACAAATTATGTCGGGGGAACGTGATAATTATCTCGGGGGGAACGTGATAATTATCTCGGGGTAAATATTTTTGGGGAAAAAAAATATATTTTTTTAAGAATATAAAAAATATTTTGAATTTTTTCTTTTTTTCTTCTTTTTTACACCACAAATTATGTGGGGGAACGTGATAATTATCTCGGGGTAAATTTTTTTGGAAAAAAAAAAAAAAAATTTAAGAAATATAAAAAAATATTTTTTTACAATTTTTTTTTTCTTTTTTACACCACAAATTATGTCGGGGGAACATGATAATGATCTCGGGGGAACGTGATAATTATCTCGGGGGAACGTGATAATTATCTCGGGGTAAAAATTTTTTGGAAAAAAAGTATATATTTTTTAAGAAATATAAAGAAATATTTTTTTCTTTTTTTACACCACAAATTATGTCCGGGGAACGGATAATTATCTCGGGGGAACGTGATATTATCTCGGGGAATGTGATAATTATCTCGGGGGAACATGATTGTGGTGTAAAAAAAGAAAGAAGAAAAAATTAAAAACATTTTTTTATATTTCTTAAAAAAATATTTTTATTTTATTATCACGTTATTATCACGTCCCCGAGATAATTATCACGTTCCCCAGAGATAATTATCAATTGTAGTGTAAAAAAAATAAATAAAAATGTTTTATACATTTTATATTTCTTCAAACAATTTTTTTTTTCACCTCACATTTTTTTTGTGTCTGATGTCACTTCCAGGGCTCCGTACATTTGGAAGCCTGGGTGAATGTATTGAGTGAGTGAGTGTGTTGGTCCGAGGGCCGATGGCGCAGACTGGTTGCCTGGCTTCCGTCAGTCTACCCCAGGGCAGCTGTGGCTACAGTAGCTTACCATCCCAAGTATGCAATGTAAAGCGTCTTTGAGTGTCCAGAAAAGCGCTATATAAAACTGATCCATTATTATTATATTTATATTTTCAAATATGTCCGTTTAACCCCTTAACCCCCACCTGACCGAGCGCATTTTCTCCAGTTCAGCTTTACCCAAATCTAAAAGCTTGTTACAGCCTATAGGCAGAGTGACGCCTCATTTGAAACTACAAGCCTAATCCAAACTGATCTTTCTCCTTGTGTTGTTGTCGTGTTGCCGTCACATTTTGACTTTTTTTCATCATCTTCTGTCATTTATTGCGTTTTGTCACTTTTTGCCTCATTTTTTTAACGCTTTTCAAATGGTAAATGGACTCAAATTTACATAGAACTTTTCTACCTTCATTAGGCCCAAAGAACTTTACAGTGAGGAACCAGTCACCATTCACTCCCTCATTCATACACCAATGTACGCAGACACTGGAGCAAGGAGGGGTGAAGTG
Organism: Neogobius melanostomus; assembly: GCA_007210695.1. Lineage (NCBI taxonomy): Eukaryota > Metazoa > Chordata > Actinopteri > Gobiiformes > Gobiidae > Neogobius > Neogobius melanostomus. Next base: position 68,244 of record VHKM01000412.1, read on the forward strand.
TCTTGCCCAAGGACACCACACAAAGATTTTAGATTTGGTACCAACCTGGAGAAAATGTGGTCGGTTCAGGTGGGGGTTAAAGGGATTTTTGACATTGGGCCTCATTTCCTAGTTATCCAGAGTGCTGTTGACATCTGGAGATATTTTTTCTTAAATTCATGCAGTTCTTATATTTGAAGAGCTTAGTGGCGCTAGGCTAGGGCAAGGCTAAAGCATTTCTATGGTATAATTTAGCCTGCATTAAAAACAGTCTGACCCACTCCACAATGCACCTGAGGTAAATCACTTATAACACCAGACTAACCATATAAATGTCTGTGTTAATAGAATCATTTTGAATATAACTGACCTTGTATCACATGAATACCGGATTTTGAGGACTATTTTCTCGCAGATCACTCCGCCGCTGCGTTAGCTTACAGCCACGAAGCTGATGCTGCTCAAATATAAGTTATTTTAAATGACACAGACATTTATATGGTTAGTTTATAATAAGTGATTTACCTCAGGTGCACTGTGGAGTGAGTCAGACTGTTTTTAATGCAGGCTAACTGATACCATAGTCATGCACTAGCCTAAGACTAGCCTAGCGCCACTAAGCTCTTCAAATAACTCTGGATAACTAGGAAATGAGCCCTATGTCAAAATCCTGAAATATCCCTTTAACAGGTTAAACGCTTACATCACAAAAGTAAATCTCAAGCATTGGCTTAAATGACTAGAATTGAGGAAATGTATTTGTTTTGAGCTGGTTCACTCATTTAGACTTTTTTTACTACTACAGTACTAGTTCTGAGGTAATCTCGCTTGAAATAAAAAAGTAAAACTGCCACTGGGGACAAGACCAACTTTCTTACCTCATTGGCAAGAATATTTCCTGAAACAAAACAAAATGTATTGAATCATCTGAGGTCAAATGTCCAACTACATCACCTCAGATTTGGATTATTATGCTCAAATTCAAATTTAAACAAATCTAGTTGATGATGTTTTGCAGCGTACAAGCTTTTTACTTCTGCCTCCTCTATTGAGCTTCATTTTTCTCCTTTTTCGTTTTGTTTCATCATCTGCTGAATATTAAAACTCAGCTGCTCAAATAAAAGACAAAGAATGACAGTGTTGAAATGGTCTATTATTATTTTAGACCATTATCCAATACTGCAGTTTGATTCATATTATGCAGCATAAAATATGATGAAGCATCTGTGGATCCAAACTGATACTGAAATATAAGGCCATTTAGCAAAGGAGCAACACCTCGTGACATCAGCAGGTGGGACAGAGTGTTTACCAGACTGATACACAGTACGAAGACGAACAGAAAGAAGTCTGCCTTGAGTATGGCGTCAAATGAGGGTCTGCTTAACGTAAACGTAAAAGAGGTTTTGTAGACGTAAGTTGTCAGTATTGTAATCGTAAAGAGAAACTGTAAATGTAACTCTAAACTCCATAAACGAAGAAAGCATCATAAATAGAAAAAAAATATTGTAAATGTAAAACTTTCATTACGCTTCTTCTTTTCATGCTTCACTTCACAAGCTACAGTTACGATACATTTTTTTCTGACCCTTTTTTAATGGGGGCGGGTTCAACGCTCATTGGCTTGAGTGACAGGATGTGACGTCATCACTATAGCTGAAATCAAACGCACACTACAGACTCTCAGTTTTGTTCATTCATGTGAAATCCATGTTTAATAAAACGTATTTGAGTCATATTTATCCATAAATGTTCCACTGCCCTTTGAGTTTAGTCGGTCTTTATCGCAGAAATACATTACTCCCGAATTTTAGTGAACTTATAGTAGAAGTAGTTGCTGTGGTTCAGAGTTCCGACACACTCTATAGTATACAGTCTACTATATAGTGCCTATATAGGGCCTTTGTAGTGAATGAGGGGTTAGGGACTAGGGTGGACATTCGGACACAGCCTCTGTAGTGTGCGTTTGATTTCAGCTTATAATGTGATGTCACATCCTGTCACTCCAGCCAATGAGCGTTGAGCCCCGCCCCCATTAAGAAAAAATGTATTGTAACCGTCGCTTGTGAATTGTAAACGTGACTTGTGAAGTGAAGAATGAAAAGAAGAAGCGTAAATGAAAGTTTTATGTTTACAATTTATATTTATGATACTTTTTATGGAGTTTAGAGTTACATTTACAGTTTTCTCTTTACGATTACAATACTGACAACCTATGACAAAACCTCTTTTACGTTTACGTTAAAGCAGACCCTAATTTGACGCCATACTTGAGTTGCTTTTTTATATACATCTTTTTACTCTGAAACAGAAGCTCGGAGACAGAGATAAGAGGATGAAGTTTATAAAGCCGTCAGTGATAAAAGTTCATCGGGGCAAAGGAGCAGATCATGCTCTAAATAAAATGACCGTTCTGTCAGAAATGGAAAAATCAATTAGCATAAATCACGAGAGATGTCTTTAATCCTCTCATGGTTAGGGATCTGATTTAATTGAGTTGTTTTAAGATGGGAAAGTGATTCATTTGCTGATAAGGTCCTGTCATTTTTAATCAAGACTGAAGTGTGAAATCAGAAGCCTGGTTTTTAATCTCCTCGTTAATACAATGTAAGCCCCTCCCACTTTATGTGTTAATCTCACTGTAAGATATTAAATATTCATTTATGCAAACATTGTCATGCTTCACGACAACAGCTCAGAGTCTTTGCTTCCCCTCCTGTTTCTCCCTTCAGTTTCAGTGTTCCACGTGCTTCTTTAAAGAGTAACTAAACACCAAATCAAGTTTGTTTTACTGATAAACTGTCTCAATGGGTGTCTCATAGTGTTGTCCACTGGTCCCTGACATTATTCTAACATTATAGCGCAAACATGTGTAAAATCCTAACATTGGCCTGAAAACGAATGGGTTGCGCCCCCTTCAGGGTAAACTCTGCTACTAAATTAGATTTTCCTGATTGGCTGGAGACGTGTCTACGGCCTCCACACATCGTCATAAACCGCACCAGCTCCACACATCGTCATCAGGTGCTGCCCATTGTCCCGCCCCTGTACCTGTGGTTTATAACCAAGTCCTCCCACGTAATCTGTCTCCTGTGATTGTGCCAATGCAAAGGCCCACACACTCACCCCCCGCATGTCACCCCCAAACTTCAGAGACCGCCTCTTTCACTGCAATTTTTGACTTTTGTTTGTGGGTGGGGAAAGGCTTTGGCACGCCCGTTTAGTTACTCTTTAACCTCTTACCCCGAGCGCATTTTCTCCTGTTCAGCTTACCCAAATCTAAAAGCTTCTTGAACAAAGTGTAAAAATAGGTACAGAAAAGAGTATTAAAAACACGACAAAAATGTGACAAAAAGCGACAAAAACACTTCAATGTTTTTTTTCTTTTCTTTTTTAAATATTCTTTTTATTATTTAGACAAACAAACAATTACCCCGGGGATCTCAGCAAAAAATTAATAAATAGAGAAAGTAAAAATAAATTAATTAATACGTGTACACACATGGATAGCCCACTTGCAAATGCAGATAAGTGCCATAAATTTTTTTTTAAAAACTCAACGCAAGTTCGAATATTTGTTACATAGCTGTGTTTTTCATTACCAGACTTGTTTCAGTGCCTTAAAAATATAAAGTCATTTGTTCTTAAATTAAAGGCACACAACTTTTGTTCATAAATGGCATTTTTGGAGTGCATTTAAAAATAAAAAATTATCCAAGACACTTTTGAAAAATAACGAGATATCTGCCCCTGCAAATGAGGTCCCATTATATACAAAACCTATATACCCATGTATACACATCTACACATACACATATATACACATACATACACATACATACCTGTACACATATACACACCCGTACATATGGATGTGATTTAATAAAATTAATGCATTGTGATTAATGAAAAAATTAAAAAAAATTAAAATAAAGTCAAATATTGTAATAGATAGTCCACACAGATCTTTAAGATCCATTCAATTGTCAAAATTAGGGCTACACAATATTTAGGAAGAAAAATCACAGTCCAACATTAGAGGGTGCAATAAATCATTTAAGTCCTCCTCCTGAAGATGGCTCCTCTTCAAACTATTGAACTATCGTTATGATCATAATTGTAATTATTGTTATATGGAAAAAGCTTCTTTAAAAGTAAACAACAAACAGCTGATGATCTGAGGTCTTTGAGCACATTTCTTCTTCTGAAACACTGAAGAGTCACCATGATCCCCCACAGCTGCAGCACAGAGGAGGCGTCACAAGAGGAGCTACAGGAAACAAGGAAGGACAAACGAGGAGGTATCCGGGCAACACTCACAGCTAAGCCACACAAGCCTCTGTCCCTGCTATTGTTCTGGCTAAGGCATCAGTCAGGGCAGGAGGAGGAGGACAAAGATGAAGATGAGAAGGAGCGAGAGGAGGCGGTGGGAGCGGAGGGAGCTGCACAGGAGGAAGAGGAAGGAGGAGCTGACCAGTGCAGGACACCATGCTCTGAAAACAGGGACAAACCCAGGAGGCGCTGCACCGTTTCAGCCTGTTTTTCATGCTGCTCATGCTGGCCCACAATGGCAGCGGCTCAGGACGAACCCAACACCTGATCTACGCAAATTCGTTGTACAATTGCACAAAGACAAATAAAACACTTTTATATCAGACAAACCAAATACAGCACTTTTAACCAAACAAAACTCCTAATCCATCATAAAGCCTGTCATTTTCTGTGACTGAGCGCAGCCTTTGACCCCGTCTCAGGCCCTAAGCGGTGACTCCACAGTGAACTGAAGCTCTGAAGGACGTTTGCAAAGAGTCGTCAGAAAACAACTGTCAGAAGCAAATTCTTTAAGTGACAAATGTGGAGAGATATCTGAAATATGTGCAATGAGCAAGAACACAAGTATTTTAAAGACTGAAGTAAAGCTCTAAGGCATATCCTGAGATGTAAAGGAGAGATTATGGAGCAGAGGATCCTTTGTTTTGGATAGTTTAAAACATACCTGAGCAGACATGAGAAATGTTAAAAGACGTTAAAAGCCTGGAGCGTTTTCAGCGTCATCTGACCTCTGACCTCCGCACTGTGACCAGGCTCAGGTGGATTAATCGGTTTAAGAAATGCAGCTGTGTCTCTCCAGCTGAGATCTGCCCCTCACTAGCGTAAACTACTCATGTCCAGATCAAATCAAACCACAGCGAATTTCACTTGAAACGGGTTAAAATATAAAAGCTGTTTACACCCTTTAGTGCAGTTCAGTGTTAATTTTGAAAACATATTTTAATTTAGTTTTAGTCTTAGTCTTTTGACGAGAATGTAATTCAATTTTAGTCTAGTTTAGTCGACTAAAATTGCAAGTAAATTTAGTCGACTAAATTTGTCTTAAATTTAGTCGACTTTGCATTTATAATATTCATTATGATCATATTTAATCAGCTCCTCGGCTTCATGGAGCTGCTCCCACATGAACAAAGCTCAGAGCTGTTCCTTTGGCAGAGGATTTACATGATCTGAGGCTCTTTCAGACGGTCAATAGAAGTTTGGATGATTTTAGTCTCCTTTTCATTTTTATTTAGTCTTATTTTAGTCGACAAACATATCTGGACATTTTAGTCAAAGTTTTAGTCTCATGAAAACTTTTAATTTAGTTTTAGTCAAATTTAAGTCACAAAAATATCACTTTGACTAAAATTAAGACTAAATATTTTAGTCGACGAAATTAACACTGGTGCTGTTGGTACAGAATGTAAATGGTATAAATTTGCATACAGTATTATATATACTGTAAATGCTGATATATATTTCATGAGTGGGCCTCTTTTTATGAGCTATATAGATTCTGGGGAGTCCCATTTGACTAACAATAGACTAGAGCAGGCAGGTCTGCGCAGTCACTTTGTGTCATAGATGGAGGGACGAACCTCCACATAGATCAAACAAAGTGATCCTGGGGTCCTCCTGAAGACAGTTTTCACAGAAACTGACAATAGTGTACGTGTTTTAACAGTGTTTAAATCTCTGTTGTGTGAAATCATATTTCTCAACATCCCGGGGCCAGATTTGTTGCCAACCCCTGAACTAGAGTGTATAATGAACATTATGAAATATGCACTTATGTTTTGCAAATATAAAGTAATGTTTTAGCCACATCTGCCTCAGGGCTGACTGGCAGGATCACAGAACAGTTCAGAGTAACACAGGACATACACCCTATGTCTCCTTTCTAACAAAAACAAAAATCTGCCTTCCTTGTGTCGCAGCAGACTCACTCACCGCCTTATCTATGATTTAAGTTTGAATAATGTTATATATTTCATCTCGTATCTCTGTTCTTATCTTGGGCTGATTCCACACAGACTTTTCTCACTATCTGCTCTTTATTAAGTGATTTTCTTCAGAGTGAAATCAATAAATCTCTATCTTATCATGAAAAGTCTGCTGTGGGTCAAACTGAACTAAAGGTCCACATCTGCCTCTGCTACAGTCAAACCACTGTGGTCCCCCTGGATTGTTCTGTCTGAAACCGAGGCGTCTCATTGGTCTGGAGGGGACATGCCTCCTCCTGATTGGTCCAGATGTTTGAGAGAGCGGACCACAGCTGGATTGCGTTGACTCTTGGCAGGACATGGACTATCCCAGGACTAAAGAGGACGAGGTTTTCCCCCGGTCTGCAGCTGGACTGGTGACTGATGGATTTATAATCGTTTTTTATTACAGGTCCAATATAATGCTTGATTAGAACTATTTCAGAAACAAAAGCTCTGGTGTTTTTGTAGCATAACTTCAAAATAATTCATGTTTCTAGATCGTGCAAATATAAAACATAAGAGGTTGATACACATTTAAACAAAATGCCGGTGGGAAATGGGAAACAGTGTTAAAGTGAAACTCCAGACAGAGAGTTTGGGCACAGACAGAAGTTTAGGTAAAAGTGTCAGTGACTGTGAACCCTAAAACTAACAATAACTCTCTGATCACGAGGAACGACAAGCTTTAACTGAGCACAATTTCTCCAGTTCGTCTTTACCCAAATCTAAAAGCTTCTTGAAAAGAACGCAGAAAAAGCCACAAAACAGGTGACAAAAAAGTGATGAAAAAGCCATAAAAAAATAAGACGAAAAAGTGACGACAACATGAGGAAAAATCTTAGATCCGTTGTGTAGGCCTTAGCTTTCAAATGAGCCGTGACACTGGCCTATAGGCTGTACGCTCCAATCGAGAAGCTTTTAGATTTGGGTAAAACTGAACTGAAGAAAATGTGCTCAGTTAAGGCGGGGGTTTAGTTATTTGAGTTATGTTTTTGTGTCATGTGCAGCGGGATACCTCGTGTTTTCTCATTGTGGTTGCTTTTTTGTATTTGGCGAAACCACATGTGGCATAACGAGCGGTAACAAGGGGCCTTTTACTTTAACGTGTTAGCAGTGCAGACCCTTAACGCCACCCTTGATTTGTGGGTCAAGGGAACCCAAGAATGAACTAATCCCCACGCATTTAAGTCACACAGGTTCGTTAACGGATAGAGACGGAGAGTAAAGTTATACAAATATGTCATTTTATTTACTTAAAGGGATATTTCAGGATTTTTCACATTGGGCCTCATTTCCTAGTTCAGTGTTTCACACAGATTTCAAGGAGACTGTGGTGGGAGAGAGCGCCACCTTGGGGGGGGGGGGGGGGGTCCGGGGGCCCTCCCCCGGGAGATATTTTTTAAATTTAGATGCGTTTTCCTGCATTCTGGTGCATTTTAAGCAAAAAAATAATAACTATTTTTGGCTAGTATGCTGCTGTAAAAAGAATAATTTCTGGTTAATTTACATAGGGTACAGTTTGTTTGTTTGTTTGTTTGTTTTTTAAATAATGTAATGGGTCAGTTTTTTTCCAAGGGCACAGGCCCTTGATTCTTCTCTCAGCTCCGCCCCTGCAGCTCTCAGATACAGACTCAGAACCTCAGCCTGATGCTGTGTTTCTCCTCTTTGCTCAGCTCAACAATGAGCCCTGTTTAGTCCAAGTCCTTGTTTGGTCCTATTTAGTCCTAGTTTGATCCTGGTTTAGTCCAGGTTTGGTCCTGCTCGCTGCTCTTTTGTTTTAAACGATGGAGAAACAGCCCCAACAGGGCAAACAACAAATGTTGTGTGACCCTCCAGGGTTTTAATAAAGTCACCATCGCGTCCTCAAAGCACATCCAGCGGCTCCGTGTGCAGGTAAGTCCAATGCCTCCAAATAACTCCTCCGATCGGTGCGAGCGTCTCATGTTCTCTCGGGTCTGTTTTATGATCGATCACAAACACTATGCTCGCCTTTTACACCAGATAACAACAAATAATCCCAAATCCGCGGTAAAAATGAGAGTAGAGAAATCTGCACTGACATTGATGTCAGTGCGAAACACTTCCTGTTGTTCCTACAAAATAAAAAGCGTCAATGTTCCAGCCGCTGAGAGAGTGTTTGAAATGTTAATTTATAAATGAACCTAATATGGACTAAAATCTTGTTTTTCTTCATTTTCCTGGTAGTCCGTTTTGCTCAAATAAAAATAAAGGCCTGTCTCTAATTTTGGCCTGGTTCCAATAAAGGCCTGGTCCTCCATGTGCTTGAGTAAATAAAGGCCCCGGCCTATATTAGAGGATTTACGGTAGGCTACTTAAACAGTGAGACATTGTTCACTGCTCCTTATTTGTCCTGTTAAACCTGCACCTCTGCTGCAGATGTTGGTGTTGGGTGAGAGACAGAGAAAGAGAGGGGAGATCGAGACTGTGGTGGATAAAAATAGACTATGGCGGCCGCCATAGACTAATGTATTAGTGGGAAACCCTGCTAGTTATCCAGAGTGTTGTTGATGTCTGGAGATATTTCTTTCTTAAATTCATGCAGTTCTTATATTTGAAGAGTCTAGTGGGGCGACGGTGGTGCAGAGAGTAGAGCGGGTCGTCTTGTGACCAGAGGGTCGGCGGTTCGAATCCTGCAGGTGCCCACTGTCGTTGTGTCCTTGGGCAAGACACTTCACCCACCCCGCCTCCAGTGTCTGCGTACACTGGTTTATGAATGAGCGTGTGAATGGGTGACTGGTTCCTTGATGTAAAGCGCTTTGAGTGCCTAAAGCAGGTAGAAAGGCGCTGTATAAAATGTGACCATTTACCATTTAGTGGCGCTAGGCTAGGGCAAGGCTAAAGCATTTCTATGGTATCAGTTAGCCTGCATTAAAAACAGTGTGACCCACTCCACAGTGCACCTGAGGTAAATCACTTATAACACCAGACTAACCATATAAATGTCTGTGTTAATAGAATCATTTAAAATAACTTATATTTGAGCAGCATCAGCTTCGTGGCTGTAAGCTAACGCAGCGGCGGAGTGATCTGCGAGAAAATAGTCCCTCAAAATGCGGTAATTCATGTGATACAAGGTCAGTTATATTTCAAACATGATTCTATTAACACAGACATTTATATGGTTAGTCTGGTGTTATAAGTGATTTACCTCAGGTTGCACTGTGGAGTGGGTCACACTGTTTTTAATGCAGGCTAACTGATACCATAGAAATGCTTTAGCCTTGCCCTAGCCTAGCGCCACTAGACTCTTCAAATATAAGAACTGCATGAATTTAAGAAAAACATATCTCCAGACATCAACAACACTCTGGATAACTGAGGCCCTATGTCAAAAATCCCGAAATATCCCTTTAAGTTGTATTATTTTTGTACAGAGGGACATAACAAAACTGTCCCTCTTACATTGACCCCCCCATAGTCCCAATAGTCCAACTGAAATAAACAAAAAGGAAGAGTGTCTCTCACGGCAGCGCTGAGCACCATGTCCATAGAAGTAAGCGCTCAACACAACCGCTGGTGTTAGCTCTGTACGAGTATATCGAATGTTTAAAACGTCTAAAACCACAAGTCACCGAGCATACGCAAGTAACTGTAGCGAATCACCGGGGCTGGAGAACGATGACAACGCGTTTACTTCTACAATAACCACAACATGCTACGGCTGAGCTCACGGCGGCCATCACTCTGCCGGCGTGTGACGTCAGAGGGAGAGGTCAGGAGGGCCGAGCAAGAGAGACGGAGCACCTATTATAGGGTACGGGAGGAGGGCGCCACACCCGTATCACTACACACTCTTGGTGAAGGTGGGAGTGGTTTAATGCGGATTCTTGTCTTAAGTTAAGATCCATGAAAAATGTGATTTATTTCCCCATTTTTCAGCTGGTCTTAAACTTGTGGTCGGGACTGTACATGTGCACAACACTAAATGTCTGCGTGCACTGGTGTATGAATGAGGAGTGAATGGGCCACAGGTTCCTTGATGTAAAGTGCTTTGAGGGCCTAAAGCAGGTAGAAAGACACTATATAAATATGACCATTTACCATTGATTTATTTACTACAAAATCCCAGTATGGCTCTAAGATGACTGGGGCCATGATGACGCCGAGGCTGTTGAATGTAGGGCTGGTAATTACGTGAGAATGTGCTCAGCGAAGCTTTACCAGTAAGACTTTGTAAGGGTAGTAGCAAATCTGAACAAGCTCCTGACTCACGCTTTGCTCACACGCTACAGAACAAGAAGACCATGTCAGTGAGATTAGCTGATAGACAACGGTCGACACCATAATCATTCTGAACATAACGTGAAGTACAGATAATATACAAACACATAGACACAAACAACTGACTCACTGATAGGCAGTCACCCTCTCTGCGTAGAGGAGTGCAAGACTAGGATAAAAGACAACTGTCGACGGGGGTCTGGACTTCACTTCTTCTCTTTCTCTGAAGTCACCAGCTGGTTATACTGCTTTGTAACTAGGAACAACGGCAATAAAAGCCTTATCTTTGAGACGACTTCTATCTCCAGTGTATGCTTTGGCCATATCCAAATACCTGTTCTCGCGTGATACCAGTAAGACTTGATTTACTTGTTTGTTTTGCTTTTTTTTCACGTTTTACTTGTTTTACTTGTTAATCTCGTCCTCCTGTCTGCTCTATAAAAACAGCTCATCATCTTCAGTCCTGCAGTCTCCTGACTTAGAAGTGAAGGTAAGTCTGCTCCTCATCGCTCCGGCTTTTACACAGAGAGCCTCTTATCAGTTGTATTTGATGATTTCAGATGGCGGCTAACAGCCCACTGATCGTCTTCCTCTGTTTGACCGGCGCTCTGCTGACGGCTGGATTTGTACGTTCACCTCATTTATCTTTAAACTAATGTCTTTTTGATCATGCTTTAATAACTCTGTTCATTGTTCCACACACACAGATTCCACTCCCCCCTTGTGAGTTTGACTACATTCACTTTAATACAGCGACAGCATAACTCACATTGACTCTATTGATTTTATTTTTCTAGGGGAAGGCTGTACTAGGGGCTGGAGTCAGTTTGGAACCCGCTGTTTCAAGTTTTTAAAGCTGAGAAAACCTGGACAATGGCAGAGGTACAGGACTAACATTTAATGATGCAAAAGTTGTTCATTTTTACTTTTTGACTTGTGTTGCTCATTCATTGGGATTTTGAGTTTACTTTAAAGAAAAGGCTCCAGGATTAATTGTTTGGAAGGTTTTCACTGCTGACGGAGCCTCTCACCAGAAAACCTCCAAAACGATTGATCCTGGAGCGTCATAGAGACCACTGTGATGGAAAGTAAAGGCGCCATGCTGCCCACTCATACAGCCACTGGGTCTTTACAAGCTCAAATAAGCACAAATATCAGCTTTTTTTCTAATGGAATCACGAAGAAGAAGCTAACAGGCTAACGGGCAAAGCTAACTGCGGGCGAGCGCCACTTAAACAGTATTTACAGCCAAGTTTGAGTGAAATAAATGTTCTCCATTGTGTCATTGGAATTAATGAGTAAAAAACACAACATGCTATGACACCTGCAGTGGCGCTTATGGCCTTTAGGGGCATGAGTTACTTAGTACTGATTTAAAGGGACTATAGAGAGTTTAAACATGTTACAATTATGTATTTTCCTCCCCCTACATGTTCCAGCCATGTCCTAATGTGTAGAATGAGCCCAGACCTGTTCAGCACTACTGCCTCTAAAATCCTGCACTGTCACTCACAAAGGTGTTACTTCGGGTCCGAGGTGCCGTCATGCACGAGCTTAATATAGAGACTGCAGTTACGCTTTAGACCTGAGGGGGCAGTAGCGAGTATAAAAATGACCAACTTGCATCTAGTCCCTTTAAGGCTCAGAGACTTAACTCAGGTGATTATTTGGTGTTGTTTTAAACAGTAAGAGCACATCCTAAAACCGACCTTAACCCCTCCCACACTCACAGGAAAGCTGCAACAATCTTGGTGGAAACCTGGCCTCCATCCACAGCGATGAGGAGAACGCCTTCATCAATGGTCTGATCAATGGGCCCGCCTGGCTCGGCGGAAATGACATGGATCAGGTAACAGCATACGCTCACAGCCGAGTTGTGGAGAGTTGAAATGTTACGTGTGCAAATGTAAACAGGAGGGAGTGTGGAGGTGGACCGATGGATCTCCTTGGGACTACACAAAATGGTGGGGCCGGAGCCGAACAACCTTGGCGGGAACGAGCACAGCCTCGAGATCTACGATTACGGTAACCAGTCACACATACCCATTCAGACATATGCACACACTTGATTTCCAGTTGGACTCAGCCATCTCTCTGCCCTGAGGCTCGGCTCTGTTACATGTTTTTGATAACAGGACTTTAACGATACTTGGTTTTCGATACCGATACTTTTTCGATACCAATGCTAAATTATTTGTTAAATCCATAAAACAGATTAATAAAGTTAATTTATTCCTTTTTCTTCCATTTAATTTCTTTTGCATTTGTATCATTTGTTTGAGGTGAAACGACCAAGGGCGAAAAAAAACACTTTACACATTTTTTAACCAATTTTCTCAGGTTTCTTCTGTTACAACCCAGCTCTGCTCGGGTAAAGGGAAGTAACAAAAATAACAAGATGTAAAAAGGTTAAATAAAGTTGTAATGTAATAAAAAGGTGTGTAAAAGGTCATTTAACAAAGTAGAACCAAAAATAACCAAAACAAAGGCTCTTGACATATTTACAAAAGGTTAACCAAAACAAAGGCACTCAAACTAAACAAACAAAATCAAAGTACACAAAAGTAAACAAGACTAACATTTTTTCCCCAAATTATTTTTCAAATTTGTTCCACATTTTCCGTGTGTTTTTTCTACTTCTTTCCCCAATTTCGCCTCAACATTTTAGATTTTTTTTCTTTTCAACATGTTTTTCACTTTTTTTGTATTTCTTTTACATTTTGACCAACAGCATCAAAACTTGAATATAAAGATTTGATATTTCTTTTGTTTATTTTTTCGATGCCAGTGTTACCTACACTGGTATCGTTTAACGCTGCCCAGCCCTGAGTTATGTTCATTTTTTACAAATCTCAGAGCTAATGGCTATTGTTGAATTAAATAGGCAAGGCAAGGCAAGGCAAGTTTATTTGTAGAGCACAATTCATACACGAGGCAATTCAAAGTGCTTCACAGTTGCAGAAAAAATTACAAAAAAAACAGATAAAATCAATCAATAAAACATCAACATAAAGTTAATCAATGACAGTAAAAGTCAAGAGTGCAGATAAAATACTTTCAGTTTTCATATGCACGGGTAAAAAGAGCTGTTTTCAGCCTGGATTTGAACATTGTCAGAGTTGAGGCCTGTCTCACATCCTCATGAAGACTGTTCCAGATTTTAGCTGCATGAAGCTGAAACGCAGCCTCACCGTGTTTATTATTGACTCTGGGAACCACCAGGAGACCCCTCCCTGAAGTTCTCAGGGCCCGAGATGGTTCATACGGCTCTAACATGTCAGAGATGTACTTTGGTGCTAAACCATGAAAAGACTTGTACACAAGCAGAGCTGTTTTAAATAAAGCTCCTTCTAGAGCAAACCATGTGTAAAGTTTTTTCATAGGACTTGAACTTTTATAATTGTGTGTCTCTGTTTGATCTTCAGGCCCCGCAGCCACGTTCTGGAATGATAACCTGTCGACCAGGAAGATGGGCTACATTTGTGCCAAAGAGCCTGACTGGATTCCGTAGTAAACCAGTATTCTGTGTTTGGAATGATCCCGACTGCTTATTTGAACATTAAAACATAAGCATCAGCATCAACCTGGGTGTCTGGCTTCTTCTGTTGTTTTATTTCTTTATCATGGATAGGCTGAACTGATATAAGGGATTCATTTGTTTACAGACTTTGATCCAATAGGTACAGTATGAACCCAGGAGGAATTGGTCATTATTTACCCAGCACAGGTTTAGTGTCAGGTGGGGCGAGAGTCACGACGGGTTATGGATGTATGAAGTTTGTCATGATTTTAACCAAATAAGTTATTGCAATTAAAATGGAAAAGGACAAGGCGAGAGCAAACTCTGAACGTCCAAGCAGGAGAGGAGCAGGGATATTAACATAAAAAAAACAATGAAAAACATAAAGCAATGCCCCCAACTTAAAATAATTACGCTTAAAAGCCTTTTAGATACCAGGGGCCTCATTCACTAAGCCCAGTGCTAAATTGCGATAATCGTTCAATAATAAACTGACTGTTTACCTGGAAAACATTCTGGCAGATGCGCAAACAGCTTTAGAAGGGGCAGGCGTACATTGACCATATTTATTGTCGATTTTCAGAAGGCATTTGATTGGGTGAACAGGACTCTTCTTTTTGTCTTTCTGTGGCTCATAAACCCCATAAAGTCAGGAGCTTTTATGTTCCTCCGAGGCCTGGTGATGTAAATCCAGATCCATGGCGCTAGGGCAGGAGAGGAGGTGGTTGATTGGCAGGTGCAGATGTGGAGGGCGGGACAATGCAGAGTCCAATCCACCCTGAGCTCCATCCACTGTACACTTTGCGTTTTGGCTTCGGCGTCAGTAGTAGTGTCTGCAGGAGGATCTGGACTCGGTTATGGCTCAGTACTCCGGCTCTGTAGGATAATAAAGTTCATACTGGAGCCACAAACCGCCAGGAGTCGGCAGTTGAAGTTGAAGTTGTTTATTCCTTCATGTTTAAGGTTCTGCAACAGCTTTCAAAGTTCACACATGCATGAATATGAAAGTATCACTCGCATTTGTAGAAAACAAAGCACACATTGGCGACAAAACAAATTGAGGAGAACAAAGGCCAGAGGCACAGAAAGGCCTAGTACAGTGGTTCCCAACCTGGGGGGCGGGACCAGAGCTTTCCTGGTCAGAGGGTCAGGTCATAAATGAGCAAAATAAATGGTCTAAAATCATCAAATATGACTGCGTAAGGACTACAGGTGCATTAAACACTCCAGTTTCAGTGTATTTGTTTGAAATTAATACTTATTAGCAATTTCATCTTTTGATACATTTGTGGGGTCCACAATTTTAGGCTGGGGGGCCGCGGCTTGACTACAGCACGCGCAGGGGGGCTTCAAGCAAACAAGGTTGGTAACCACTGACCTAGTATCCAGTCCAAGGCTGTTTCTCAGTTCTCAGAGTGCAGACTCTGTACTTGTGAACTCCTGAGTACGGACTTGAGGAGTTCACGAGTGTGGACTCGGCTTTTTCAGCGTTTGGAACAAGTGAACTCAATGACATCACAGGAAGTAGCTCATGAACATGGGGCTGTGAGCTTTTATAACATTAAACAACCTCATAAAATTAAAAGGGTGAGACACTGCAGGTGAAGTGGAAAGATGTTTATAAAGACATCAATTACAAACTTTTGCAGAAAACAAAATAAAATGTGTATGCTACGTTTAGTCAATTTCACATAATGTATTTATACATAAGGCATTATATGTAAAGTAATATATATATATATATATATATATATATATATATATATATTATATATATATATATTACTTTACTTTATATTATATATATATATATATATATATCTTAAGTGCAAACTGAAATAAAAAATAGGAAAAATCATTTTTTTAAAATTGAAACTGTTTCTGAAGTTCCCATACAAAGATTTGTCTGCAGTGCCCCCTTAATAAAACAATGTCAAAATTAAATGCATTTGTCCTCAATAACCTGTTCAAGACATACGACTTCAAATTCATCTATTGCTGATTGTTGTGAGAAAATGAAAGTATGACCAAAGTTGTTTCAACACTTCTGCTCAGAAACCCAGTAAAAACCATATTGAGCAGGAGACACTTCTCTGGGGATGAAATGGGTCATAGCCATGTTTATTTACATGCGCACGATCAGCTGTTAATCAGCTGAAGGGCGGCTCGGTGCGCCCGGAGGAGGGGCCGTCGCAGGCGGAGGCTCGCGGTGATCCACGTGGTCAAAGCCAAACGGATTGTGGGAAATATAGCTGGAGGAGAATGCACAAGCCTCCTCTGATGCATGCTCGGTAAAACGGGCGGAGCAAGTTCTCATCCGGGGATTTACAGCGAACTTGCTGAGAAGCGAACTTTGAATTGGAACAGGACTTGGGCCGTGCGTGATGACGTTTCACAAGTCCATGAGCCACAAGTCCACACAAGTACACAGATTGAGAAACGGCCCAAGCCTCACTGTGGGCTGGGTGTGGCAATCCTGATCTCAGGTGCCACCATCTTGTGGGGGAGATGGGACTACAGTTCTTGAGTGGTGAGGAGTTTGTGACAACTGTACAAGCTGGACCGTGTGTTCACAGATATGAGCAGTTCTTATGTGGTTTCTACTGATCAGAGCAATCAAAAAGCTTTTAACAGCCTTCTGTAGCCGGAATAAACCATTTCTTTGGGTATGTTATAATGTGACACATTCTGAAGTTTATAGGCTTTATTCCTATTGTCTATACAAGTTATAAATCTCAATATAAAAATCTAAAAGGAAATCATATTTTTACCCTTTATATTATTTCAAATAGAAGACAGTGTCTTCTGATGATTTGGACTTTCATATTATGTAGAAATCCTTTTCTGTCTCTGTCCACTCTTATATTCTCACATCCTCATGAAGACTGTTCCAGATTTGAGCTTTAGCCTCAGCGTGTTTAGTCCTGACTCTGGAACCACCAGGAGACATAACATGATCTAACATGTCAGAGATGGACTTTGGTGCTAAACCATGAAAGGACGTCAGTGCAGAGACCGGAGCACTGGACTAATATGGTTGTATTTCCAGTTACTCACAGTACTCAAGTAACATTTCCTTCAAGTATTTTTTTTTATTGTCTTGGTCACCACCTTCCACTTTTACTCGAGTAAAATGACTTCAATCTAATGTTACTCTTTCTTGAGTAAATATATTGGCTTCTCTACCCACATCTGTTCGATTCTGAAGAAAAGCTTCAAAACAGCATCAATGACATTTACATATGGATTACTTCTACTAATCTTCCCTACTCTTTATGAAGCACTTTGAGAGACTTGTGTCATGTGAAAAGCGCCAAAAAATAAGAATCCTCTCCATTCCAAACAGTAAATCAGTCCTGACTTTCATTATAAAAGTATAGATCATTTGGTTCTAAGTTCAGACGATAGTGCTCAAAATGATACGTTGAGATGTTGATTTAACTGTTTTCGAGCCAATAGAGAAATGTAAAACTCTGAACACTGAACTCGATGATCTGCGCCTCATTATCCGCCTCTATGGTAAACATAGAGCTGAGTCTATAAGTCGGAGGCTGGAGGCGACAGAATGATCAGTGGAAGGAGGAGACTGTGTTGATTAAATTCACAGGGGTCCAGTTCAGACGCAGCAGCAGCATCACACCCTCCATTACACTCACTGATGGGTTAGTGCTACAGGAGTTCAGCGTCAGGAGCAAGATCCAGATCCAAACTTTCACTGCTGAATGTGAGATCCTGCAGATCCAGACCTGGCACATTAGTGGGCTGTATGTGGGCGGGACAGACTCCCATGGTCAGTGGTGATGTTAGAACAACCTTTCTCCTCAAACCAGACTCACGTGACTGGCGAGAGAAAAGAAGGTGGTCCTTCCTTAGGAGAGCAGTGCTCAGTGCTGCTTGTAATAAACCAGTGGTTCCCAACCTGAGGGCGGGTCTCCACGGGGGTGCGCCTGGGTTTTTCAAATGATATGGTTAAAATCATCAACTATAACTGAGAAAGGACTAAACACTCCAATTTCAGTTTTTTTGTTGGAAATACTTATTGTTTATTTGTTTCTTTGGTTGGGACAGTGCATGTTAATGAACATACACTCATGCATGTAAACAAGCCACGCCAGATTGTAGCCTTGGTCTAACTCGTTCTGTCAAACACACTCGCATTCATCCTGGCCTATTGTACATGTTTTTAGTGGTAGGGCAAACCTACACAGACACAGAGAACATGCAAACTCCACAGACAGGCCCGTCCGCTGGAGGGGGCGCGGCCCGACTACAGCACGTGCAGGGGGGGCTTCAAGGATCACTGTAATAAACCTCGGGGTCTTTAAGTCAGGAGAACAGGGGATGGGAGGGCATCTGACACAGCAGTGCTAACAAATAAACATTTGAAATATCTATTCTCAGCTTAATAAAAAAGTTCTGTGTAATGAAATCCAGCCCTTAGAGATAAACCCTCTGTGTTTCTGTAAACTCATAACACGTGTAGAAGTGAATATCGATGTAAAGATTAAAATGACTCACGTCCCAAACCACTGTGAGCATGTCTGTATTACTCTGTGGTCCTGGGACTCCTGGAGGCTTTATTAACCTTACACATATTATAACGGGAGGTTTCTGTGGACTGAAGCTGGATGTTCTTTAAGTGACTTTTTCAAAGCGAGCGACTATCCAGGTGAGCTAAACCACCGCAAACTCAACACAGGCCGGTCCCAAACCCCTGAACGAGGTCCCAGAACATGAACGCCACTGGATAGATGGTTCCTAATCAGCGACAGTAAATCCTCCCACACAAAAGAGCATATTTCATTTCAGTAAGTGGTCCATTGTGGTCATTTTTCCTCAAACCAGACTCACGTGACTGGCAAGGCGGAGTAGAGTGAGCACGTGCTTTTGTTTGTCTTCACATTTCAGTTGAGCGTAAACCACAGACATGGACCCGCGCTGCAGCGGGACGGGCTCAGGACACGGACCAACACGGTGGGACACGGTAAATAAAGTCTTTAGTTGATATGAAGAATACGAGGCAGCGCCATATAAACGAGGAAACCGGAGTACCTGGAGGAAACCTACGCAGACACAGAGAACATGCAAACTCCACAGAAAGGCCCGTCCGCTGGAGGGGGCGCGGCTCGACTACAGCACGTGCAGGGGGGGCTTCAAGGATCACTGTAATAAACCTCGGGGTCTTTAAGTCAGGAGAACAGGTGGATTTGAGGGCATCTGACACAGCAGTGCTAACAAATAAACATTTGAAATATCTATTCTCAGCTTAATAAAAGAGTTCTGTGTAATGAAATCCAATTAGAGATAAACCCTCATCCATGCATTTGTCTCCAGCAGGTTAGACTACTGTAACGGCTGCTCACTGGCCTTTCTAAACGAGCTTTTAGAGCTGCAGAACATCCAGAACGCTGCTGCTCAAGTCCTGACAAGACCACATTAGTCCAGTGCTCCGGTCTCTGCACTGGCTTCCTGTCACTCAGAGAATAGAATTTAAAACAGCTCTGCTTGTTACAAGTCTTTTCATGGTTTAGCACCAAAGTCCATCTCTGACATGTTAGAGCCGTATGAACCATCTCAGGGAGGGGTCTCTCAATATTGTGAAGTATAAAGACTAAACGTAAGCTCTACAAATAAACTTGCATTGCCTTGTTATGCGTTTGAGTGTGGACATACATGTTTAGAGATAATAATAATAATCATATGAAAGTAAAGTTGACTCAATTAGCTTTTGCTTCAGTCGAATACATTCATATATTTTTAATTGACTAATATTTGGTGAAAAAAAAGACAAAATCTTGACAAAAGCTGAATGACATTTTCATCCAAAGTAAATTAAAATAAGTCGTAAAGATGAACGCAGCTGTCGAGCCCAGAGAGTGAACGATCGTTTCACTTCAAGTTTAAAACTATAAAAAGAAATGTTAAAACGTGTCTGTACTCACTCTGTCCCTCAAACTTGCGGATGATCGTGTCCAGGAAGGTGTTCTGCGGCGCCACGTGTCCACGTCTCACCGGCATCTCGCTCCCTCAGGACGAGCCCAGCTGCAGGGCTCCTCTGTGGGCTCCTCTGTAGTGTGGGCTCTTCTCTGGGCTCCTCTGTAGTGTGGGCTCCTCTCTGGGCTCCTCTGTAGTGTGGGCTCCTCTGTAGTGTGGGCTCCTCTGTAGTGTGGGCTCCTCTGTAATGTGGGCTCCTCTGTAGTGTGGGCTCCTCTGTAATGTGGGCTCCTCTGTAGTGTGGGCTCCTCTGTAATGTGGGCTCCTCTGTAGTGTGGGCTCCTCTGTGTGTGGGCTCCTCTGTAATGTGGGCTCCTCTGTAGTGTGGGCTCCTCTCTGGGCTCCTCTGTAATGTGGGCTCCTCTGTAATGTGGGCTCCTCTGTAGTGTGGGCTCCTCTGTAATGTGGGCTCCTCTGTAGTGTGGGCTCCTCTGTAATGTGGGCTCCTCTGTAATGTGGGCTCCTCTGTGTGTGGGCTCGTCTGTAATGTGGGCTCCTCTGTGTGTGGGCTCCTCTGTAGTGTGGGCTCCTCTGTAATGTGGGCTCCTCTGTAGTGTGGGCTCCTCTGTAGTGTGGGCTCCTCTGTAATGTGGCTCCTCTGTAGTGTGGGCTCCTCTCTGGGCTCGTCTGTAATGTGGGCTCCTCTGTGTGTGGGCTCCTCTGTAATGTGGGCTCCTCTGTGGGCTCCTCTGTAGTGTGGGCTCCTCTCTGGGTCGTGTGGGCTCCTCTGTGGGCTCCTCTGTATGTGGGCTCCTCTGTAATGTGGGCTCCTCTGTATGTGGGCTCCTCTGTATGTGGGCTCTCTGTAATGTGGGCTCCTCTGTAGTGTGGGCTCCTCTGGTCTCTGTAATGTGGGCTCCTCTGTTGTGGCTCTCTGTATGTGGGCTCCTCTGTGTGTGGCTCCTCTTAGTGTGGCTCCTCTGTAGTGTGGGCTCCTCTCTGGGCTCCTCTGTAGTGTGGGCTCCTCTCTGGCTCTCTGTATGTGGGCTCCTCTCTGGGCTCCTCTGTGAGCTCCTCTGTAGTGTGGGCTCCTCTGTAATGTGGGCTCCTCTCTGGGCTCCTCTGTGAGCTCCTCTGTAGTGTGGGCTCCTCTGTTGGTCTGGTCCGCTCTGAGGTCTCCTGAAGTCTGATCTCTGTCCCACATGAGCCTCACAGGCAGAGCTCTCTCTCTCTCTCTCTCTCTCTCTCTCTCTCTCTCTCTCTCTCTCTCTCTCTCTCTCTCTCTCTCTCTCTCTCTCACTCACTCACTCACTCACTCACTCACTCACTCACTCACTCACTCACTCACTCACTCACTCACTCACTCACTCACTCACTCTCTCACTCATCTCTGATTGGCTGATTCTCTCCAGTCACTTTTACTTTACGATAGTGCGTTTGTGTTTATTTACTTCTCGAAAGTGTTCATTCAATAAGAGAACTCTGAGTGAAACATTAACGCTACAGAAAGGTCCTAAAGACCAGTTTAAAAAGCAGCACATGTGCAAAATAGTAGAAAAAACTGGATGAATGAGAGGCTTGTACTAGACATAAAGCATAGTTGTAAAGTAATCAAGTCTTTATCTAGTTTAAAGTTTAGTTTACATTTTATTCCCAACACTTTACAAGGATAAATAGAGCAAATGAACACAATACATGTAACATCAGTGAAAGCTTTCTGCTATAGACCTTACCTGGTTTCTTTTATTGTGGCACGTTTTCTCGACATGCTTCTGCTGCCCCCTGCTGCTCACAGGCGGTAATGGTGAATTTACAACTGTATGATGTACAGCAGATTATGATACACAGCCTAAAAAAACAAAAATAAAGGGAACACTTGAACACCACAATGTACCTCGAAGTGATCCCTTTATTTTGTTTCCATCTAGATTTAGTGACGACAGTGGTGCAGTTGGTAGAGCAGGTCGTCTCATGATTGAAAGGTCATGGGTTCGAATCCAAGCTCCCGCAGGTGCGCTCTGTCATTGTGTCCTTGGGCAAGACACTATCCCCACCTTGCCTCCAGTGTCTGCGTACACTGGTGTATGAATGACTGGGTGACTGGTTCCTTGGTACACCAGTAACAGGCAGTAAATGGTAAATGGTCTCAACTTATATAGCGCTTTTCCACCTATGATGTACGCAGACACTGGAGGCAAGTTGGGTGAAGTGTCTTGCCCAAGGACACAACAACAGTGTGCATCTTCAGGAGGCGGGATTCGAACCCCCGACCTTCCGATCATGAGACGACCCGCTTTACCATCTGCGCCACCATCACCCCAGTAACATTCTTTCAAAACAATTTTATCTTTTAACAAACTGGATTAATTGCAAAATACAATAGGTCATCAGTCAGTCTTGAATATTGTGAGAGCACGACAGTATGTTCCTTTACAACTGAACACAAATGCATTAAGTGCTTTGTTGTTTTACCTCCTTTTTTCTTCGTTTTTTCCTCAAGTACTAAATTAAACCTTAAACCTGTCTTGGTCTCTGTTTGCTTTTGGCTTTTTTCCTTATCCTTCCCGATGCAACACTTTTAAAACATGGCCTTATTCAGTTTATCTACTGGTCTGAAAAATGTATCACATAATCTGCCTTGAATGTCTCTAACTCCACCTTTGTCTGACATAATATGACCATGTTCATTAACAGCACAGACTTGGAGGGAAAGTTACATCTACATAGTTTCTAATCAGTTTAATTCTCCTCAGACAGTCTGTTAGACTCAGCCACTATTGATCTGATCGGCCTAATTGTCTTTATTGCATAATCAATTAGACTGGAATGAGCTGCCCATTACCAGAGTTACAGACGTGTTTATGGACATCATGCCTCAATCAGGGGCGACGGTGGCGCAGATGGTAGAGTGGGTCGTCTCATGATCGAAAAGGTCAGGGGTTCGAATCCCACCTCCCGAAAGTGCACACTGTCGTTGTGTCCTTGGGCAAGACACTTCACCCAGCTTGCCTCCAGTGTCTGCGTACACTGGTGTATGAATGAGAGGGTGAACGGGTGAGTGGATCCTTGCTGTAAAGTGCTTTGAGTGCCTAATGTAGGTGGAAAAGTGCTATATAAGTTGAGACCATTTACCATTAGTTTTTCTTTGACTGAGGTACTACTACTACTATTATACAACTAAGCTCTTTGGATTGTGCTTTGCAAATAAACCTGCCTTACAACTAAACCATTTACTAAAACTAATTGTCATCAACATCCATAAAAACATATTTAGAATGTCTCATAATCCCCGCCTTAAACAAGTGCATTTTCACCAGTTCGGCTTTACCCAAATCTAAAAGCTTCTCGACAGGAGATCACACAGACTATAGGTCAATGCAATGCCTCATTTGAAAGCTAAGACCCACAAAACTAATCGAAGCTTCATCCTCGTTATGATTAGTTCCATTACACGAAGAAAACTGAGTGCGGCCAAAACGCCACAAAAAAGCAACGAAAATGTGATAAAAAGTGATAAAAAGAAAATGAAAATGTGACAAAACTAAAAAAATCTTGACAAAAATAAATGAAAATGTGATAAAAATGTGATTAAAAAACTCAACAAGAACGAAGAAGAAGCCTAGATAAGTTTTGCAGGTCTTAGCTTTCAAATGAGGCATCACACTGGCCTATAGGCTGTAAACTCTCCAGTCGAGAAGCTTTTAGATTTGGGTAAAACTGGAGAAAAAGTGCTCGGTAGAGGTGGGGGTTAAGGGGTTAAGTAAGATGAACTGAGAATGTGGAGTTAGAGCGGCCTCTGCTGGTTGAATAAGGGTAGACGCAAAACTTTTTATTATTGACGTTTGTACAAGGATTTAGCAGATCAACTGACTAACAAGAAGATTAAAAAAAGCTCGCAAATTATAAAGAAAAAAACTAAAAGGTCGACAGTGACGCAGTGTAACGTGCTCGTAGACCAGCAGTGCACGAGCTTAAGCAGCACGAGGTAAGATTCCCGATATTAAACGTTATTTTTAGTGGTTTTACACGGATAAAATGCCAAGAAAGTCACATTTATAACATGTAGAAATATCTCGTCTTTATTGTGAAAACGTTGAACACGAGTTTTGCGTGAATGTTGGTACTTTTATTGTATATTTGGTGAAACTGAACTTGCTAACCTGACGTTTTAAGCTAACATAACGTTCACATTTGCGGCTCTGCGAGAGGTCGTTTAGGTTGATTTTCTTTGATTATTCTGTGTAAAAGGAGCTGCTTTGGAGGAGAGTGAGCAGAGAATCCGCCTTTTAACATCTCCAACAGGTACGTGACGATATAAATGTATTTAACGTGCTCTCATAGCGCTTCGACTCTTATTTTAACTAAAGCTAGTAGCTCAGTTATAAACTAGTTAACTGCTTTTGGTAAAAAAAAAGAAAAAAAAGAAGGGCTAGATAGAAGATAGAAAGAAAGTCAAATGTTGTGTTGAACAAATTGGTCACCAATCTGTTTTCAGTCAAAGACACACAACTTATTTAATTGCACATTCAAATCCCAGTGTCTGTGAAGTGTCAAGACTAAAACGACTTCTTAAAACAAAAGCAAAGTCAGGATAAACCAGCACTAAACCAGGTCTAAACATGGTCTAGGCCAGGGCTCACATATTAACGTTAGATTATAGGAATGTTTAAAGTGCATATGACAGGTTATCAAGATTTTATAATTCATCTTGATTTGGTGGGATAATACCTGTGTTAAGGAAAATATCACAGTTTTACACCCATAAAATATCAGCTTGTGGAGAAAATATGATTAAAAAGTCAAACTGTGGTTAATCTAACAGGGAAATGTCCTTAGCAACTCCTTAGCAACAGTAGAACGCTGGTGCAATAAAAATACAGCAGATGGCGCTCTTTTGTAGGTATTTGACAGTCTTTTTTCTTATATTCTTGATCAGATTTTATGATTAACTATATTTATATTAAACTGAATTTGTAATTTACTTCAATAAATAAGTTATTGTGCGTGTGGAGTCAGCCATTTGTTAAATGCACTTCTGGTGCAGTTTTCTTCAGCTCAGGTGTAGCTCGTTTTATTTTATAATGTTTATACAATTCTTTGCAGTCATTAAAAGTTTGCTTATTTAGAAATGCAGCTTATTTCATTTCTTTTTAATATATTTATAAGAAGTTGGTTCCAGGCAGGAAATAAGCTCCTCCTTAACTTTACGCCGCCTGCATCAAAACAAAAACAGCCACCATGCTGACAGGACACACGTGCATCGGCATTTTGAGGAACAGCGGAATTACAGGAGTTCATCTGTGCACACAAGGACTTTATTTTGCCCCCAGGACGTTTACGCTTTTCCATATCCATACCAGGATGGATATTTTAGCTGCGTGTGGAGCAGTGGCTGGCCTACCCAGTGGCTAAGGAGCCGATGTTTTCCAAAACTTGGACATTATTTATGGGATACTTTGAGGACTGAAGGCTTTCACACAATGGAAAAGCGATGTCTGCGTTTGGTGAGTACTGTAACTTTTTGTTTTCTGCATGTTTAGTGAATCAACAGTTGGCTATAAGATACATGTGGTGGTTAGCTTCTTAGCTTCTTAGGGCTGGCGTTCACTGTGCGATTTACTTTTGTCTAAGATGTTCAGATGTCACTTGACACAAGTGGGGTTTGTAAAATCGTGAGCTGCTCTGTCTCCAGTGTGCGATGGTTCAAAGAGAGAATTGTGGCTACGACCGATGTTTGTCAATATCAGCTACAGACGTGTGTGGCCGCATGCTAACGATGCTAGCGGTGTTTTTATTTCCAGAGTCAAATCCTGCTGTTTATGGCAGGGTCACGGTACAGATCCACATCCATGTCCATATCATGTCCATATCAAACACATGAAATGACAGATTAAAGGCAGTATTTCTTTTGTCTTGAATCAACTACTTTTTATGCACTATTGTAGCTACTCTGTAATATAATAGATGTGAAGATTCTGCCAAGTCCAATGTTGCTGTGGAAACCTTGAACATGATTCTTAAATGTGCACTTAGTCTATCAACACATCACAGTCCATCAGCGGTACTACGAATTATTTTAGATTTTAAATGAAGTTGACATTGAATACTAAATTTATGTTTTGCAATAAAAGGAATTGAAAGTCTTTTATCTTTGTTTTGAACAGAACACATTATCGTTTTTCTAAAAATCTGAGCTTTATTTGATCATTTTCTTTATATTTGGCAGCAATCTCGATCTCAATACTGCAGGTACTTGCTGTATCAAAGAAAAGTCCAAAGGGAGCTAGAGACAAAAAATACTGGGAACCTCTGCTTTAAAGAACCATGGACAGTCTACACCTTTTCTGCTTAGCCAGTCTATTTGTTTCTAATTCTACATAAATATCTGTATTTGACAGCTTCCTCAGAACCTCAGCGTCATGTGACTGTGGAGCGGCTCACCAGACTTTCAGAAACAGGTACATTTGATCTGGAGTCACTCGACTGCTTCAAATACCTCTAGATGAGATTTTCTCCGGCTTTTAAAATGTGTTGAGCTGAACACTTTTACCTTTTTATGTGATTATGTGCTTTATATTTCCTCCAGGGGGCGCTGTAGCAAAGCCAGAACAGAGGACCACAGAAAAGGCTCTACAGACCTTCAGACCTGGCTGGCTCTGTCTGGGGAAACCTAGCGGTGATAACGACCGGTCAGAGTTTGCCAGGCGGTGAGTGCAGCTCTCATATAAGAAACAGAGGAGTTTCACTTTCTCCAAACGGCAGAAGCTTGTGTTTATGTCTTGTCTATTACTTTCATGTATTAAATTAAGGATGTCCTTCAGGCTGCGTTTAATAGACTACAATACTTTGTTATTGGCTTTAAATCTTTGAGACGCTTTATTAAGTAAGGAATTAACTTCTATCATCACTGCAGTTTACTTGAAACAATTTGTCTCACGTAATTGTCCAATCAAAAAGGAAAGTGAAATCAGCTGACTTTCATGCACTGGCAGTAGCTTCACTTTTGGACAGACCAGTCACAGTCGTGGATATTTTCTTTCAAGTCTCTTCCTGGACAATTTACTGTATGTTTTAACCATAGAAATAAGATTTTACCTGGACATGGCCATGAAGATAGAGATTACGGTGAGGACTGTTTCTGTTTTTGTCCGTACTTTCCTGACACATATTCTGGTCTTCAATAGCTAGAAAATCCGATGTATAAGGTTATGGCCTAATATTGAGTCAATAGCTTACTAAAATAAATATAATGTTTCAGAATACTTTCATTGTAATTGCTGATGGATAAAAAATAAAACATTGCTAAAGTCTAGAAATTAAAGTCTGAACAGTCAGTTTTGCGCCTGAGGTTGTGCGTCTGATTCGTAAGGTCTGAGGCCGTTCTGAGGCATTGGAACGAGGAGTGGAGCAGAATGTAGAAACAGCTGCAAGTCTGTCTTTTAACTGTAGTTTTGTTAAAATGCTCATCCAATTGGTAAATTCTCCTTTGCGTTAGAGCTAGGGCTGCACGTTTTCAAATTTTCATTAACCGTTAACCGAGGCCCTTAGCGGTTAATACAGACACAGACACACGAGAAAGGGGTAGTTCATTTTTAACACCTTTAATAACTGGCTGGACCACATTTGAAACTAAATTAATTTATAGAAATAAAACGCAGTGGTAAGGACAGAGCAGTTAAAGTAGGTCACTGACTTTTGCGTTCGCGGCCTGTGAACAAGGCCCTAGAATTTAATGCAGTCATATTATAGCACACTTTTTTTTTATCTACACCCATTTTTAACAGTAACAAGGTGAGTTTTGTGCCTATAGCTTACACTGCAACAAAGAGCAAATTAAATACAACATTGATTGAAATAATTAAAACACAAGAGCATAGACCCACATTTTTCTTTTTTTCAAATAAAAATCCCAAAAAATAAAACGACCAAATATGCTTGTCTTCATTTTCAGGGAATAAATTACCCAAATTAGGCACCAAATTAAATCAGGCTGCTCTACAGAAATCCTTGTATTTGAATTGCTTAGTTTTTTATTAAGAAAATTAATATTAACATGTCAGCGTGATCGGGAGTGAGACTGGTGCGCAGTCTATTTACTGTAAGTCCAGCTGCCGAAAACACCCTCTGTGAAGGTACAGATGTGCCAGGTATGCACAAATACTCTTTAGCAAGGTTGGCCGATCTGGGAAATCGACTGGCACTTAGTTTCCACCAGTCCACGGGGCTCTTTTCTAGGCCAATGGGACTGTCGCTAAGAAGGTTTTTGACTTCTGTTTCACAACTGTTGAGGGCTGATGAAAAGTAGTTTTCACCAAGTATGAGTGCCATCGCCGTGGCTGCACTGTTTTTGGCACTTTGTGCTGGGGCCACGGCCGCCTCCTCTTGCCCGTGTTCTACACTTTGTGTAACGGCTTCTGTTACATTTGGTACATTGTACGGAACATTTGCTGCAAGGCTACAGAGTTTTGCATTTGCCAGGGCTCTTTTTTCTGGAGATAAGAACCCGAGATGCTTATGGCGCGGGTCCAACATGCACGCAGTCATCGCTGGGGATGACAACATCTCAGGCTCATTAACCTGCGTGCACGTATTTAGACTTTACTACATGCAAACTTTAACTTAGTGAAATTATCAATAATCGTCTGGTTACTACCTTCATTCTTTCAGACAGTGAGTTTCGGACTCTAGTTTGAAACTCCACCAGAAGGAACAAGGAAATGAGGCTTCTGCTGCTGCCAGATTATCGTTATTAATATTATTATTATTTATAGCATTTCCAATAAAGAAGATTAAAGTGGTCTGAAACAGGGAGCACGGCAGCCGAGGAGAGAAGAGAGATGCGCTCGGACTCACTAAAAATAACAATAAGAAGGAGCTGTAAGGCAAAGCTCCAGATTGGTCCATTATCGATCTTTTCTAACTGACTCATTATATTAGGCTTCTACAAAACAACTCTGCTTATTTAGTGGGGCTGAAAGTGCACCTGATCTACCACATGTTTCAGTTTCATCGTTACATAAAGGAGAAAGCTGTGATGATCGTTCGATAAAACAGTTCAGGCCAGTTCATAAAAGATCCCTCCAGGGCAAACAGAAAGCGGAGGAGTTGGATCTAAGAGGAGGTTTAGAGAATGAAGAGACTCTCCCAAAGACAACTGGACTCATGTTTTTGTGATTCCCCTCGGAGCTGCTGCTGGATGGAGAGACGGAGAGGGAAGACGGCCAGGCCAGATGCACTAAGGCTGGGATACTGTGAGAGAGAGGATGGGGGAGAGAGTTTGGATAATCAGCTACACAGTTAGATAATAGTATTGAGCGATTCATATTCTGACACGAACAGTAAAGTATGTCTGACTCTCTGTTTCAACTGCTGATGTCATGAGGTGGTGGACGCCTGACTATCTGAAATACAGACGGCGTCAATGGATTAAGGACTGGGTTTGTTGTTTCACTGTTTTGATGTTTGATATTGGACTAGGGCTGGGCAATTAATCGAAATTTGATCGAAATCGCAATCTCTACTTTGGTCAATCTCAATAATCGTCATAGGACTTAATAATCGACAGGTTTACGGCCGTTTCTTTGACACAAACAGAACCTAGTTTGGGAGTTTGGATGGAAGACCTTTGTGTGTCAAATGAAAACATTTGTTTTGTTTGAACTGAGGTTTAAATAAAAGGTGTATCTAATTTCATGAATGAAATGAGAATCGAATCGAAAATCGAGATCGATCAATATGGGGAAAATAATCGTGATTATTTTTTTCCCAAAATCACCCAGGCCTAAATTGGACTATACAAAAACAACTTGATTTGACTCTGATCATTTCAGCCCTCAAAATACCTCCTCTACAAACCCTTTATGAAGAGCAGTCACTTTACCTCACCTGCTGAATTCTCGCTGTATTTGTACATTCACAAACACACACAAAAAAACATGTGTAATAGGTGAATCCTCCAGCCAGGTGTGTCTGACCAGTAGCCTGGTTCCACATCTGGAGACGGATCCTCGAGCATCATGTTTCCCCAGTGGCATCGAGGATGAGTTAAATGCAGAGTTTCCCTACGGGGATTAATAAAGTATAACTTAACCTTAACTTAATCTTAACCCGCTGGGTCCAGTGATATCATCACATTCTAGAACCTGCAACCCAGCATGATCTCTCTGTACAAGACCAAACATTTCTTCAAAAACTAAATACATTTCCTCCATATAATAGTATTTGCCTTTAGAATGCTGTGATGTCTCCTGCAACGCAGCAGTGACATCACAACATTCTAAAGAGCCCATAGTTTAAAAATTCCATTGCGGTAACCATGGTAACGCTCAAAATTCAGATTACTACTCTTATTTAATTGCTAATTTCTCTGTAATTCTTGAGCCAAATCACATGAAAGAAAAACTGTCACAAAGTTCGATGTCCTCTCTTTCAGCTCATATGAACTATGGTCTAATTATTTCCTCATAAAGCATATTTGTGATTTTGGCTGGTAGAAAGGACTTTCAGCCATAAAAAATATATATGGCGGGTTTGTGAATCAAATCACTATTAAGTGATGATCAGGGAAAACATTTGGACATTTTAATTTTGGAAATTTCTTTCAAAAACTGTTTTGCTCCCATAGAGTTGTAATGGGCCCAGCCCTCCAACTGAAATAGAATCCTAAAACGTGAACGCAACCTATTTGGGTCGAGGATCATCCAATGTGTTGACCGAGCCGATCAGACCCTCCATTGTCTGGGGACAACAGAAGGGCATCAGCCTATGGCTAAAATCTGATATATTTACATATTTTACATGTTCATTCATATATACTGTCCCTATTTAAATAGATACATAAATAAAGGTGTTTGTGGTCTGTGTGATTTACTGCCAGTAAGTCACAAACAGGTTCTTCTGGTGGAGATTCTCTTGCACATTCTTGCAAAGTACATCTTCATACATCAGTATTAACCCTAGCATTTTTTTGGTCAATTTTGTTTACATATTTATTTTTGTCATTGTTAGTGCTTTTCAAAACGTAGCATGTTATTTGCATTGATGATATAATTAAAAAGGGGACTCACTTTAACATTAACCTAATAAACTTTGTATTGGCCCACAATGTGGCCTTTCCTCCATGAGGAACCTGAATAATACTGTCCCTTGTGGTTCATTGGGGGTCAAATTCAATCAATCAATCAATCAAACTTTATTTATAAAGCGCTTTTCATACCGAAAGGTATCACAAAGTGCTTTAAACAATACGCCCCACATCATACATCCATACACACATGCCTACATACACAATATATCATTAGGACTAAATTAATAAATGTCAGTTAAAAGCTAAAGCTAAGCTAAATTCTGACACCGGGCAAAGGATCAATGATTATAAACCAAGATCATTCTCTTAGAAGTGTTATCGGTGAATGTTTACTCTTATGAGCTTGGTGTTCCTACAATACTGGACAGTAGGTGTTGTGTTCTTGGGCAAGACACTGCCTGTATGAATGTAGTGAGTGAGTGAAAGAATGGTGATGGTAGGAGGGGTTAATGGAACTAGTGTCCCCACCAATAGTAACACCAGACCCTCGGTGTTTGTGTGTTTGTAGGACAGGGAGCACTTGTTTTATGGGTTGTCCATGACCTGCCATGGACTGCAGATACAAACTAGCCTCAGGCTAACTCTGGTACAATGCATCACATTTAGCAACATCAGTTGGGGGCATTCCTTTATGTTTTTAATTGACTGTTTTTTAATGTTAATATCCCTGCTCCTCTCCTGCTTGGACGTTCAGAGTTTGCTCTCGCCTTGTCCTTTTCCATTTTAATTGCAATAACTTATTTGGTTAAGATCATGACAAACTTCATACATCCATAACCCGTCGTGACTCTTGCCCCACCTGACACTAAACCTGTGCTGGGTAAATAATGACCAATTCCTCCTGGGTTCATACTGTACCTATTGGATCAAAGTCCGTAACAAATGAATCCCTTGTGTCAGTTCAGCCTATCCATGATAAAGAAATAAAACAAAAGAAGAAGCCAGACACCCAGGTTGATGCTGATGCTTATGTTTTAATGTTCAAATAAGCAGTCGGGATAATTCCAAACACAGAATACTGGTTTAGCCAATCACCAAGTCACCCTTTTTGGCACAAATGTAGCCCATTTTCCTGGACGACAGGTTATCATTCCAGAACGTGTCTGCGGGGCCTGAAGATCAAAACAGAGACACACAATTAGAAAAGTGCAAGTCCTATGAAAAAAAACTTTACACATGGTTTGCTCTAGAAGGAGCTTTATTTAATTCAACAATAGCCATTAGCTCTGAGATTTGTAAAAAATGAACATAACTCAGGACTGGGCAGCGTTAAACGATACCAGTTTAGGTAACACTGGCTTTGAAAAAATAAAAAACAAAAAGAAATATCAAATCTTTATATTCAAGTTTTGATGCTGTTGGTCATCAAAATGTAAAAGAAATACAAAAAAAAACATGTTGAAAAGAAAAAAATCAAAAATGTTGAGGCGAAAATGGAGAAAAAAGTTGAAAAAACACACGGAAAATGTGGAACAAATTTGAAAAATAATTTGGGGAAAAAATGTTTTGGTTATTTTTGGTTCTACTTTGTTAACATGACCTTTTACACACCTTTTTATTACATTACAACTTTATTTAACCTTTTTACATCTTGTTATTTTTGTTACTTCTCTTTACCCGAGCAGAGCTGGGTTGTAACAGAAGAAACCTGAGAAAATTGGTTAAAAAATGTGGAAAGTGTTTTTTTTCGCCCTTGGTCGTTTCACCTCAAACAAATGATACAAATGCAAAAGAAATTAAATGGAAGAAAAAGGAATAAATTAACTTAATCTGTTTTATGGATTTAACAAATAATTTAGCATTGGTATCGAAAAAGTATCGGTATCGAAAAAGTATCGGTAAAGTACTGGTATCAAAAACATGTAACAGAGCCGAGCCTCAGGGCAGAGCGATGGCTGAGTCCAACTGGAAATCAAGTGTGTGCATATGTCTGAATGGGTATGTGTGACTGGTTACCATAAGCGTAGATCATGAGGCTGTGCTCGTTCCCGCCAAGGTTGTTCGGCTCCGGCCCCCACCAGTTTGTGTAGTCCCAAGAAGATCCATCGGTCCACATCCACTTTCCCTCCTGTTTACATTTGCACACGTAACATTTCAACTCTCCACAACTCGGCTGTGAGCGTATGCTGTTACCTGAACTGCGTCGTGTCCGCCGAGCCAGGCGTGCCCATCGATCAGACCATTGATGAAGGCGTTCTCCGCAGCGCTGTGGATGGAGGCCAGGTTTCCACCAAGATTGTTGCAGCTTTTCTGTGAGTGTGGGAGGGGTTAAGGTCAGTTTTAGGATGTGCTCTTACTGTTTAAAACAACACCAAATAATCACCTGAGTTAAGTCTCTGAGCCTTAAAGGGACTAGATGCAAGTTGGTCATTGTTATACTCGCTACTGCCACCTCAGGTCTAAAGCGTAACTGCAGTCTCTATATTAAGCTCGTGCATGACGGCACCTCGGACCCGAAGTAACACCTTTGTGAGTGACAGTGCAGGATTTTAGAGGCAGTTGTGCTGAACAGGTCTGGGCTCATTCTACACATTAGGACATGGCTGGAACATGTAGGGGGAGGAAAATACATAATTGTAACATGTTTAAACTCTGTATAGTCCCTTTAAATCAGTACTAAGTAACTCATGCCCCTAGAGGCCATAAGCGCCACTGCAGGTGTCATAGCGTGTAGTGTTTTTACTCATTAATTCCAATTACACAATGGAGATCATTTATTTCACTCAAACTTGGCTGTAAATACTGTTTAAGTGGCGCTAGCCCGCAGTTAGCTTTGCCCGTTAGCCTGTTAGCTTCTTCTTCGTGATTCCATTAGAAAAAAAGCTGATATTTGTGCGTATTTGAGCTTGTAAAGACCCAGTGGCTGTATGAGTGGGCAGCATGGCGCCTTTACTTTCCATCACAGTGGTCTCTATGACGCTCCAGGATCAATCGTTTTTGAGGTTTTCTGGTGAGAGGCTCCGTCAGCAGTGAAAACCTTCCAAACAATTGATCCTGGGGCCTTTTCTTTAAAGTAAACTCAAAATCCCAATGAATGAGCAACACAAGTCAAAAAGTAAAAATGAACATCGTTAAATGTTAGTCCTGTACCTCTGCCATTGTCCAGGTTTTCTCAGCTTTAAAAAACTTGAAACAGCGAATTTCAAACAGACTCCA
Organism: Neogobius melanostomus; assembly: GCA_007210695.1. Taxonomy (NCBI): domain Eukaryota; kingdom Metazoa; phylum Chordata; class Actinopteri; order Gobiiformes; family Gobiidae; genus Neogobius; species Neogobius melanostomus. The sequence continues at coordinate 102,460 of VHKM01000412.1, forward strand.
GTCCCTAGGACAATCTTTCCCCAGAAAAATAAAATCAATAGAGTCAATGTGAGTTATGCTGTCGCTGTATTAAAGTGAATGTAGTCAAACTCACCAAAGTACACTCCCGGCACCTGTGTGTGTGGAACAATGAACAGAGTTATTAAAGCATGATCAAAAAGACATTAGTTTAAAGATAAATGAGGTGAACGTACAGCTCCAGCCTTCAGCAGAGCGCCGGTCAAACAGAGGAAGACGATCAGTGGGCCGTTAGCCGCCATCTGAAATCACCAAATACAACTGATAAGAGGCTCTCTGTGTAAAAGCCGGAGCGATGAGGAGCAGACTTACCTTCACTTCTAAGTCAGGAGACTGCAGGACTGAAGATGATGAGCTGTTTTTATAGAGCAGTCAGGCTGACGATATTAACAAGTAAAACAAGTAAAACAGGGAAAAAAAGCAAAACAAACAAGTAAATCAAGTCTTACTGGTATCACGCGAGAACAGGTATTTGGATATGGCCAAAGCATACACTGGAGATAGAAGTCGTCTCAAAGATAAGGCTTTTATTGCCGTTGTTCCTAGTTACAAAGCAGTATAACCAGCTGGTGACTTCAGAGAAAGAGAAGAAGTGAAGTCCAGACCCCCGTCGACAGTTGTCTTTTATCCTAGTCTTGCACTCCTCTACGCAGAGAGGGTGACTGCCTATCAGTGAGTCAGTTGTTTGTGTCTATGTGTTTGTATATTATCTGTACTTCCCGTTATGTTCGGAATGATTATGGTGTCGACCGTTGTCTATCAGCTAATCTCACTGACATGGTCTTCTTGTTCTGTAGCGTGTGAGCAAAGCGTGAGTCAGGAGCTTGTTCAGATTTGCTACTACCCTTACAAAGTCTTACTGGTAAAGCTTCTCTGAGCACATTCTCACGTAATTACCAGCCCTAAATAAATAAATCAATGGTAAATGGTCATATTTATATAGTGTCTTTCTACCTGCTTTAGGCCCTCAAAGCGCTTTACATCAAGGAACCTGTGGCCCATTCACTCCTCATTCATACACCAGTGCACGCAGACATTTAGTGTTGTGCACATGTACAGTCCCGACCACAAGTTTAAGACCAGTTGAGAAAAGAGGGAAATAAATCACATTTTTCATGGTTGGATCTTAACAAGGTTCTAAGTACTTGTATAGACAACCAGAATGGGACAGAAGGGGACTCACTTTAACATTAACCTAATAAACTTTGTATTGGCCCACAATGCGGCCTTTCCTCCATGAGGAACTTGAATAATACTGTCCCCTGTGGTTCTTCGTTCCGCTCGCGTGGTTCAGATTCAGATTAAAGTCATTACGGAGGCGAGTCCTGCTGTTTTATCGTCAGCTCGGCGCGGCTGAGGTCAGGCTTCGTAATAGACACTGAAACAAGGCATTAACATCAGGAGCCACGCTGAGACCAGGAGAGACCGTCCATCCTCTGCATCCTCTGTTTCTTCTAAAAGGAACTAGTTATTAGTTATTCTTCTGGAAGACTAAGTCGTTATGTTTCTTCATTCATTACTAATAATAAAAAATCAATATACAACTTTTATTTGCCCATAATGTTTTCACTGAACAACCTGAGCTGCCTCAGAAGGTAAACCCACCAACACTAGCTGTAGTAAATGCAAAGATGACTGCGATAAACCAGCAATTCACAGCTTCACTTGTTTTTATACTGACAACCTACAGCAACAGTCCACAATAAGAGGCTCAACATGTAGCAGAGAGAGACGGAAATGATGAGACGAACAAAAGTCTCCAGAAAACTAAAACGAGGAAATATGACAAAGTGTATGTAGCGTTTGGCTTCACTGTGAAGTCGAGGGAAGACCGGTGTGTTTACTGTGTTTAAAAACATGAAAAAATAAAATAAATAATAATTCATTGGCCGGCTTTACCAAAATGTAGATCCCCATATAATAAAACATCACAGGAATAACATCGACCGGTGTCTATAAAAAAGTTGAAGAACTTGATTCACCATGCAAACATCAAATCAATATCTCTAATAATAATATTTCTTCACAAGCTCCTAAAACTAGCCTTTTGGATTCACACGCTTCAGAAATGTAAAGGAATGATTGTTTGTTTTATGTCTGTAAATATTGTTGCCTTAGATGTTTGCATATGGTGGATCAGGTTCTTAAACTGCATTACCCGTTTGCTGTATTCAGGGTTTCAAGTTTACAGACATGACTGCTTTTTTATTGATACTGGTCGATGTTATTCCTGTGATGTTTTATTATGTGGAGATCAACATTTCTAGGCCAGTGTTCTACCCCAGACAAATGGCGAGAATAAAAACAGCTCAAAACACAGATTTTCAGCAACAAAAAAGGTGAATATCATGACACTGAAACCTTTTTACTGCTCCATCAAAAGAGCCACTTCTGGAGCAAAGACATGGTGAGGCGGAGAGATGAATTAAACCTCCTCTTTACATTTCCAAACCATCTGAGTCTGGACACATCTGTTTCATCCCCGAAACAGAAGTGTTTGAATGATGGAGCTAGGAACACAAACCTCCTCATGTCGTTTTCTTTGCTCTAAATGTTCATGGTTTAAGCGCCGAGACTAAAAATTATTCACAAAATCCATACACACACACATTTCTCTGCTCCGGTTATGATCCGGTATTGATTTCACATAAAACCGTTGCTTTGGAATGATCAAGACTTCCGCTGCGACACGTAACATATGTCAGTCCACTCTACGCTGTAAAAACACCAACACGAGTCAAAATGACTGGAATTTAGAAAAATTAGATGTTTGTGCAGGAAAAAAAATATTTCAAACGTAGCTTTATCATTAAAAATCTCACAAGATTATGAATACCCATCCACAAACATGCTGCACTGTGTGAACATCAGCAACAATCCAACAGTGCAATGGGAATAAGAAGAAGACTGACTTTCATAAACCCAGTTCAGTCTAGCGCTGACGTGTCCAAGACAATTCAAAATTACAGCATGAATTTATTTAGTCTGTAAAGCTTCATATTTGTCCCTCATAAAGTAGCACTAAGTAAACTGTTTACCTTAATAAATCCTTTCCGTCGTCCCTCTGGGGTAATACAAGTGTTAATGGGATGATTGGGGGTCTTTCATCTCCCCCTGGTGTCTCTGGACAGAAAACCACATTTGTAACTTGACTGCCACCGGACCTTAAACAGTATTTACAGCCAAGTTTGAGTGAAACAAATGATCTCCATTGTGTAATTGGATGAACAATATCCCTCTGACCCTTCGCTTTTTCTGTCAGCGTAGTATTTACTCTCACAGACAATTAATGAGTAAAAAAACACAACTTGCTACGACACCTGCAGTGGTGCTTATGGCCTCTAGGGGCAAGAGTTACTTAATACTGCTTTAAGAGTGCATAAACATAAACAATGAGACAAGTCATTTATTTTTATTAGGCCACACCTCTACTTCCATGTTCATTATGGTATTGAGCTCCTTCACAATCAAGCACTAAAGTATATGTGTATTAAGGACAGTAGTGCAGTGAGACAGTGCGCAGCCTCACCTGCCGTGTGTTTTTTCAGGTGGATTCCTCCGTGACTCATCCGACAGCTGCAGCCGTGTGATTACAGACGACAGTGACAGACGGCGGCTCCACACATGGAAACCACTGACACGACGCTGTTTTACTGTTTGTTTAAGCGCCGCGTTGAGAAGTGATGAAGTGCAAATGTCGAGATGAATCTGTGGCGTAATTAATCATTTTTTACAGATGTCACAAAACAATAACAACGAGAGTTTGAGAAGCGATGTTTGATTTACGTAGATCTGCTTCATGACAGTAACGCGTCATGAAGCATTAGATTGCTAATGCTTTTTAATGACATTTAAGGCCTTAATTTTGGCACAGTTCATTTAACCCATTTAGGCCTGAAACGCCTGTGAAAACCTATGGGCGATTTCAGAGAAGACCCTGAAAACCTGAAGTTCCAGAAAGTTTCTGAAAACCTGAAGTTCCAGAAAGTTCAAGAAAACCTGAAGTTCCTGAAGTATTCAGCAATTGTGTCAACGCCGACTAAATGATTGATTTCTCAGCCTCTGTAGCAGGTAGGAACACAATTTAAAAAGTATGAGAGCTTACACTTGTGACTTCCTGAGAAATTGGATTTATTTAGATACACCTTTACAAAAATAAAATGTGTAAAAGCAAAGTGAAATAAAGTATATAGCCCTCTTATACTCAAATATAGGCCTATATTTTTTATGTTAAACCTTTGTAATTTGTGTTTTGAGGTCACTTCAAAAATGTCTAGCAGCTTCTCTCTAAACCCAAAACAATATCCACTCTTTAAAATAACATTTAAGTACAATCCTCTCGTCCTGCACTTAACTTCTCAATAAAACTACGTGATGGAAAGAGCAGAACAACTGTTTTCTGATTGTTTTTGAGTCAAACATTTTGATCGAATGAAACTGAACATCACTGTCAGAGATAACATTAAATCGCCATTTATCATACTGGGTCAAGCTGTACAGTCGTACTATCTCTGTTATAGCCTTGACTGGGGTTGCTCAGGCGCCTACTATCAGCTACTGAATGCTTTGCTTGCATGTGAGTATGACGCTCTTACATGTAGACGCTATTTACGTTCCTTCTGTGGAAGCATAGACAGACTTGAATGTTAGGACTAGCACAATGTCTTGAGTTCATGTCTCCGGGTCCCGTAACGATGGCAAATAAACTTCTCCTGCATAAGACACCCTGACTGCTGCCTATTCTTCATCAATCCTCTCGATCCAGTTTCTCTAACAATCGCGTGTTGCGGCGCCGCATTCACGTGTAAGCTCTATAAACGGACTGTAGCCGGGTTGCAACCCGAAAAAGTGAATATCTCCGCAAATATTTAACCACATTCCACTAAACAAAAAGTGTTGTGATGCTGACGCTCCCGCGCCGCTAGGAGGATGAAGTTTATAAAGCCGTCAGTGATAAAAGTTCATCGGGGCAAAGGAGCAGATCACGCTCTAAATAAAACGACCGTTCTGTCAGAAATGGAAAAATCAATTAGCATAAATCACGAGAGATGTCTTTAATCCTCTCATGGTTATGGATCTGATTTAATTGAGTTGTTTTAAAGATGGAAAAGTCATTCATTTGGTGATAAGGTCCTGTCATTTTTAATCAAGACTGAAGTGTGAAATCAGAAGCGTGGTTTTTAATCTCCTCGTTAATACAAATGTAAACCCCTCCCACTTTATGTGTCGATCTCACTGTAAGATCATTAAATATTCATTTATGCAAAACAATGTCATGCTTCACGACAACAGCTCAGAGTCTTTGCTTCTCCTCCTGTTTCTCCCTTCAGTTTCAGTGTTCCACGTGCTTCTTTAACCTCTTACCCCCCGCTTTAACCAAACGCATTTTCTCCAGTTCAGCTTTACCCAAATCTAAAAGCTTCTTGAACATCGGTAAAAATAGGTACAGAAAAGAGGATGAAAAAACACGATTTTTAATAATCTTTTTATTATTTAAGACAAACAAACAATTACCCCGGGGATCTCAGCAAAAAATAAATAAATGGAGAAAGTAAAAATAAATAAAGTAATACACTGTGCACACATGGATAGCCCACTTGCAAATGCAGAGAAGTGCCATAAAAAATAAAAATTAAAAAAAACTCAACGCAAGTTCGAATATTTGTTTACATAGCTGTGTTTTCATTACCAGACTTGTTTCAGTGCCTTAAAAATATAAAGTCATTTGTTCTTAAATTAAAGGCACACAACTTTTGTTTCATAAATGGCATTTTTGGAATGCATTTAAAAAATAAAAATAATGATCCAAGACACTTTTGAAAAAAATAATATCTGCCCCTGCAAATGAGGTCCCATTATATACAAACCTATATACCCATGTATACACATCTACACATACACATACACATATATACACATACATACATGTACACATATACACACCCGTACATATGGATGTGATTTAATAAAATTAATGTATTGTGATTAATGAAAAAATAAAAAAAATAAAAATAAAGTCAAATATTGTAATAGATAGTCCACACAGATCTTTAAGCTCCATTCAATTTTGTCAAAATTAGGGCTACACAATATTTAGGAAGAAAAATCACAGTCCAACATTAGAGGGTGCAATAAATCATTGAAGTCCTCCTCCTGAAGATGGCTCCTCTTCAAACTATTGAACTATCGTTATGATCATAATTGTAATTATTGTTATATGGAAAAAGCTTCTTTAAAAATAAACAAACAAACAGCTGATGATCTGAAGGTCTTTGAGCACATTTCTTCTTCTGAAACACTGAAGAGTCACCATGATCCCCCACAGCTGCAGCACAGAGGAGGCGTCACAAGAGGAGCTACAGGAAACAAGGAAGGGACAAACGAGGAGGTATCCGGGCAAGACTCACAGCTAAGCCACACAAGCCTCTGTCCCTGCTATTGTTCTGGCTAAGGTGTCAGAGTCAGGGCAGGAGGAGGAGGACAAAGATGAAGATGAGAAGGAGCGAGAGGAGGCGGTGGGAAGTAGAGGGAGCTGCACAGGAGGAAGAGGAAGGAGGAGCTGACCAGTGCAGGACACCACGCTCTGAAACAGGGACAAACCCAGGAGGCACTGCACCGTTTCAGCCTGTTTTTCATGCTGCTCATGCTGGCCCACAATGGCAGCGGCTCAGGACGAACCCAACACCTCATCTACGCAAATTCGTTGTACAATTGCACAAAGACAAATAAAGCACTTACATTTATATCAGACAAACCAAATACAGCACTTTTAACCAAACAAAACTCCTAATCCATCATAAAGCCTGTCATTTTCTGTGACTGAGCGCAGCCTTTGACCCCGCCTCAGGCCCTAAGCGGTGACTCCACAGTGAACTGAAGCTCTGAAGGACGTTTGCAAAGAGTCGTCGGAAAACAACTGTCAGAAGCAAATTCTTTAAGTGACAAATGTGGAGAGATATCTGAAATATGTGCAATGAGCAAGAACACAAGTATTTTAAAGACTGAAGTAAAGCTCTAAGGCATGTCCTGAGATGTAAAGGAGAGATTATGGAGCAGAGGATCCTTTGTTTTGGATAGTTTAAAACATACCTGAGCAGACATGAGAAATGTTAAAAGACGTTAAAAGCCTGGAGCGTTTCACAGACTAAATTTAAGACAAATTTAGTCGACTTTGCATTTATAATATTCATTATGATCATATTTAATCAGCTCCTCTGCTTCATGGAGCTGCTCCACATGAACAAAGCTCAGAGCTGTTCCTTTGGCAGAGGATTTACATGATCTGAGGCTCTTTCAGACGGTCAATACAAGTTAGGATGATTTTAGTCTCTCCTTTTCATTTTCATTTAGTCTTATTTTAGTCGACTAAAATATCTGGACATTTTAGTCAAAGTTTTAGTCTCATGAAAAACGTTTAATTTAGTTTTAGTCCAATTTAAGTCGTCAAAAATATCACTTTGACTAAAATTAAGACTAAATATTTTAGTCGACGAACTTAACACTGGTGCTGTTGGTACATAATGTAAATGGTATAAATTTGCATACAGTATTTTATATACTGTAAATGCTGATATATATTTTATGAGTGGGCCTCTTTTTATAAGCTATATAGATGGGGAGTCCCATTTGACTAACAACCGACTAGAGCAGGCAGGTCTGCGCAGTCACTTTGTGTCATAGTTAAAGTTGGAGGGACGAACCTCCACATAGATCAAACAAAGTGATCCTGGGGTCGTCCTGAAGACAGTTTTCACAGAAACTGACAATAGTGTATGTGTTTTAACAGTGTTTAAATCTCTGTTGTGTGAAATCAGGCTAAAGCATTTCTATGGTATCAGTTAGCCTGCATTAAAAACAGTCTGACCCACTCCACAGTGCCATCCATCCATCCATCCATTTTCTTCCGCTTTATCCGGGGCCGGGTCGCGGAGGCAGCAGTCTCAGCAGAGATGCCCAGACTTCCCGATCCACGCACACCTCCTCCAGCTGTTCTGGGGGGACCCCGAGGCGACACCAGGCCAGCTCGGAGACATAGTCCCACCAGCGTGTCCTGGGCCTTCCACGAGGCCTCCTCCCAATAGGACATGCCTGGAACACCTCCCGAGGGAGGCGACCAGGAGGCATCTGGAACAGATGCCCTAGCCACCTCAGCTGGCTCCTTTCGACGTGAAGGAGTAGCGACTCTACCCCGAGCTCCTCCCGGGTAACTGAGCTCCTCACCCGATCTCGGAGGGTGCGCCCAGCCACCCTGTGAAGGAAACTCATTTCAGCCGCTTGTATTCGCGATCTTGTCCTTTCGGTCATTACCCAGATCTCATGACCATAGGTGAGGGTGGGAACGTAGATCGATCGGTAAATCGAGAGCTTTGCCCCTGACTCAGCTCCCTCTTCATCACAACAGTCCGATACAGCGACCGCATCACTGCTGACGCTGCACCGATCCGTCTATCGATCTCACGCTCCATCCGTCCCTCACTCGTGAACAAGACCCCGAGATACTTGAACTCCTCCACTTGAGGTAAGGACTCCCCACCGACCTGAAGCGGGGAAGCCACCTTTTTCCGGTGGAGAACCATGGCCTCAGATTTGGAGGTGCTGATCCTCATCCCGGCCGCTTCACACTCGGCTGCAAACCGCCCCAGTGCGCGCTGGAGGTCCTGATTTGATGAAGCCAACAGAACAACATCATCTGCAAACAGCAGAGATGAGATCCTGAGGTTCCCAAACAGGACACCCTCCGGCCCCTGGCTGCGCCTAGAAATTCTGTCCATAAAGGTAATGAACAGAACCGGTGACATAGGGCAGCCCTGGCGGAGACCAACACGCACCGGGAACAAGTCTGACTTACTGCCGGCAATGCGAACCAAGCTCCTGCTATGGTCATACAGGGAACGGACAGCCCTTAGCAGAGGGCCCCGCACCCCATACTCCCGGAGCACCCCCCACAGGGCACCACGAGGACACGGTCGAACGCTTTCTCCAAATCCACAAAGCACATGTGGACTGGTTGGGCGAACTCACTCCACAGTGCACCTGAGGTAAATCACTTATAACACCAAACTAACCATATAAATGTCTGTGGTAATAGAATAATGTGAATTACCGCATTTTGAGGGACTATTTTCTCGCAGATCACTCCGCCGCTGCGTTAGCTTACAGCCACGAAGCTGATGCTGCTCAAATATAAGTTATTTTAAATGATTCTTCTAACACAGACATTTATATGGTTAGTCTGGTGTTATAAGTGATTTACCTCAGGTGCACTGTGGAGTGGGTCAGACTGTTTTTAATGCAGGCTAACTGATACCATAGACATGCTTTAGCCTTGCCCTAGCCTAGCGCCACTAGACTCTTCAAATATAAGAACTGCATGAATTTAAGAAAAACATATCTCCAGACATCAACAACACTCTGAATAACTAGGAAATTAGGCCCAATGTCAAAAATCCCGAAATATCCCTTTAAGTTCGTATTATTTTTGTACTGGGTTAAAACAGAGGGACATAACAAAACCGTCCCTCTTACATTGACCCCCCCATAGTCCCAATAGTCCAACTGAAATAAACAAAAAGGAAGAGTGTCTCTCACGGCAGCGCTGAGCACCATGTCCATAGAAGTAAGCGCTCAACACAACCGCTGGCGGCAGCATCCTACTGCATTCACCAAGAGTTGCTTAACGCCGTTACCTCTTCTCTGCAGGCCCGACTACTACACACCGGGGTCGTGTTGTGATGTTTACCGTCCATATAACATCGTGCTAGTTGAGCGACAGGTTTCCTCGTCACAAAGAAGAATGGTGAAAGAGAAGGCCCATCCGACAAAAGCCTGTCGATCACAATAAATGCATTAATACATTACTTAACATAAATAATAAAGGGGGAAAAGACTTTCAGACACATACTGAGTCGTTTGCGTGTGGCATGACACTATAACGTGCGCACAAACATGCCTCGACCGCCCAGGAGACGCAACGGCCCGACACAAGGAGCCACAGCCAGGAAGCTAAAACAGTTAGCGGTGTTAGCTCTGTACGAGTATATCGAATGTTTAAAACGTCTAAAACCACAACTCACCGAGCATACGCAAGTAACTGTAGCGAATCACCGGGGCTGGAGAACGATGACAACGCGTTTACTTCTACAATAACCACAACATGCTACGGCTGAGCTCACGGCGGCCATCACTCTGCTCTTGCCGGCGTGTGACGTCAGAGGGAGAGGTCAGGAGGGCCGAGCAAGAGAGAGGGAGCACCTATTATAGGGTACGGGAGGAGGGCGCCACACCCGTATCACTACACACTCTTGGTGAAGGTGGGAGTGGTTTAATGCGGATTCTTGTCTTAAGTTAAGATCCAACCATGAAAATGTGATTTATTTCCCCATTTTTCAGCTGGTCTTAAACTTGTGGTCGGGACTGTACATGTGCACAACACTAAATGTCTGCGTGCACTGGTGTATGAATGAGGAGTGAATGGGCCACAGGTTCCTTGATGTAAAGTGCTTTGAGGGCCTAAAGCAGGTAGAAAGACACTATATAAATATTACCATTTACCATTGATTTATTTACTACAAAATCCCAGTATGGCTCTAAGATGACTGGGGCCATGATGGCGCCGAGGCTGTTGAATGTAGGGCTGGTAATTACCTGAGAATGTGCTCAGAGAAGCTTTACCAGTAAGACTTTGTAAGGGTAGTAGTAAATCTGAACAAGCTCCTGACTCACGCTTTGCTCACACACTACAGAACAAGAAGACCATGTCAGTGAGATTAGCTGATAGACAACGGTCGACACCATAATCATTCTGAACATAACGGGAAGTACAGATAATATACAAACACATAGACACAAACAACTGACTCACTGATAGGCAGTCACCCTCTCTGCGTAGAGGAGTGCAAGACTAGGATAAAAGACAACTGTCGACGGGGGTCTGGACTTTACTTCTTCTCTTTCTCTGAAGTCACCAGCTGGTTATACTGCTTTGTAACTAGGAACAACGGCAATAAAAGCCTTATCTTTGAGACGACTTCTATCTCCAGTGTATGCTTTGGCCATATCCAAATACCTGTTCTCGCGTGATACCAGTAAGACTTGATTTACTACTTGTTGTTTTGCTTTTTTTCCCCGTTTGACTTGTTTTACTTGTTAATCTCGTCCCCCTGACTGCTCTATAAAAAGAGCTCATCATCTTCAGTCCTGCAGTCTCCTGACTTAGAAGTGAAGGTAAGTCTGCTCCTCATCGCTCCGGCTTTTACACAGAGAGCCTCTTATCAGTTGTATTTGGTGATTTCAGATGGCGGCTAACGGCCCACTGATCGTCTTCCTCTGTTTGACCGGCGCTCTGCTGACGGCTGGAGCTGTACGTTCACCTCATTTATCTTTAAACTAATGTCTTTTTGATCATGCTTAATAACTCTGTTCATTGTTCCACACACACAGGTGCCGGGACCGCTCAATCGTGAGTTTGACTACATTCACTTTATTACAGCGACAGCATAACTCACATTGACTCTATTGATTTTATTTTTCTGGGGAAAGGCTGTCCTAGGGGCTGGAGTCTGTTTGAAGATCGCTGTTTCAAATTTTTAAAGCTGAGAAAACCTGGACAATGGCAGAGGTACAGGACTAACATTTAACGATGCAAAAGTTGTTCATTTTTACTTTTTGACTTTGTGTTGCTCATTCATTGGGATTTTGAGTTTACTTTAAAGAAAAGGCTCCAGGATCAATTGTTTGGAAGGTTTTCACTGCTGACGGAGCCTCTCACCAGAAAACCTCCAAACGATTGATCCTGGAGCGTCATAGAGACCACTGTGATGGAAAGTAAGGCGCCATGCTGCCCACTCATACAGCCGCTGGGTCTTTACAAGCTCAAATACGCACAAATATCAGCTTTTTTTCTAATGGAATCACGAAGAAGAAGCTAACAGGCTGACGGGCAAAGCTAACTGTGAGCTAGCGCCACTTAAACAGTATTTACAGCCAAGTTTGAGTGAAATAAATGATCTCCATTGTGTAATTGGGATTAATGAGTAAAAAACACTACACGCTATGACACCTGCACCTACTTAGTACTGATTTAAAGGGACTATAGAGAGTTTAAACATATTACAATTATGTATTTTCCTCCCCCTACATGTTCCAGCCATGTCCTAATGTGTAGAATGAGCCCAGACCTGTTCAGCACAACTGCCTCTAAAATCCTGCACTGTCACTCACAAAGGTGTTACTTCGGGTCCGAGGTGCCGTCATGCACGAGCTTAATATAGAGACTGCAGTTACGCTTTAGACCTGAGGGGGCAGTAGCGAGTATAAAAATGACCAACTTCCATCTACTCCCTTTAAGGCTCAGAGACTTGACTCAGGTGATTATTTGGTGTTGTTTTAAACAGTAAGAGCACATCCTAAAACCGACCTTAACCCCTCCCACACTCACAGGAAAGCTGCAACAATCTTCGTGGAAACCTGGCCTCCATCCACAGCGATGAGGAGAACGCCTTCATCCATGGTCTGATCAATGGGCCCACCTGGCTCGGCGGACATGACGCAGTTGAGGTAACAGCATACGCTCACAGTCGAGTTGTGGAGAGTTGAAATGTTACGTGTGCAAATGTAAACAGGAGGGAGTGTGGATGTGGACCGATGGATCTCCTTGGGACTACACAAAATGGTGGGATGGGGAGCCGAACAACGCTGGTGGGATCGAGCACAGCCTCATGATCCACGCTTACGGTAACCAGTCACACATACCCATTCAGACATATGCACACACTTGATTTCCAGTTGGACTCAGCCCTGAGGCTCGGCTCTGTTACATGTTTTTGATACCAGCACTTTAACGATACTTGGTTTTCGATACCGATACTTTTCGATACCAATGCTAAATTATTTGTTAAATCCATAAAACAGATTAATAAAGTTAATTTATTCCTTTTTCTTCCATTTAATTTCTTTTGCATTTGTATCATTTGTTTGAGGTGAAACGACCAAGGGCGAAAAAAAACACTTTCCACATTTTTAACCAATTTTCTCAGGTTTCTTCTGTTACACCCAGCTCTGCTTGGGTAAAGGGAAGTAACAAAAATAACAAGATGTAAAAGGTTAAATAAAGTTGTAATGTAATAAAAAGGTGTGTAAAAGGTCATTTTAACAAAGTAGAACCAAAAATAACCAAAACAAAGGCTCTTGACATATTTACAAAAGGTTAACCAAAACAAAGGCACTCAAACTAAACAAACAAAATCGAAGTACACAAAATAAACAAGACTAACAATTTTTTCCCCAAATTATTTTTCAAATTTGTTCCACATTTTCTGTGTGTTTTTTCTACTTTTTTCCCCAATTTCGCCTCAACATTTTAGATTTTTGTCTTTTCAACATGTTTTTCACTTTTTTGTATTTCTTTTACATTTTGACCAACAGCATCAAAACTTGAATATAAAGATTTGATATTTCTGTTTGTTTTTTATTTTTTCGATGCCAGTGTTACCTAAACTGGTATCGTTTAACGCTGCCCAGTCCTGAGTTATGTTCATTTTTTTACAAATCTCAGAGCTAATGGCTATTGTTGAATTAAATAAAGCTCCTTCTAGAGCAAACCATGCGTAAAGTTTTTTCATAGGACTTGAACTTTTATAATTATGTGTCTTTGTTTTGATCTTCAGGCCCCATTGCAACGTCCTGGAATGATTACCCGTCATCCAAGAAGATGGGCTACATTTGTGTCACAGTGGGGATCTGGTCGTAAACCTGTATTCTGTGTTTGTAATGGTCCCGGACTGCTTATTTGAACATTAAAACATAAGCATCAGCATCAACCTGGGTGTCTGGCTTCTTCTGTTGTTTTATTTCTTTATCATGGATAGGCTGAACTGACACAAGGGATTCATTTGTTTACAGACTTTGATCTAATAGGTACCGTATGAACCCAGGAGGAATTGGTCATTATTTACCCAGCACAGGTTTAGTGTCAGGTGGGGCAAGAGTCATGACGGGTTATGGATGTATGAAGTTTGTCTTGATTTTAACCAAATAAGTTATTGCAATTAAAATGGAAAAGAAAAGAACAGTCAACTAAAAACATAAAGGAATGCCCCCAACTTAAAATAATTACGCTTAAAAGCCTTTTAAATACCAGGGCCTCATTTACTAAGCCCAGTGCTAAATTGCGATAATCGTTCAACAATAAACTGAATGTTTACCTGGAAAACATTCATTCTGCAATGTCGGACACTAATGCGAGCGTTTGGCACGAGCCGCTCCTCTACAGGGCGCATACACGACCAGGCTCCTCAATCTAGAGCTTTAAACCCAGCGTTCTGTCTCTATTTCAGGGTGTTTATGTCTGTGTCTTTCCCCCGCAACACCGCTGCTCTGCTCAGATCACAGCGTGTGTTTATTTATTTACCTGACGGCACATGTGTGAAGAAGCGAGTGTGTCCTTCGTCCTTACAGTTCTGTCAGGCGCCGCTTCCTTCTCCTTAATATAAAAGTTCCCCAAAAACACCGTCAGTCTGAGTTCATTATTGTAAATTCGCCTAACAGTGACAAACTTCTTCCTGTTTGAGTTTTACACAATAAAAGTCACTGCATGTTATCGCTTTAGTAAGACTCTTATTGTGAAAGGGTCAGACAGCGACAGAGCGTTACATTTACGGCAGGTTGACGTCATGAGAGAGACCTCAGAAAAAATGCCAAACAGCAACAGACACTAACAACTAATCAGGCCCGTGCAGAGGGGGGGGCGGAGGGGGCTTGAGCCCTGCCCCTTTTGCTCCATGCCCCTGAAGTGCCCTTTTCCCTCCATACCTTTTATTTATTTTATTATAGTTTGTTTATCCAAAGCTTTGCCACAGTCCTTACCATTGTTTTGTCCCAATAAGCCTTATTAGCTTATATTAATAAATTAAATCCTAAATGAACATGCCCCTCGTTAGTTCATCGTGTTTCCAATACCCCGCCCACCGGTCTCTGCTGCGCTGCAGAGAGCAGCGCTCAGAGAGGAGAAAGTCAGAGCAGAGGCCTCTCCTGCACAGAACAACGATCTCCACACCTTGTGCTTCAGATCGTTCTTTATTTTTTATCAGTCGGCCTCATAATCGAGGACCAATGAGGTCAACAAGTCGACAGTTTTGTACGATCTAAAAATAAACCTTGTGTCAGACGCGAGCACCGTTTATCGCGGCTCAGCGCCGCATCCTCGCGCAACGTATTTGTAAAAATAGTTCAGCTCTATGTTCTCTTAAAACAACGTGAAACTCACGCCCAGACATTCTCAATAGTTTATGTCCTTTTCTTAAGCCCCTGTTTTCAGCCACGGCCCAGTGAAGAGAGTGACATGAGGGAGACAGTCGTGAAAGTCTGTGTTTCTGTAGGGGCGCTGCTAAGACACGTGTGGCCTGGGCAGATGCCCCCTGAAAAGTACCCCACTAGCAAAAGATACTGGCAAAAAATAGTATTAATAAACTGAAATAATAATAGCAGTTGGCTTTCCCCAAATCTATATGTTTAGCTCCAATACAGCTCCTTTTACTTTTGTAAATAAATAAATAAACAAAGTAGATTCGAAATAAATGTGATTGTGATAAGAATTTAAGAGGAGCGGGAACGGTTGGTTTGTCAGCGGTCGCGGGGGGGGGGGGGGGTGTAGTGCCCTTTTGAGTTTTGAGCCCCTGCCCCTCTGTAGCTCTCTGCACGGCCCTGCAACTAATAATATAATAATAATAATAATAATAATAATAATAATATGTCTATGCTAACAACAAGCATTTACCAAACGTATTCTTTAACTTACTTCTACTTAATTTTATTATCTGGAGTTTTATTGTGTTTTTCATGTATAAAGTTAGTTTGCTTTAGGTCCAAGTCTATTATTGCTGTGTTGATTAT
This sequence comes from Neogobius melanostomus, assembly GCA_007210695.1. Lineage (NCBI taxonomy): Eukaryota > Metazoa > Chordata > Actinopteri > Gobiiformes > Gobiidae > Neogobius > Neogobius melanostomus. The sequence continues at coordinate 118,366 of VHKM01000412.1, forward strand.
CACAGTTGAATAAATTAGTGTAGTATTTTTCTTCTTCAGTGTGTAATTTAAGTAATTTTGTCATTATAAAAAATCGTGATAAAACCGAAATCGTAAGTTTATTATTCAAAAATCGTGATATTCTATTTTTGCCATATCGCCCACCCCTACTTCGGCGTCAGTAGTAGTGTCTGCAGGAGGATCTGGACTCTTTTATGGCTCAGTACTCCGGCTCATTGAGTTGCCTTGTGTATGAAATGCGTGGTATAAATAAAGTTGCCTTGCCTTGCCTTGCCTTGCTCTGTAGGATAATAAAGTTCATACTGGAGCCACAAACCCCCAGGAGTCGGCAGTTGAAGTTGAAGTTGTTTATTCCTTCATGTTAAGGTTCTGCAACAGCTTTCAAAGTTCACACATGCATGAATATGAAAGTATCACTCGCATTTGTAGAAAACAAAGCACACATTGGCGACAAAACAAATGGAGGAGAACAAAGGCCAGAGGCACAGAAAGGCTTAGTACAGTGGTTCCCAACCTGGGAGCGGGCCCAGAGCTTTGCCTGGTCAGAGGTCAGGTCATAAATTAGCAAATAAATCGTCTAAAATCATCAAATATGACTGCGTAAGGACTACAGGTGCATTAAACACTCCAATGTAAGTGTATTGGTTTGAATGAATACTTATTAGCAATTTCATGTTTTGATACATTTGTGGGGTCCACAATTTTAGGCTGGGGGGCGTGGCTTGACTACAGCACGCGCAGGGGGGCTTCAAGCAAACAAGGCAAGGCAAGGCAAGTTTATTTGTAGAGCACAATTCATACACAAGGCAATTCAAGTGCTTCACAGTTGCAGAAAGAGAAATTACAAGAAAACAGATAAAATCAATCAATAAAACATCAACATAAAGTTAATCAATGACAGTAAAAGTCAAGAGTGCAGATAAAATACTTTCAGTTTTCATATGCACGGGTAAAAAGAGCTGTTTTCAGCCTGGATTTGAACATTGTCAGAGTTGAGGCCTGTCTCACATCCTCATGAAGACTGTTCCAGGTTTTAGCTGCATGAAACTGAAACGCAGCCTCACCGTGTTTATTATTGACTCTGGGAACCACCAGGAGACCCCTCCCTGAAGTTCTCAGGGCCTGAGATGGTTCATACGGCTCTAACATGTCAGAGATGTACTTTGGTGCTAAACCATGAAAAGACTTGTACACAAGCAGAGCTGTTTTAAATTATATTCTCTGAGTAACAGGAAGCCAGTGCAGAGACCGGAGCACTGGACTAATGTGGTCGTATTTCCTGGTTCTTGTCAGGACTGGAGCAGCAGCGTTCTGGATGTTCTGCAGCTCTAACAGCTCGTTTAGAAAGGCCAGTGAGCAGGCGTTACAGTAGTCTAACCTGCTGGAGACAAATGCATGGATGAGTCTCTCTAAGTCTGGTTTTGACACTATTCCTCTGATCTTAGCAATGTTCTTCAGATGGTAAAAAGCTGATGACGTTATTGCTTTGATGTGGCTGTTTAAGTTCAGGTCTGAGTCCATGATTACTCCATGAGAGACTCAAGGTGACTGATAACACTCTTTGTGTCTGTGGGCCAAAGACAGTGATCTCAGTTTTGTCTGAATTTAGTTGGAGAAAGTTGTTTTGCATCCACAAACTGATCTGTTGGATGCAGTGACAGAGTGTATCTACAGGCCCATGTTCACCTGCCGTCAGTGACACGTAGATCTGAGTGTCATCTGCGTAGTTGTGGTACGACACATTGTTGCTGTTTATTAGCTGACCCAATGGATGCATGTACAAGTTGAATAAGAGGGGTCCCAAGATTGACCCTGGGGGACTCCACAGGTCATGGAGATTTTGTCTGAGACACAGTTGCCAATTTCGACAAAGTACGTCCTATCCACGAGATAGCACTTGAACCAGTTTAGAGCAGTACCAGAGATTCCACCCAGTTTCCTAACCTGTGAAGTAAGATCCTGTGGTCCACTGTGTCAAAGGCAGCGCTCAGGTCCAGCAGAACTAAAACTGAGACCTTACCTGCGTTTGTGTCATTTCATATCATTTGTCATATCATTTGTCACCTTGATCAGAGCTATCTCAGTGCTGTGGTGGGGCCTAAATCCTGACTGGAAAGTATCAAACACATTGTTAGATAGGAGAAAGTAAGTGAGCTGTTGATATATTACTTTCTCTAGGACTTTTCCTAAGAACGGTAGGTTTGATATGGGCCGGTAGTTGTTCAGTACCTTGGGATCAAGGCTGCTCTTCTTTAGAAGAGGCTTAATGACCGCGGTTTTCAAGGCCTTTGGAAATGCTCCAGTCTCAAATGAGATGTTAACTAACTGAACAAGTTGTAGTAACAAGCTGGTCAGCACAGACTTCAGAAATCTAGTGGGTAATTCATCAAGGCAGCATGTACATGAACTCAGACCGGAGATAATCTCTTCGATTGTTTTGTCAGTAACAGGAGTGAAATGTGTCAGCTCAAGGTGTCTAGCTGGTGGCAGGGTTGCTATTTGTGTTGTGGAAATTATGGCATTTTTTATGCCTTGGACTTTGTCATAAAAAAATATTGCAAACTCATTGCACTTAGATGTAGAGGTTAGTTCTAAGGGCAGTGAAACTGGAGGGTTAGTTAATCTGTTTACTGTGGAAACAGAACACGAGAATTGTTTCTGCAGTTTGCGATGATTTAGAGAAGTATTTCTCCCTTTCTCCACGCAAAATCTGGTTGAACTCAAAAAGCACTTCTTTGTATATCTCACAATGAACCTGGAGCTTTGACTTGCGCCATTTCCTTTCGGCTTTTCGGCACTCCCTTTTCTGTGCCCTGACCGAATGTTCACTTCTGCAAGGTGCCTTTTGTCCATTTTTACCTTGACAGGAGCAATAGTATCCAAAACATTTAAGACGCTTGATATATAAGAGTCCAACAGATTATCAACATTTGAACATGGAGGATTTTCAAATCTGATCATTTCCATAAACTGTGTCCCTGTTGTATCATTTATGTGTCTTCTTTGAATAACTCCAGGCCCAACCACTGGTTTGGGTGCAACAGACAAGTCAAAAAAGACACAAAAATGATCAGATAAAGCAACATCAACAACATTCACATTTGATATATTAACACCTTTTGTAATAACTAGATCTAGAGTGTGACCTTTGTTGTGGGTCGCCTCACTCACGTGCTGAGTTAAACCAAACATTTCAAGAACAGCATTAAGTTTAAGTAGACCAGCAGTGCACGAGCTTAAGCAGCACGAGGTAAGATTCCCGATATTAAACGTTATTTTTAGTGGTTTTACACGGATAAAATGCCAAGAAAGTCACATTTATAACATGTAGAAATATTTCGTCTTCATTGTGAAAACGTTGCACACGAGTTTTGCGTGAATGTTGGTACTTTTATTGTATATTTTGGTGAAACTGAACTTGCTAACCTGACGTTTTAAGCTAACATAACGTTCACATTTGCGGCTCTGCGAGAGGTCGTTTAGGTTGATTTTCTTTGATTATTCTGTGTAAAAGGAGCTGCTTTGGAGGAGAGTGCGCAGAGAATCCGCCTTTTAACATCTCCAACAGGTACGTGACGATATAATGTATTAACGTGCTCTCATAGCGCTTCGACTCTTATTTTAACTAAAGCTAGTAGCTCAGTTATAAACTAGTTAACTGCTTTTGGTTAAAAATAAATAAAAAAAGATAGAAAGAAAGTGAAATGGTGCGTTGAACAAATTGGTCACAAATCTGTTTTCAGTCAAAGACACACAAATAACTTATTTAATTACACATTTCTGTGAAGTGTCAAGACTAAAACGACTTCTTAAACAAAAGCAAAGTCAGGATAAACCAGCACTAAACCAGGTCTAAACATGGTCTAGGCCAGGGCTCACATATTAACGTTAGATTATGGGAATGTTTAACTAGTTTCTGATTATGAAATGGCAGTGTCAATAAAGTTCGGAAATTCCACAGTTACCATGGAGATCCGCCATCTTTGCAGCTGTTAGCATACATTGCCATTGACAAACATTAGCTAAAAACAGTATAAAAAGTGGAGAAAAAGCCGTGGAACAACTCCGTCAGCTGCTGAGTTACTGCTGGTAAATACATCTAACTCACTGTGGTGTCCAAGTGCTTTAATGTGAACAATAACTCCAGTATTTTAACTTTTAAAATCTCCATTACTTTTTGTGAAGCACTTTGTGACCTCTGTCTGTGAAAGGTGCTATATAAATAAACATTACTTACTTACTTACTTTACAATTGCTGTTAATCCCATAATGCTTAGCGATATGACATCACATTCCCGAACTCTTCTTCCTATTTTGCCGTCTCCTCATGATAATGCGTAAAAAGACGTCCAGTAACCGAGGTTTCACTCTTGTTTGTCTTGAACAACTCAATGTGTTTTTTGAGGGGGGTTATTTTTTCTCGTAATGGTTTGAGATATTAACCTAATCCAAACCATTTTCCAAACCTTAACCTTTATTGTTTTCCTGTTTCTAAACTTGAGTGTTTTCCAACTCCTGGCCCTAACCTTAATCTCTTACCTCCACCTTAACCGAGTGCATTTTCTCTAGTTTGGGAGTTTGGAAGTACCCAAATCTAAAAGCTTCTGGACTGGAGACCAACAGTGCAATGCCTCATTTGAAGCTAAGGCCTACAAAACCGATCGGAACTTTTAGACGGAGACGTTTTTTGTCACCTTTTTGTGGCTTTAGTCGTGTTTGCGTCGTTTTTTGTTACTTTTGTCAGATTTTTTTGTCGCTCTTTAGTCACGTTTTTGTTGCTTTTTTTGTTGACTTTTTTGCTTTGTCATCGCTCTTTGTCGTGTTTTCGTCACATTCTTGTTACGTTTTCATTCTCGTTTTCGTCGCTATTTTGATGCTTTTTGAAAGAAGCTTTTAGATTTGGGTGAAGCCAAACTGGAGAAAATGTGCTCGGTTCAGGTGGGGGTTAAGAGGTTAACCAGTGAGATATTGTCCATATCAAACACATGAAATGACAGATAAAAGGCAGTATTTCTTTTGTCTTGAATCAACTACTTTTTATGCACTATTGTAGCTACTCTGTAATATCATAGATGTGATGATGATTCTGCAAAGTCCAATGTTGCTGTGGAAACCTTGCACATGATTCTTAAATGTGCACTTAGTCTATCAACACATCACAGTCCATCAGCGGTACTACGAATTATTTTAGATTTTAAAGGAAGTTGACATTGAATACTAAATTTATGTTTTGCAATAAAAGGAATTGAAAGTCTTTTATCTTTGTTTTGAACAGAACACATTATTGTTTTGCTAAAAATCTGAGCTTTATTTGATCATTTTCTTTATATTTGGCAGCAATCTCGATCTCAATACTGCAGGTACTTGCTGTATAAAAGAAAAGTCCAAAGGAGCTAGAGACAAAAAATACTGGGAACCTCTGCTTTAAAGAACCATGGACAGTCTACACCTTTTCTGCTTAGCCAGTCTATTTGTTTCTAATTCTACATAAATATCTGTATTCGACAGCTTCCTCAGAACCTCAGCGTCATGTGACTGTGGAGCGGCTCACCAGACTTTCAGAAACAGGTACATTTGATCTGGAGTCACTCGACTGCTTCAAATACCTCCAGATGAGATTTTCTCCGGCTTTTAAAATGTGTTGAGCTGAACACTTTTACCTTTTCATGTGATTATGTGCTTTATATTTCCTCCAGGGGGCGCAGTAGCAAAGCCAGAACAGAGGACCACAGAAAAGGCTCTACAATTATCCATTTCAATAGTAGAAGCATGTACGCGAATTTCGATGCAATCAAAGAATACTTAAAACAGTTTGAGAATCCATTTAGTATCATTGCATTATCAGAAACATGGTTTAATGAGGATAAAGGCATTGTCCATCCATCCATCCATTTTCTTCCACTTGTCCGTTGCCGGGTCGTGGGGGCAGCCGTTGGAGCTGCCCAGGTCACATAGCACCAGCCCCCATGGCTCCTTCTGCAGGTGGTGGGTCCACGGAAGGACGGCCTCACGGTTCAAACCGGGCCTGTTGGTCTCTCCTAGGGGGCTACCAGTGTACGCAGACACTGGAGGCAATGTGGGTGAAGTGTCTTGCCCAAGGACACAACGACAATGTGCACCTTCAGGAGGCGGGATTCGAACCCCTGACCTTCCGATCATGAGACGACCCGCTCTACCATCTGCGCCACTGTCGCATTGTATTTGAGTTAAACAATTATACATTAAACTATGTAAACAGAACCAATAAAGGGGAGGAGGAGTTGCCATATATGTCCTCAACAAATTTAAATTCAAAATATTAAAAAACATGACAGCATCAATAAACAACTTGCTTGAATGCTTATCAATAGAAATTATCAATGAAAAAAAGAAAAACATAATAGTTAGTTGTTTATACAGGTCACCGGGCTCATGCGTGGAATATTTACAAATTGGGCAGAAAAAACATTCTCAGAATTGAGTAACAAGGTATTATTATCTGTGGGATTATAACATCGATTTGATAAATCCAAATAAACATAAGACAACTGATGAGTATATTAATAGGATGTACAGTATGAGTTTATACCCAACTATCACAAGACCTAGCAGAATAACAGCGAGCAGTGCCACCCTCATTGACAACATCTTCACTAATAATATGCAGTTCACAAATGTCAGCGGTTTAATGGTTTGTGATATAACGGATCATCTGCCCGTATTCACGGTGTATGATGATAATGAGTTAGATCAAAAATCACCTTAAAAATATTTTTATAATCGCGCAAGAACTGAGGATTCAATTACTCACTTTATAGTGACTTAATAAAACAAGATTGGAACGAGGTATATAACAAGATGATGTAGATAATGCTTACGATACTTTCATGGAAATTTTTAGTACAGCATACAATAAAAACTGTCCTATTCAGCAATTCAGTAAAAACAGAAAAACGACAAAATGTCCGTGGCTAACCAAGGTTTACAAAATGCTTGTAAGAAGAAAAACACTCTATATAGACAATTCATTAGACTAAGAACAGAGGAATCTGAAAGTAGATATAAAACATATAAAAATAAACTGACCAATATATTAAGGAAGGCTAAGAAACTATATTATACCAATCTATTATATACAAACAAGAACAACATGAAAGGGTATGGGGAATACTAAACACTAAAATCAAGGGTAATGCAAAAAATAATTCATATCCAAACTATTTCACTGATGGATCAATGACAACCATAATATGAATATGATATTGTGGAAAGTTTTAATAGTTTTTTTGTAAATGTTGGACCGGATCTGGCAGCAGAGATTCCGGAGTTAGTAACAACGAAATGGAGTCATTGATAGACATTAATCAAAAACTATGTTTTTGTCTGGAGTAACTGAAACAGAAATAATAGATGGCATTAACGGTGTAAGAACAAATCGTCTACAGACTGTTTGATATAGATATGACACTAATTAAACAAATTATATATAGTATCGTGAAACCATTAACCTACATATGCAACTTATCGTTTCAAACAGGAACAGTTCCAAATAAAATGAAATTGCAAAAGTTATACCTATACATAAAAATGGAACAAACACATCTTCACTAACTACAGACCTGTCTCTCTGCTCCCCCAGTTTTCCAAAATCTTAGAGAAACTTTATAACAGTAGAATGGATAATTTCATAGATAAGCATAAACTAATTAATGAAAGTCAGTATGGGTTCGAGCAGCAAGGTCAACTTCAATGGCCATCATTGATGCAATAGAAGAGATTACTAATAGCTTAGAGGGAAAGAAACATGCAGCTGGAATATTCATTGACTTGAAAAAGCATTTGATACACTTAATCATTCTATATTATTAAAAAAATTAGACAGATATGTATAAGGGAGTGGCTTTGAGCTGGATTCAAAGCTATTTAACTGGGAGACAAATGTGAAGATGGGGAGTTTACATCAGGTTATTGGACATTGGTTGTGGGTCCCACAGGGATCTGTCTTAGGCCCAAAGTTGTTTAATTTATATATTAATGACATTTTTAATGTGTCTAAATTATAAAATTAGTGAACGTCTTCTATTCCAATGACAATTATAGTAATTTAGTAACTAACATAAACTGTGAACTAAGGAAATTAAAACATGGATGGACATTAAATAAATTGTCCCTGAACTAAAAAAAACAAAGTAATGTTTTTCGGTAATTATAATGGAAAACCAGACTCTGTAAACATAGACGGTGTAGTTTTAGATACAGTATCAGAAATTAAATTCTTAGGAGTCATTATTGACAGTAAATTAAGCTGGAAACCACACATAAGACACATACAAGGTAAAGTCTCCAAAAGTATCTCAATCATTAACAAAGCAAGTTTTCTTAAATTACAATGCATTATTTTGTTATATAGTTCATTAGTTTTGCCATATCTAAACTACTGTGTAGAGGTTTGGGGCAATAACTATAAAAGCTCATTACACCCCCTTGTTATACTCCAAAAACGGGCTGTAAGAATTATACATAAAGTAGGATATTATGATCACACTAATATATTATTTCTGCAGTCTAAACTGTTAAAAATGCATGATTTAGTTGATTTCTCTACTGCCCAACTTCTGTTTAAAGCCAACAAAAATGTGCTACCTGCAAGGATACAAATGCTTTTTGCACGCACAGAAGGAGATATAACCTGAGGGGGTGTGATAACTTTAAGGTTCAAGCAGTGTCTTCCACTAGGAAAAGTATGTGTGTGTCTGTATGTGGAGTTAAACTCTGGAACAAATTGGGGGCAGAATATAAACAATATCCAAATATTCATAATTCAAATCAAGATATAAAAAAATGGTATGGTCAAAGTACCAGAAGGAGGAAATGGGTACTTGATTGCGAAAGGGTGTCACAAAGTGCTGTATACTTTAAAGGTCAGATCTGACTAATAATGAAGTATATTGTGGTTGTTACTATTATACTATTGCAGTTGTTATTGCCATTGTTATTGCTATTGCTGTTGTGTTATTATCATCACTATTTTAACTTTAAACTTTAAATGTAACAGTCTAGGATTAATACCTAACAATCTGTGGATTATTCTTAGAATCCAACTCAATCGATTCAGACAGCAGTACTGCTATTGATGCTGATGGTAATATAAAGGAACTAAATTCTTAGAAGTAAAACATGCACATATCTATGTACTCCGCATTCAACATAACCCATAGTATAGGGCAGACATGTGGGGCCGGCAGCTCGAGGAAACCCTCTTCTGCAGCAGACTCCTAAAATGTGTCTCTTTTAATGCATAGTATAGGACACTTAACAAATGATGGTCCGGTTGCTCGGGGCTGCTCCCTCTGGCAGCAGGTCCAGTCACAGAAAAGAAGAAAAAGAAAGAAAAGCCCGAATCCCCTTTAACACATATCATTAAGACTATTCTTGTTATCATGAACATCAATCAGTCTGCGATTACTGTACCTTTCATGAATAAATGTGGAGTATTTTATGTATCATCAAACACTTTGATACAGAGTAATGTTATATGGGTTGTAATGGTGATGATGAATAACGGTAATGCCAACATGGTAATGAATTCTGTATGGGAGACAGAAATAATACACTGGTTGTAGCGTGTGAGATACTGTGAATGTTGACCTGGTATAATGCAGTGTCGCATTTGTTAATATGTAACCAACTCGGTTGATAGTTGTTTTGTAAAATGTAAGAAATATGCACTGTTGTTAGTTATTGTTATTTAAGTTTATGAACAGGGGTGGGAGTCAATAAGCTTGTCTTCTTCCACTCCTTTTCGAGCTGTAATGTAAATTATTTTTTCTTTTTTCTTTATTATGTATATATATATTTCTGTTTTCTTTTCTTCTTTAGCTCGAAATAAAATATTCAAATCAAAAAATACTGGACAGTAGGTGTTGTGTTCTTGGCAAGACACTGCCTGTATGAATGTAGTGAGTGAGTGAAAGAATGGTGATGGTAGGAGGGGTTAATGGAACTAGTGTCCCCACCAATAGTAACACCAGACCCTCGGTGTTTGTGTTTTTGTAGGACAGGGAGCACTTGTTTTATGGGTCGTCCGTGACCTGCCATGGACTGCAGATACAAACTAGCCTCAGGCTAACTCTGGTACAATGCATCACATTTAGCAAGGTCAGTTGGAGGCATTCCTTTATGTTTTTAATTGACTGTTCTTTTCTTTCCATTTTAATTGCAATAACTTATTTGGTTAAAATCATGACAAACTTCATACATCCATAACCCGTCATGACTCTTGCCCCACCTGACACTAAACCTTGCTGGGTAAATAATGACCAATTCCTCCTGGTTCATACCTATTGAATCAAAGTCCGTAACAAATGAATCCCTTGTGTCAGTTCAGCCTATCCATGATGAAGAAATAAAACAACAGAAGAAGCCAGACACCCAGGTTGATGCTGATGCTTATGTTTTAATGTTCAAATAAGCAGTCGGATCATTCCAAACACAGAATACTGGTTTAGCCAATCACCGCCCCGAAGTCAGCCTATTTGGCACAAATGTAGCCCATCGACTCTTCCCACCCGATATCATCCCAGGACGCTGCTTTGGGGCCTGAAGATCAAACAGAGACACACAATTATAAAAGTTCAAGTCCTATGAAAAAACTTTACACATGGTTTGCTCTAGAAGGAGCATAACTGAACATAACTCAGGGCTGGGCAGCGTTAAACGATACCAGTTTAGGTAACACTGGCATCGAAAAAATAAAAAACAAAAAGAATATCAAATCTTTATATTCAAGTTTTGATGCTGTTGGTCAAAATGTAAAAGAAATACAAAAAAGGGAAAAACATGTTGAAAAGAAAAAAAATCTAAAATGTTGAGGCGAAATTGGGGAAAGAAGTAGAAAAAACACACGGAAAATGTGGAACAAATTTGAAAAATAATTTGGGGATAAAATGTTAGTCTTGTTTACTTTTGTGTACTTGAGCTGTTTTTGTTGTCCAATGTTATGTGCAGTGCTGTGCGTTTCACCTCGCAATTGTGGAAACATTGGTATGACTGCCTCTTGAAAGTTTAGAGGTTTTTAATTGTTTGTTTATTTTTATCTGTTTGTGTTTAGGTCTGGACCTTGAGTCTGTAATAAAGATTATCTATCTATCTATCTATCTATCTATCTATCTATCTATCTATCTATCTATCTATCTATCTATCTATCTATCTATCTATCTATCTATCATATGTCTGAATGGGTATGTGTGACTGGTTACCGTAAGCGTGGATAATGACGCTGTTCATATCGCCCCCGTTGTTCGGCTCCCCATCCGACCAGTTTGTGTAGTCCCAAGGAGATCCATCGGTCCACCACCACACTCCCTTCTGTTTACATTTGCACACGTAACATTTCAACTCTCCACAACTCGGCTGTGAGCGTATGCTGTTACCTGTCCTGCACCGAGCCAGGCGGGCCCATTGATCAGATCATGGATGAAGGCGTTCTCCTCATCGCTGTGGATGGAGGCCAGGTTTCCACCAAGATTTTGCAGCTTTCCTGTGAGTGTGGGAGGGTTAAGGTCAGTTTTAGGATGTGCTCTTACTGTTTAAAACAACACCAAATAATCACCTGAGTTAAGTCTCTGAGCCTTAAAGGGACTAGATGCAAGTTGGTCAGTGTTATACTCACTACTGCCCCTCAGGTCTAAAGCGTAACTGCAGTCTCTATATTAAGCTCGTGCATGACGGCACCTCGGACCCGAAGTAACACCTTTGTGAGTGACAGTGCAGGATTTAGAGGCAGTTGTGCTGAACAGGTCTGGGCTCATTCTACACATTAGGACATGGCTGGAACATGTAGGGGAGGAAAATACATAATTGTAACATGTTTAAACTCCGTATAGTCCCTTTAAATAAGTACTAAGTAACTCATGCCTCTAGAGGCCATAAGCGCCACTGCAGGTGTCATAGTGTGTAGTGTTTTTACTCATTAATTCCAATTACACAATGAAGAACATTTATTTCACTCAAACTTGGCTGTAAATACTGTTTAAGTGGCGCTAGCCCGCAGTTAGCTTTGCCCGTTAGCCTGTTAGCTTCTTCTTCGTGATTCCATTAGAAAAAAAGCTGATATTTGTGCGTATTTGAGCTTGTAAAGACCCAGTGGCTGTATGAGTGGGCAGCATGGCGCCTTTACTTTCCATCACAGTGGTCTCTATGACGCTCCAGGATCAATCGTTTTGGAGGTTTTCTGGTGAGAGGCTCCGTCAGCAGTGAAAACCTTCCAAACAATTAATCCTGGAGCCTTTTCTTTAAAGTAAACTCAAAATCCCAATGAATGAGCAACACAAAGTCAAAAAGTAAAAATGAAGAACTTTTGCATCATTAAATGTTACAGTAGTCCTGTACCTCTGCCATTGTCCAGGTTTTCTCAGCTTTAAAAAACTTGAAACAGCGGGTTCCAAACTGACTCCAGCCCCTAGGACAGCCTTTCCCCAGAAAAATAAATCAACAGAGTCAATGTGAGTTATGCTGTCGCTGTATTAAAGTGAATGTAGTCAAACTCACGATAGGGCCGTGGAACCTGTGTGTGTGAAACAATGAACAGAGTTATTAAAGCATGATCAAAAAGACATTAGTTTAAAGATAAATGAGGTGAACGTACAGCTCCAGCCGTCAGCAGAGCGCCGGTCAAACAGAGGAAGACGATCAGTGGGCCGTTAGCCGCCATCTGAAATCACCAAATACAACCGATAAGAGGCTCTCTGTGTAAAAGCCGGAGCGATGAGGAACAGACTTACCTTCACTTCTAAGTCAGGAGACTGCAGGACTGAAGATGATGAGCTGTTTTTATAGAGCAGTCAGGGGGACGAGATTAACAAGTAAAACAATTAAAACAGGGAAAAAAAGCAAAACAAACAAGTAGTAAATCAAGTCTTACTGGTATCACGCGAGAACAGGTATTTGGATATGGCCAAAGCATACACTGGAGATAGAAGTCGTCTCAAAGATAAGGCTTTTATTGCCGTTGTTTCTAGTTACAAAGCAGTATAACCAGCTGGTGACTTCAGAGAAAGAGAAGAAGTGAAGTCCAGTCCCCCGTCGACAGTTGTCTTTTATCCTAGTCTTGCACTCCTCTACGCAGAGAGGGTGACTGCCTATCAGTGAGTCAGTTGTTTGTGTCTATGTGTTTGTATATTATCTGTACTTCCCGTTATGTTCAGAATGATTATGGTGTCGACCGTTGTCTATCAGCTAATCTCACTGACATGGTCTTCTTGTTCTGTAGGGTGTGAGCAAAGCGCGAGTCAGGAGATTGTTCAGATTTGCCACTACCCTTACAAAGTCTTACTGGTAAAGCTTCTCTGAGCACATTCTCACGTAATTACCAGCCCTACATTCAACAGCCTCGGCGCCATCATGGCCCTAGTCATCTTAGAGCCATACTGGGATTTTGTAGTAAATAAATCAATGGTAAATGGTCATATTTATGTTCGTACAGTCATGGAAATCCTGGAAAAGTCATGGAATTTTAAAATCAAATTTCCAGGCCCTGGAAAAGTTTAGGAATTTGTTAGGTCATGGAAAGTTTTGGAATTTTGAGAAACTTATTTCAGAATCCTAAAATATAGTAGAAAAAATAATGGGTAAATCAAAAGTATAACAGGAATCACGCCGCACATTTTTATTCAGGCAGTTGTTAGGCCTGTAGCGGCGACAGGTCCCCCGCCTGTGGTTCTTTTTAACGGTCTATGGTGGGCTCTGGAGGAGCTGGGCTGGGATTTTGAGTTTACATTAAAGAAAAGGCTCCAGGATCAATTGTTTGGAAGGTTTTCACTGCTGACGGAGCCTCTCACCAGAAAACCTCCAAAACGATTGATCCTGGAGCGTCATAGAGACCACTGTGATGGAAAGTAAAGGCGCCATGCTGCCCACTCATACAGCCGCTGGTCTTTACAAGCTCAAATACGCACAAATATCAGCTTTTTTTCTAATGGAATCACGAAGAAGAAGCTAACAGGCTAACGGGCAAAGCTAACTGCGGGCTAGCACCACTTAAACAGTATTTACAGCCAAGTTTGAGTGAAATAAATGATCTCCATTGTGTAATTGGAATTAATGAGTAAAAAACACAAAACGCTATGACACCTGCAGTGGCGCTTATGGCCTCTAGGGGCATGAGTTACTTAGTACTGATTTAAAGGGACTATACGAAGTTTAAACATGTTACAATTATGTATTTTCCTCCCCTACATGTTCCAGCCATGTCCTAATGTGTAGAATGAGCCCAGACCTGTTCAGCACAACTGCCTCTAAAATCCTGCACTGTCACTCACAAAGGTGTTACTTCGGGTCCGAGGTGCCGTCATGCACGAGCTTAATATAGAGACTGCAGTTACGCTTTAGACCTGAGGGGGCAGTAGCGAGTATAAAATGACCAACTTGCATCTAGTCCCTTTAAGGCTCAGAGACTTAACTCAGGTGATTATTTGGTGTTGTTTTAAACAGTAAGAGCACATCCTAAAACCGACCTTAACCCCTCCCACACTCACAGAAAAGCTGCAACAATCTTGGTGGAAACCTGGCCTCCATCCACAGCGCTGAGGAGAACGCCTTCATCCATGGTCTGATCGATGGGCCCGCCTGGCTCGGCGGAAATGACATAGATGAGGTAACAGCATACGCTCACAGCCGAGTTGTGGAGAGTTGAAATGTTACGTGTGCAAATGTAAACAGGAGGAGAGTGGATGTGGACCGATGGATCTCCTTGGGACTACACAAACTGGTGGGGGCCGGAGCCGAACAACCTTGGCGGGATCGAGCACAGCCTCATTATCTACGCTTACAGTAACCAGTCACACATACCCATTCAGACATATGCACACACTTGATTTCCAGTTGGACTCTGCCCGAGGCTCGGCTCTGTTACATGTTTTTGATACCAGCACTTTAACGATACTTGGTTTTCGATACCGATACTTTTTCGATACCAATGCTAAATTATTTGTTAAATCCATAAAACAGATTAATAAAGTTAATTTATTCCTTTTTCTTCCATTTAATTTCTTTTGCATTTGTATCATTTGTTTGAGGTGAAACGACCAAGGGCGAAAAAAAACACTTTCCACATTTTTTAACCAATTTTCTCAGGTTTCTTCTGTTACAACCCAGCTCTGCTCGGGTAAAGGGAAGCAACAAAAATAACAAGATGTAAAAAGGTTAAATAAAGTTGTAATGTAATAAAAAGGTGTGTAAAAGGTCATTTTAACAAAGTAGAACCAAAAATAACCAAAACAAAGGCTCTTGACATATTTACAAAAGGTTAACCAAAACAAAGGCACTCAAACTAAACAAACAAAATCAAAGTACACAAAAGTAAACAAGACTAACATTTTTCCCCAAATTATTTTTCAAATTTGTTCCACATTTTCCGTGTGTTTTTTCTACTTCTTTCCCCAATTTCGCCTCAACATTTTTGATTTTTTTCTTTTCAACATGTTTTTCACTTTTTTTGTATTTCTTTTACATTTGATGACAGCATCAAAACTTGAATATAAAGATTTGATTTTTCTTTTTGGTTGTTATTTTTTCGATGCCAGTGTTACCTAAACTGGTATCGTTTAACGCTGCCCAGCCCTGAGTTATGTTCATTTTTACAAATCTCAGAGCTAATGGCTATTGTTGAATTAAATAAAGCTCCTTCTAGAGCAAACCATGTGTAAAGTTTTTTCATAGGACTTGAACTTTTATAATTGTGTGTCTCTGTTTGATCTTCAGGCCCCGCAGACACGTTCTGGAATGATAACCTGTCGTTGAGGAAGATGGGCTACATTTGTGCCAAAGAGATACTACTGGGTTGAGTAAACCAGTATTCTGTGTTTGGAATGATCCCGACTGCTTAGTTGAAAATTAAAACATAAGCATCAGCATCAACCTGGGTGTCTGGCTTCTTCTTTGTTTTATTTCTTTATCATGGATAGGCTGAACTGACACAAGGGATTCATTTGTTACATATTTGATCCAATAGGTATGAACCCAGGAGGAATTGGTCATTATTTACCCAGCACAGGTTTAGTGTCAGGTGGGGCAAGAGTCACGATGGGTTATGGATGTATGAAGCTTGTCATGATTTTAACCAAATAAGTTATTGCAATTAAAATGGAAAAGAAAAGAACAGTCAATGAAAAACATAAAGCAATGCCCCCAACTTAAAATAATTACGCTTAAAAGCCTTTTAAATACCAAGGGCCTCATTTACTAAGCCCAGTGCTAAATTGCGATAATCGTTCAATAATAAACTGAATGTTTACCTGGAAAACATTCTGGCAGATGAGCAAACAGCTTTAGAAGGGGCAGGTGTACATTGACCATATTTATCGTCGATTTTCAGAAGGCATTTGATTGGGTGAACAGGACTCTTCTTTTTGTCTTCCTGTGGCTCATAAACCCCATAAAGTCAGGAGCTTTTATGTTCCTCCTAGGCCTGGTGATGTAAATCCAGATCCATGGCGCTAGGGCAGGAGAGGAGGTGGTTGATTGGCAGGTGCAGATGTGGAGGGCGGGACAATGCAGAGTCCAATCCACCCTGAGCTCCATCCACTGTACACTTTGGGTTTTGGCTTCGGCATCAGTAGTAGTGTCTGCAGGAGGGTCTGGACTCGGTTATGGCTCAGTACTCCGACTCTGTAGGATAATAAAGTTCATACTGGAGCCACAAACCCCAGGAGTCGGCAGTTGAAGTTGAAGTTGTTTATTCCTTCATGTTTAAGGTTCTGCAACAGCTTTCAAAGTTCACACATGCATGAATATGAAAGTATCACTCGCATTTGTAGAAAACAAAGCACACATTGGCGACAAAACAAATGGAGGAGAACAAAGGCCAGAGGCACAGAAAGGCCTAGTAGAGTATATATATATATATATATTTCTTATGTGCAAACTAAAAAAAAAATTAGGTCAAATGTTTTTTTTTTTAACTGAAACTGTTTCTGAAGTTCCCATACAAAGATTTGTCTGCAGTGCCCCCTTAATAAAACAATGTCAAAATTAAATGCATTTGTCCTCAATAACCTGTTCATTACATACGACTTTAAATTCATCTATTGCTGATTGTTGTGAGAAAATGAAAGTATGACCAAAGTTGTTTCAACACTTCTGCTCAGAAACCCAGTAAAAACTATATTGAGCAGGAGACACTTCTCTGGGGATGAAATGGGTCATATAGCCATGTTTATTTACATGCGCACGATCAGCTGTTAATCAGCTGAAGGGCGGCTCGGTGCGCCCGGAGGAGGGGCCGCCACAGGCGGAGGCTCGCGGTGATCCACGTGGTCAAAGCCAAACGGATTGTGGGAAATATAGCTGGAGGAGAATGCACAAGCCTCCTCTGATGCATGCTCGGTAAAACGGGCGGAGCAAGTTCTCATCCGGGGATTTACAGCGAACTTGCTTTGAATTGGAACAGGACTTGGGCCGTGCGTGATGACGTTTCACAAGTCCATGAGCCACAAGTACACACAAGTACACAGATTGAGAAACGGCCCAAGCCTCACTGTGGACTGGGTGTGGCAATCCTGATCTCAGGTGCCACCATCTTGTGGGGGAGACGGGACTACAGTTCTTGAGTGGTGAGGAGTTTGTGACAACTGTACAAGCTGGACCTTTTGTTCACAGATATGAGCAGTTCTTATGTGGTTTCTACTGATCAGAGCAATCAAAAAGCTTTTAACAGCCTTCTGTAGCCGGAATAAACCATTTCTTTGGGTATGTTATAGTGTGACACATTCTGAAGTGTATAGGCTTTATTCCTATTGTCTATACAAGGTTAAAATCTCTATATAAAAATCTAAAAGGAAATCATATTTTACCCTTTATTATTATTTCAAATAGAAGACAGTGTCTTCTGATGATTTGGACTTTCATATTATGTAGAAATCCTTTTCTGTCTCTGTCCACTCTTATATTCTCACATCCTCATGAAGACTGTTCCAGATTTTAGCTTTAGCCTCAGCGTGTTTAGTCCTTACTCTGGAACCACCAGGAGACATAACATGATCTAACATGTCAGAGATGGACTTTGGTGCTAAACCATGAAAGGCCGTCAGTGCAGAGACCGGAGCACTGGACTAATATGCTCGTATTTCCAGTTACTCACAGTACTCAAGTAACATTTCCTTCAAGTATTTTTTTTTAATTGTGTGGGTCACCACCTTCCACTTTTACTCGAGTAAAATGACTTCAATCTAATGTTACTCTTACTTGAGTAAATATATTGATTTCTCTACCCACATCTGTTCGATTCTGAAGAAAAGCTTCAAAACAGCATCAATGACATTTACATATGGATTACTTCTACTAATCTTCCCTGCTCTTTATGAAGCACTTTGAGAGACTTGTGTCATGTGAAAAGCGCCAAAACATAAGAGTCCTCTCCATTCCAAACAGTAAATCAGTCCTGACTTTCATTATAAAAGTATAGATCATTTGGTTCTAAGTTCAGACGATGGTGCTCAAAATGATACGTTGAGATGTTCTTCAGTCTGAAAGAATTTAAATCTTTTCTTGTGCTTTCCACGGATACATTAAAAGAGCAAAACACTATTAGTACCGCCGCTTCTTTGTTCCTATGCAAATTACCTGACTCCGGACAGCACCGCGCGTTCAAACGCTGGAAGGGAAATTTAGATCCATCGTCAACACTACGCTAACAGCTAATAAGTGCATACCAGGATAGATGACCAAGATTCGGGAGATTAAAATCACGAGAGTTTTATTCCCTAATACAGAGTCATCTAAGCAGGGCGCCCTGTCTCCCCCCAAAGTTTCCTATTCTCTGAACTACAAAATAATCCCCGTCTACACAAAACTATTCCTTTGGGAGGAGTCAGAGCTTAACGTCACAATTTCACAACATTTACACCATATCATTTGAGCCTATGCTACGTGTCGTTGTTGTTGGCTTCCGATCCGTCATGTGCCGTTTGGCTCCGCCCTTCGCGGCCATTTTATGAGTTCATTCTCTTCCACACGTTTGCCTTTTTCCCTGGGGGGGAGGGGTTCTTTGTTCTTTCTCACACCCCCCCGGGGCCAGTAACTTTCCACTGTAACCAAGAGCTGTAAAGAGAACACCTCGGACAAACTTATGGTTAACATTTCTTAATAGCTAAAAAGGCATAACTTCACCTAAAAATATATATCCCTTCAAGTCTGAAGTTACACCTTTGGATTTAACTGTTCTCGAGCCAATAGAGAAATGTAAAACTCTGAACTCGATGATCTGCGCCTCATTATCCGCCTCTATGGTAAACGTAGAGCTGAGTCTATAAGTCGGAGGCTGGAGGCGACAGAATGATCAGTGGAAGGAGGAGACTGTGTTGATTAAATTCACAGGGGTCCAGTTCAGACGCAGCAGCAGCATCACACCCTCCATTACACTCACTGATGGGTTAGTGCTACAGGAGTTCAGCGTCAGGAGCAAGATCCAGATCCAAACTTTCACTGCTGAATGTGAGCTCCTGCAGATCCAGACCTGGAGCATTAGTGGCCTGTATGTGGGCGGGACAGACTCCCATGGTCAGTGGTGATGTTAGAACAACCTTTTTCCTCAAACCAGACTCACGTGACTGGCGAGGGGGAGTAGCGTGAGCACGTGCTTTTGTTTGTCTTCACATTTCAGTTGAGCGTAAACCACAGACATGGACCCGGCGCTGCAGCGGGACGGGCTCATGACACGGACCAACACGGTGGGACACGGTAAATAAAGTCTTTAGTTTGATATGAAGAATACGAGGCAGCGCCATATAAACGAGGAAACCGGAGTACCTGGAGGAAACCTACGCAGACACAGAGAACATGCAAACTCCACAGAAAGGCCCGTCCGCTGGAGGGGGCGCGGCTCGACTACAGCACGTGCAGGGGGGGCTTCAAGGATCACTGTAATAAACCTCGGGGTCTTTAAGTCAGGAGAACAGGGGGATGGGAGGGCATCTGACACAGCAGTGCTAACAAATAAACATTTGAAATATCTATTCTCAGCTTAATAAAAGAGTTCTGTGTAATGAAATCCAATTAGAGATAAACCCTCATCCATGCATTTGTCTCCAGCAGGTTAGACTACTGTAACGGCTGCTCACTGGCCTTTCTAAACGAGCTTTTAGAGCTGCAGAACATCCAGAACGCTGCTGCTCCAGTCCTGACAAGAACCAGGAAATACGACCACATTAGTGCTCCGGTCTCTGCACTGGCTTCCTGTCACTCAGAGAATAGAATTTAAAACAGCTCTGCTTGTTACAAGTCTTTTCATGGTTTAGCACCAAGTCCATCTCTGACATGTTAGAGCCGTATGAACCATCTCAGGGAGGGGTCTCTCAATATTGTGAAGTATAAAGACTAAACGTAAGCTCTAAAATAAACTTGCCTTGCCTTGTTATGCGTTTGAGTGTGGACATACAAGTTTAGAGATAATAATAATAATCATATGAAAGTAAAGTTGACTCAATTAGCTTTTGGTTCAGTCGAATACATTTATATATTTTTAATTGACTAATATTAGGTGAAAAAAGACAAAATCTTGACAAAACTGAATGACATTTTCATCCAAAGTAAATGAAAATAAGTCGTAAAGATGAACGCAGCTGTCGAGCCCAGAGAGTGAACGATCGTTTCACTTCAAGTTTAAAACTATAAAAAGAAATGTTAAAACGTGTCTGTACTCACTCTGTCCCTCGAACTTGCGGATGATCGTGTCCAGGAAGGTGTTCTGCGGCGCCACGTGTCCACATCTCACCGGCATCTCGCTCCCTCAGGCCGAGCCGAGCTGCAGGGCTCCTCTGTGGGCTCCTCTGTAGTGTGGGCTCCTCTGTGGGCTCCTCTGTGGGCTCCTCTCTGTGGGCTCCTCTGTGGGCTCCTCTGTGGGCTCCTCTCTGTGGGCTCCTCTGTGGGCTCCTCTCTGTGGGCTCCTCTCTGTGGGCTCCTCTGTGGGCTCCTCTGTAGTGTGGGCTCCTCTCCGTTGGTTCCTCTGTGGGTCTGGGTCCGCTCTGAGGTCTCCTAAAGTCTGATCTCAGTCCCTCTCACGAGCCCCACAGGCAGAGCTCTCTCCCTCTCTCTCTCTCTCTCTCTCTCTCTCTCTCTCTCTCTCTCTCTCTCTCTCTCTCTCTCTCTCACTCGTCTCTGATTGGCTGATTCTCTCCAGTCACTTTTACTTTACGATAGTGCGTTTGTGTTTATTTACTTCTCGAAAGTGTTCATTCAATAAGAGAACTCTGAGAAAAGTATAACTGAAACATTAACGCTACAGAAAGGTCCTAAAGACCAGTTTAAAAGCAGCACATGTGCAAAATAGTAGAAAAAACTGGATGAATGAGAGGCTTGTACTAGACATAAAGCATAGTTGTAAAGTAATCAAGTCTTTATCTAGTTTAAAGTTTAGTTTACATTTTATTCCCAACACTTTACAAGGATAAATAGAGCAAATGAACACAATACATGTAACATCAGTGAAAGCTTTCTGCTATAGACCTTACCTGGTTTCTTTTATTGTGGCACGTTTTCTCGACATGCTTCTGCTGCCCCCTGCTGCTCACAGGCGGTAATGGTGAATTTACTGTATGATGTACAGCAGATTATGATATACAGCAAAAAAAAAAATAATAAAAATAAAGGGAACACTTGAACACCACAATGTACCTCGAAGTGATCCCTTCATTTTGTTTCCATCTAGATTTAGTGACGACAGTGGTGCAGTTGGTAGAGCAGGTCGTGAGTTCGAACACAAATGCATTAAAGGGATATGTCAGGATTTTTTACATTGGGCCTCATTTCCTAGTTATCCAGAGTGTTGTTGATGTCTGGAGATATTTTTTCTTAAATTCATGCAGTTCTAATATTTATAAGAGTCTAGTGGCGCTAGGCTAGGGCAAGGCTAAAGCATATGGTATCAGTTAGCCTGCATTAAAAACAGTCTGACCCACTCCACAGTGCACCTGAGGTAAATCACTTATAACACCAGACTAACCATATAAATGTCTGTGTTAATAGAATAATGTTTGAAATATAACTGACCTTGTATCACATGAATTACCGCATTTTGAGGGATCACTCGCAGATCACTCCGCCGCTGCGTTAGCTTACAGCCACGAAGCTGATGCTGCTCAAATATAAGTTATTTTAAATGCAAAATTAAACCTTAAACCTGTCTTGGTCTCTGTTTGCTTTTGGCTTTTTTCCTTATCCTTCCCGATGCAACACTTTTAAAACATGGCCTTATTCAGTTTATCTACTGGTCTGAAAAATGTATCACATAATCAGTATTGAATGACTCTAACTCCACCTTTGTCTGACATAATATGACCATGTTCATTAACAGCACAGACTTGGAGGGGAAGTTACATCTACATAGTTTCTAATCAGTTTAATTCTCCTCAGACAGTCTGTTAGACTCAGCCACTATTGATCTGATCGGCCTAATTGTCTTTATTGCATAATCAATTAGACTGGAATGAGCTGCCCATTACCAGAGTTACAGAAGTGTTTATGGACATCATGCCTCAATCAAGACTATGGCGCTGAAATTATTTTTTATATTAGTTTTTCTTTGACTGAGGTACTACTACTACTATTATACAACTAAGCTCTTTGGATTGTGCTTTGCAAATAAACCTGCCTTACAACTAAACCATTTACTAAACTAATTGTCATCAACATCCATAAAAACATATTTAGAATGTCTCTTAACCCCCGCCTTAAACGAGTGCATTTTCTCGAGTTCGGCTTTAACCAAATCTAAAAGCTTCTCGACAGGAGATCACAGACTATAGGCCAATGCAATGCCTCATTTGAAAGATAAGACCCACAAACTAATCGAAGCTTCATCCTCGTTATGATCAGTTCCATTACCCGAAGAAAACTGAGTGCGGCCAAAACGCCACAAAAATAAATGAAAATGTGATAAAAAAGTGATAAAAAAAAGCAAATGAAAACATGACAAAACTGTAGAAAAAATGATAGTGATAAAAATGTGGCATAAAATCAATAAAAATGTGATTAAAAAAACTCAACAAGAAAGAAGAAGAAGCCTAGATATGTTTTGCAGGTCTTAGCTTTCAAATGAGGCATCACACTGGCCTATAGGCTGTAAACTCTCCAGTCGAGAAGCTTTTAGATTTGGGTAAAATGGAGAAATAGTGCTCGGTAGAGGTGGGGGTTAAGGGGTTAAGTAAGATGAACTGAGAATGTGGAGTTAGAGCGGCCTCTGCTGGTTGAATAAGGGTAGACGCAAAACCTTTTTATTATTGACGTTTGTACAAGGATTTAGCAGATCAACTGACTAACAAGAAGATTAAAAAAAGCTCGAAAATTATAAAGAAAAAACTAAAAGGTCGACAGTGACGCAGTGTAACGTGCACGTAGACCAGCAGTGCACGAGCTTAAGCAGCACGAGGTAAGATTCCCGATATTAAACGTTATTTTTAGTGGTTTTACACGGATAAAATGCCAAGAAAGTCACATTTATAACATGTAGAATATCTCGTCTTTATTGTGAAAACGTTGAACACGAGTTTTGCGTGAATGTTGGTACTTTTATTGTATATTTTGGTGAAACTGAACTTGCTAACCTGACGTTTTAAGCTAACATAACGTTCACATTTGCGGCTCTGCGAGAGGTCGTTTAGGTTGATTTTCTTTGATTATTCTGTGTAAAAGGAGCTGCTTTGGAGGAGAGTGAGCAGAGAATCCGCCTTTTAACATCTCCAACAGGTACGTGACGATATAAATGTATTTAACGTGCTCTCATAGCGCTTCGACTCTTATTTTAACTAAAGCTAGTAGCTCAGTTATAAACTAGTTAACTGCTTTTGGTTAAAAAATAAATAAAAAGATAGAAAGAAAGTCAAATGTTGTGTTGAACAAATTGGTCACCAATCTGTTTTCAGTCAAAGACACACAACTTATTTAATTACACTTTCAAATCCCAGTGTCTGTGAAGTGTCAAGACTAAACGACTTCTTAAACAAAAGCAAAGTCAGGATAAACCAGCACTAAACCAGGTCTAAACATGGTCTAGGCCAGGGCTCACATATTAACGTTAGATTATGGGAATGTTTAAAGTGCATATGACAGGTTATCAAGATTTTATAATTCATCTTGATTTGGTGGGATAATACCTGTGTTAAGGAAAATATCACAGTTTTACACCCATAAAATATCAGCTTGTGGAGAAAATATGATTAAAAGTCAAAACTGTAGTTATCTAACAGGGAAATGTCCTTAGCAACTCCTTAGCAACAGTAGAACGCTGGTGCAATAAAAATACAGCAGATGGCGCTCTTTTTGTAGGGATTTGTCAGTCTTTTTTCTTATATTCTTGATCAGATTTTATGATTAACTATATTTATATCAAACTGAATTGGTAATTTACTTCAATAAATGTAAGTTATTGTGTGTGTGGAGTCAGCCATTTGTTAAATGCACTTCTGGTGCAGTTTTCTTCAGCTCAGGTGTAGCTCGTTTTATTTTATAATGTTTATACAATTCTTTGCAGTCATTAAAAGTTTGCTTATTTAGAAATGCAGCTTATTTGGTTTATTTTTAATATATTTATAAGAAGTTGGTTCCAGGCAGGAAATAAGCTCCTCCTTAACTTTACGCCGCCTGCATCAAAACAAAAACAGCCACCATGCTGACAGGACACACGTGCATCGGCATTTTGAGGAACAGCGGAATTACAGGAGTTTATCTGTGCACACAAGGACTTTATTTTGCCCGCAGGACGTTTACGCTTTTCCATATCCATACCAGGATGGATATTTTAGCTGCGTGTGGAGCAGTGGCTGGCCTACCCAGTGGCTAAGGAGGCGATGTTTTCCAAAACTTGGACATTATTTATGGGATACTTTGAGGACTGAAGGCTTTCACACAATGGAAAGCGATGTCTGCGTTTGGTGAGTACTGTAAGTTTTTTTTTTCTGCACGTTTAGTGAATCAACAGTTGGCTATAAGATACATGTGGTGGTTAGCTTCTTAGGGCTGGCGTTCACTGTGCGATTTACTTTTGTCTAAGATGTTCAGATGTCACTTGACACAAGTGGGGTTTGTAAAATCGTGAGCTGCTCTGTCTCCAGTGTGCGATGGTTCAAAGAGAGAATTGTGGCTACGACCGATGTTTGTCAATATCAGGCTACAGACGTGTGTGGCCGCATGCTAACGATGCTAGCGGTGTTTTTATTTCCAGAGTCAAATCCTGCTGTTTATGGCAGGGTCACGGTACAGATCCACATCCATGTCCATATCATGTCCATATCAAACACATGAAATGACAGATTAAAGGCAGTATTTCTTTTGTCTTGAATCAACTACTTTTATGCACTATTGTAGCTACTCTGTAATATAATAGATGTGATGATTCTGCCAAGTCCAATGTTGCTGTGGAAACCTTGAACATGATTCTTAAATGTGCACTTAGTCTATCAACACATCACAGTCCATCAGCGGTACTACGAATTATTTTAGATTTTAAAGGAAGTTGACATTGAATACTAAATGTATGTTTTGCAATAAAATGACAGGAATTGAAAGTATTTGTTTTGAACAGAACACATTATCGGTTTGCTAAAATCTGAGCTTTATTTGATCATTTTCTTTATATTTGGCAGCAATCTCGATCTCAATACTGCAGGTACTTGCTGTATAAAAGAAAAGTCCAAAGGGAGCTAGAGACAAAAAATACTGGGAACCTCTGCTTTAAAGAACCATGGACACTCTACACCTTTTCTGCTTAGCCAGTCTATTTGTTTCTAATTCTACATAATATCTGTATTCGACAGCTTCCTCAGAACCTCAGCGTCATGTGACTGTGGAGCGGCTCACCAGACTTTCAGAAACAGGTACATTTGATCTGGAGTCACTCGACTGCTTCAAATACCTCCAGATGAGATTTTCTCCAGCTTTTAAAATGTGTTGAGCTGAACACTTTTACCTTTTTATGTGATTATGTGCTTTATATTTCCTCCAGGGGGCGCAGTAGCAAAGCCAGAACAGAGGACCACAGAAAAG
Source organism: Neogobius melanostomus (assembly GCA_007210695.1). Classification (NCBI taxonomy): domain Eukaryota; kingdom Metazoa; phylum Chordata; class Actinopteri; order Gobiiformes; family Gobiidae; genus Neogobius; species Neogobius melanostomus. The sequence goes on from VHKM01000412.1 coordinate 144,376, forward strand.
GCCCTACAGACCTTCAGACCTGGCTGGCTCTGTCTGGGGAAACCTAGCGGTGATAACGACCGGTCAGAGTTTGCCAGGCGGTGAGTACAGCTCTCATATAAGAAACAGAGGAGTTTCACTTTCTCCAAACGGCAGAAGCTTGTGTTTATGTCTTGTCTATTACTTTCATGTATTATAAATTAGGATGTCCTTCAGGCTGCGTTTAATAGACTACAATACTTTGTTATTGGCTTTAAATCTTTGAGACGCTTTATTAAGTAAGGAATTAACTTCTATCATCACTGCAGTTTACTTGAAACAATTTGTCTCACGTAATTGTCCAATCAAAAAGGAAAGTGAAATCAGCTGACTTTCATGCACTGGCAGTAGCTTCACTTTTGGACAGACCAGTCACAGTCGTGGATATTTTCTTTCAAGTCTCTTCCTGGACAATTTACTGTATGTTTTAACCATAGAAATAAGATTTTACCTGGACGTGGACATGAAGATGAGAGATTACGGTGAGGACTGTTTCTGTTTTTGTCCGTACTTTCCTGACACATATTCTGGTCTTCAATAGCTAGAAAATCCGATGTATAAGGTTGTGGCCTAATATTGAGTCAATAGCTTACTAAAATAAATATAATGTTTCAGAATACTTTCATTGTAATTGCTGATGCATGCAAAAAAATAAAAACGTTGCTAAAGTCTAGAAATTGAAGTCTGAACAGTCAGTTTTGCGCCTGAGGTTGTGCGTCTGATTCGTAAGGTCTGAGGCCGTTCTGAGGCATTGGAACGAGGAGTGGAGCAGAATGTAGAAACAGCTGCAAGTCTGTCTTTTTAACTGTAGTTTTGTTAAAATGCTCATCCAAATTGGTAAATCCTCCTTTGCGTTAGAGCTAGGGCTGCACGTTTTCAAATTTTCATCAACCGTTAACCGAGGCCCTTAGCGGTTAATACTCGGTTAACCATAGTGTGTTTGCCACAAACCCCCCGCGCGCCGTTTCCCTCTGTTATACAGACACACGAGAAAGGGGAAGTTCATTTTTAACACCTTTAATAACTGGCTGGACCACATTTGAAACTAAATTAATTTATAGAAATAAAACGCAGTGGTAAGGACAGAGCAGTTAAAGTAGGTCACTGACTTTTGCGTTCGCGGCCTGTGAACAAGGCCCTAGAATTGAATGCAGTCATATTATAGCACACTTTTTTTTTTAAACTTTGTGCAAAGAAACAGTCAAATAAATGCGTACAACAACAACAACATTTATCTACACCCATTTTTAACAGTAACAAGGTGAGTTTTGTGCCTATAGCTTACACTGCAACAAAGGGCAAATTAAATACAAAATTGATTGAAATATTTAAAACACAAGAGCATAGACCCACGTTTTTCTTTTTTCAAATAAAAATCCCAAAAATAAAACGACCAAATATGCTTGTCTTCATTTTCAGGGAATAAATTACCCAAATTAGGCACCAAATTAAATCAGGCTGCTCTACAGAAATCCTTGTATTTGAATTGCTTAGTTTTTTATTAAGAAATATTAACATGTCAACGTGATCGGGAGTGAGACTGGTGCGCAGTCTATTTACTGTAAGTCCAGCTGCCGAAAACACCCTCTGTGAAGGTACAGATGTGCCAGGTATGCACAAATACTGTTTAGCAAGGTTGGCCGATCTGGGAAATCGACTGGCACTTAGTTTCCACCAGTCCACGGGGCTCTTTTCTAGGCCAATGGGACTGTCGCTAAGAAGGTTTTTGACTTCTGTTTCACAACTGTTGAGGGCTGATGAAAAGTAGTTTTCGCCAAGTATGAGTGCCATCGCCGTGGCTGCACTGTTTTTGGCACTTTGTGCTGGGGCCACGGCCGCCTCCTCTTGCCCGTGTTCTACACTTTGTGTAACGGCTTCTGTTACATTTGGTACATTGTACGGAACATTTGCTGCAAGGCTACAGAGTTTTGCATTTGCCAGGGCTCTTTTTTCTGGAGATAAGAACCCGAGATGCTTATGGCGCGGGTCCAACATGCACGCAGTCATCGCTGGGGATGACAACATCTCAGGCTCATTAACCTGCGCGCACGTATTTAGACTTTACTACATGCAAACTTTAACTTAGTGAAATTATCAATAATCATCTGGTACCTACCTTCATTCTTTCAGACAGTGAGTTTCGGACTCTAGTTTTAAACTCCACCAGAACCCCGTTTGCGTCGCCTTCGCTTTGTAGGTGTGCATTTATTAGTCCAAAGGTGATGGGATAGGTGTTTGAGATGGACACTTCCCTTTCTGCAGACATAACTGTAGTTGCACACTTGAGCACTTTTAGAGTTGGCACAACATCTTCAATAAACTGCCAGTGCGCGTCCTTTAACTCCAAAATCCGTGCATCTTGAACTTTCGTTACAGTGCGATCTGACAGCACCGCAGTAACTGCCCACCGCTGTTCCAATAGGCGCTCAAACATGTCGAAGACGCTGTTCCACCTGGTTTTACAGGACTGTATTAGTTTGTGGGGTGGCAGTTTCATTTGTTGTTGTTTTCTTTCAAGGGCTTTTGTTGCCACTGACCTGTGGTTGAAATGGCTCACAAGCTTTGCAGCAGCGGAGATAACGCGGTTCAAAAAAGAGAAAATCCATCATTTATAGCGAGCTGTGCGCAAAGCATGACACCGAATGCCAATCAACGCCTCTGTTAGCAGCCACAATGTTTTTTGCGTTGTCGTGCACACAGGCTAACCCTCGTCCCGTAAGCGCCCACTTTTCCACGGACTCCCTTAATTTCTCTGCAAGGTTATCAGCTGTATGGCAAACGGAAGGGCCGCAGTTAAAAGGACGAATGATTTTAAAACTCAATCTTCGTCAATGTAATGGCTCGTAATAGTTAAGTAACTTTCCGTGTTTAGGGCAGTCCAGCAATCCGTAGTGATGGCAACTACATCAGGTGACTGTAGATCTTCTTTGAGCAAATCTCTTTTTGCCTCATCTCGTTTTTCAATACGGTGTGTGATTGCCGAACGCGAGGGAATGCTGTAGCGGGGTTGAACAATATCCATCAGTTCTTTAAAGCCTTCGCCCTCCACCATTCTAATTGGCATCATGTCCTTTTTAATCATTCTGCATATCCCCTGTGTTATGGATTCGGCTTTAGCACCACTGTACATGTTTTGCGCTAGCATCGTGGGGATGGTAGGCTGGGCTAAGGTACTCGCAGGCTCCGCGGCCGCTTCTCTAATGATGCCCGGGTGTTGGCTGTTGAGATGGTACAACAACGAGGTTGTACTTGAAGTATACAGTATCTAAGCACTGCATTACAATACTTGCATTTTGCCCCGTCATTCTCGATTTTAAAGTGCTTTTCTTTGCCCGCTTCATATTAGAAAACTGGTCATGACTACTTCTTGTGGAAATTACAAATGCCTGGGAGCGCTCTGGCGGTCTCTGGTGGTGCAAAAATGTATTACAACTAAATTCTATGCACGCCATTGATGCCACTTAACCGAGCAAAATGTTTCACTCGTTTACGCAATTTTTAACGGTTAATCGTTTAATCAGTTAATCATGGACACCCCTAGTTAGAGCTGTGCACATTTGACTGATCAGCAGTGTTCATTTTGATGACTAAAATCCATCCATCCATCCATTTCTTCCACTTTTCCGTTGCCGGGTCATGGGAATCACATTGCACCATGACTAAAATATTTTGTCATAATTTTAGTCAAAGTAATATTTTTGCTAACTAAAATTAGACTAAATTAAAAGTTGTTTATGAGACTAAAACTATAAAACCAAAATCCTCAGGTGGTTTTATAGACTAAAATATGACTGAATTAAAAATTAGAAAAAGAGACTAAAATCATCCAAACTTCCAATGACAGTTTGAGAGAGTCTCTTATCATTTAGAATCACTGCCATACTTTTAAAGAGGGCAATGAAATACATAATTCCAATAAAAGATGTTATAAAATACCTTATATTTTGGCTATTGATATTTTCTTTTAATTTATTAAAAAAAAAAAGATAAAAATTAATTTGACTAATACTGGATTCCCGGTTTCCCTCATGCTTGTTTCAGAGATACAGGGTCTCTGTTTCTATATCTTTCTTTGGGAAACTGGTTTACAGGAAGTCTGGTCCATGATGTGGTCTGTGCCTCCCTCTGCTGGTCACCTGCATCAACTACACTCAACTGCATTTCCTTTATTTTATAATTCCTATAAAGTATAAACCTTCCGAGTCAGGATTATGAAACAGCCCTCAGATCAAAAACTGGAAGCTAATCCAGGGCTACACTTGGTCTGAGCCTGAACAAATCCATGATTAAACCGATGATAAACCAGGTGTAAATCCAGTCCTAAACCAGGATTTCACTCCTGTACAAAAGGATCTGCAATAATCTGAGATCAACCCAGGCCTAAACCCAAACTGACATAACATCATTTAATTTGGACACAATTAAATAATGTGACAGTTTTAAACATTGTAACCATAAAAACAACTTACTTCGTCAGCGTCGTCTCTAAATCCTTTTCCTCTCTCACCTGTCAGACCTGTTCCACCTGGAGTCATGTGACCGCTCCACCTACTCTATTTCAGACATGTATGTAATTAAACCATGGATTAAAGTTCTCCGTCTACCCGACGGAATTCCGTCGATTGGTAAAGTCAGAGAAAAAAATCCGTCGATGAATTGTTTTGAAAAAAGAAAAAGAAAATGCTGCCTGCATGTGAAGACGACCCCGTGAACCTGGCCCCTCATCATGCTGAAACGATTGGCTTTTTGTTTTTAATAATACGTTTCATGGGGGGCCAGCTTCACACAGCTGTGAACACGGGGCCGAGGAGAACTCGCGCCCGCTTTGCTCCTTTCTTCGTGGTAACACCGACCGGGCTGCAGGATGTGGAGCAGATACGGTGACACTGTTTATTTGTGTTTTTGTGATGTTAATTGAGATGAAAATAAATACACAATAAATGGGTGTCCAGCGAGAATGGGTTGTTTGAAAAGTTACGCAAAGCAAAAATGCTTACACTGATACGTTCGTTGGCCATAACGTAGCTTTGTGTGCAAAACAATTGATGCGTTTATTTTATTAATGCTTTCAATTATGCTATAGGCCTATGAATAGGGATGGGAATCGATGGGAATGTTGAGCAAAGCATCGGAACCGTACGTCTACTACATTATCGATCCCTCCTATCGATGCTCCCGCTCTGAAAACACTCTTTTTGCGCCGCGGAGCTAGACGCACGTGCGTAATGACATAGTTCTCCGAGTCTGTTGACGCTGCTTCGAAGTAAGCAGGAAAACATCGGCCCAATCTCAATTCTACCCGTTAGCCCTCCGCTTCGCCTTTCCCCTCCGTTTTGCGCGAGAGACGAAAGAGTGTCGTCAATTAAAACAGTCCATTGTTATAAACGTGTCAGTTCTACGTTTTCGCTTTGCTGCTGCGAACGCTCCGTTTATCTGCGCAGTATTGGCTTGGAGTTTCTTTCCAAACTTTCGATACGTCGCTATTGACATGACACACAGGGTTCAGTGCCTCGCTGCGGCGCCCGCTCCCATGCCGCTGTGCTGAGCACAGGTCCGAGACTGTCTGTCTCCGCTCAGCCCCGAGGCTGCGGCCGCCTGTCCCCGCCCTGAGCGCACTGTGAGGGAATCGGCTGGTCTCTCGCAGCTCTGGCTACGAGCTGCAGCCACAGCGGCCCGGTGGTAGAAGCAGCAACACACGGACAGGGGGAAGGAGAAAGTAGCGCCAGATGAAGCAGAAATAGATGAAAATCTGTAGGGTTTGGGCTGAGACCGAGTCCTGTTGTTTAGGTGTTACAAAACAGCATCAGTCTGTTACAAGTTACAGACACTTGTTGAAAAGTACAAATGTTACCATTATATTAGAGGATGCCAGGCAGGCTGAGAGCCAGCAGGAGCCACAGTATATTTTGAAACTTGCTTTATTAAATACATTTTTTTCTTGGGAAAACTAACAATTTGTCTTTTTTGATAGAGTTTATCAAAAGCACATTCATTCCTTGCTTTTCCCCAACACACAGACAAGTCAGGTATCGATAAGAGAATTGATAAAGAATCGAATCGATAGGTAAAATTATTGATGGTATATCAATAAAATCTTATCAATTCCCATCCCTACCTATGACCGTCTTGATAGTAACGTGACATAATATTCCATTAAACGCCTAAAATTGACAGGTGGGAGGGGACGGCAGATGCTAAAATTGACCTAACATTATTACGAGACATAATGATGGACGCGTTGTTTATTGAGGACAGAAGCGTGCATCTGGGGTGAACATGCTTGAAGCTTTTGGCTTTAGTGTTAAAGCAAAAAAAGTAAAAGTATGATAGAAACATTTGCCTAAAATGCACTTTGTTATCTTATTACTTCTGTTGGTGTTCTCTATCTGTTGTTTAATAGGTTTCCTAATTCTAAAATTAAAATAAATGCTGTTTTTTTTACTTTATGAAGAGAGTGTTCTTTAATTGTTTTATACCAACAAATACAGATTGTTGTATCATGATTTGTACGTGCTCCAGAGGGCTTTATACCCCTTAAAATTCCTCAGAATACACTAAATTTGACCTATACTTTAAAAAAATTCTCGGGGGGACCCTCAGCCCCCCACATAATGTCGTCCCATCCTTACTGCTCATGTTTCATTTTGGGTGTTTGGAATTTTTACTTTAGTCAAACTGTACCATAGTACATTTACTGTGCATTGTGTAACAGGAAAACACTGTGCCCCGTGCTGCACCACGTTTTGTGAAAATGTATACTCGGAAAAATTTTCAGTCAGATGATTTTTTTTTTGCTTTAACCCATGAATTAAACTGAGCTCCCTGTGTCGCTTCTGACTGAGGTGTTGTGGCTCTGAGGACGAGTCTGACTCCCTGATTTATATTTTAAATTCTAGCCTCATAATATGAAAGGCATTGTCTGCTCTGTCTGAAAACACGTCACTTCTTTTGTTGTGGGTTCACAGTGAAAAAGTGTCTGAACCTTCTGCTCTGCCTCCCAACAAGAAGGTCATGGGTTTGACTCCTGAAACTTCGACTTGTTTGCATGTCCTCCCTGTGTCTTGGCAGATTTTCTCTGTCATCCTAAAAACATGCACATAATTGTGAGTTTGAGTAATCCTGCATATTTATCCACCAGAGGGCGCTCCAACACAGTGAAAAGATGCTTTAACTCTGACACTTCATCTGTGAATGCTGAAGAATAAGGAGCAGATTAATCTTAGTGAAAGAGGACATGAAGTTGGTGTGAGTGGAGCTGATGCAGAGGAGAGGTTCAGATGGAGCAGAGGACGAAGATGCTGTGAAACATCATCCCATGAATTTATAAAAAGTGAAGTGTGGCTCAGATACAGGAGTGCGTTTGGTCAAAACATATAATACGATTCATGGCGATTAATCATTTGTTTGATTAATCGTGAGTTAAAGCTTTAACTTCGACAGCCCTAATGGTTTTTAAAGCAAACAATATACTTAGAAGCATTTGTTTAAGAATGTACAGTACAGGCCAAAAGTTTGGACACACTTTTTTCCTTTCATTTCAAAACTATTTCCATGGTAGATTCTCACCGAAGTCGGAACACATACAGATTTGTGTTTTGAAGCTCGTGGAGAAAATGCCAAGAATAAAGGGCAGCAATTTTATATTATATTTCATATTTGGAGTCTTTTCACCTGTTTTTGTTTCCTTCATAATCCCATGTGTTCGTTCATAGTTTAACGCCTTCAATGAGAATCACAGTGTGTTAATAATGTTGAAAATAAAGAAAAGCCAATACATAAAAAGTGTGTCCAAACTTTTGACCTGTACTGTACTTCCTTCACCACCTTGTTTATCTTGTGCTTGAGCGAAGGACTATAGTGAAAATCAGAAGGCCTTATGGCACAAATTGACAGCCTCACTTCAGTCAGTCAGCCCCAGGGCAGTTATATCTACTATAGATTGCTACCTTCGAGTCAAACTGAATGAGTGTGATCCACCGCATAATTTAGAGAAGTTTGTAAAGCGCAATTCAAATCAAGGCCATTTCAAGTATTAATGCAGCTAACATGAGACTAATGTGTGAGCCGTGTTGTGTTCAAGTTCATGTTTGTGTAATCCTGCCTATTTAGTCTTTAATTTTAGGGTTGTAACCATGTTATACAGTTACACATATTCTCTTCAAAAACATACCTCGAGTAATTCAGGAAGCGCCTCTGAGGGCTTAACTTTGGAAACTTATTTTACCAATTTTGTTCTGAGCCTGTCTGTGGCCAAACTCTCTCCCAGACGCTGATTAGCATGTTAGTAGTATGTTAGCAGCATGTTAGCAGCATGTTAGTAGTATGTTAGCAGCATGTTAGCCGGCAGTTTGTCCAAGACTTTCTAATTCACTGGAGCGCTAGAGGAAGGACTGCACCCTTTGCTGTCGACGCTTTCGCCCAAGAGGTATTTTCTAGAAACATACATTATATCATAAAAATACCAAGGCTGAAGTTTCTATTTTTTCCACTGTGGAAAACGCTTTATCGACTCAATATGTGGTATTGTGATTAAACCGCACAGAACAACTATCCCACTGCTGCGTCTGTACTGATGAATGTTTGGTTTACAGTCTGGTTCTAAACTGGGCCCTGGATCGATGCGGCGTCTCCAGCTCTGACTGCACAGACTTATGTCAGCCGTAAATATAGAACAAGGAAATGAGGCTTCTGCTGCTGCCAGATTATCGTTATTAATATTATTATTATTTATAGCATTTCCAATAAAGAAGATTAAAGTGGTCTGAAACAGGGAGCACTGCAGCCGAGGAGAGAAGAGAGATGCGCTCGGACTCACTAAAAATAACAATAAGAAGGAGCTGTAAGGCAAAGCTCCAGATTGGTCCATGATCGATCTTTTCTAACTGATTCATTATATTAGGCTTCTACAAAAACAACTCTGCTTATTTAGTGGGGCTGAAAGTGCACCTGATCTACCACATGTTTCAGATTCATCGTTACATAAAGGAGAAAGCTGTGATGAATGTTCGATAAAACAGTTCAGGCCAGTTCATAAAAGATCCTCCAGGGCAAACAGAAAGCGGAGGAGTTGGATCTAAGAGGAGGTTTAGAAATGAAGAGACTCTCCCAAAGACGACTGGACTCATGTTTTTGTGATTCCCTCGGAGCTGCTGCTGGATGGAGAGACGGAGAGGGAAGACGGCCAGGCCAGATGCACTAAGGCTGGGATTCTGTGAGAGAGAGGATGGGGGTGAGAGTTTGGATAATCTCGTGTGCGCATGCGTTGGCGTTTTCGTTGACAGCTCAGACGTGCTCTTACACAAACGTAGTTTTAGCTGATTTTTTACAAACTTTCTCTTAAACCTCACGGTTCCATACGTTTTTAACGTTGCTTTTACCTGGATCTATACTTTTAAACACATTCTAACCTCAGTGTGGACTTGTGCTAATCGGCGGCGTGGACTTGTGCTAACCGGCGGCTAGCTAATGGCTACATGACTCACCTCCACGCCCAGTTGCGGGGACTGTGCTGGTCTGAGCCAAAGATTTGCTGATCTGGAGCAAAGGATTTCCATGCTGTTCAAAATCCAGGAGGAAAAGGACTCTGAGATAATCGTGGGTAAAACTCAAACCAGTCCCACTAGTGCGCAGCTCGCTGACACGGCGCATTCTTCCGGTAACGTCTCATCACACTCCAATGCTACCTGTCCACGTCATCAGGCCGGTGGTGTCCCTCGCAGCCAAAACTACTGGCTCCAAGTCGGCGCTAAACCTAAAGCTCCAACTAGTAGAAGTCAGAAAAATGGATAGTTGTGCCAGCCAGCAAAGCTCCCCGTAAGCGTGGCTCCCATCACGCCGATAGCATAACGCTGACAAATAGATTCAACATCCTGGACAACGAGAATTTTCCTCCTCTGCCCAGTCTTACTCAGTCCGGGACGCCCCTCCAGGACTCTCACAGGCCGTGGTAGTGCGCTCTACACCCCAGCTCCTGGTTACAAGGACGGATCAATACCTCATATTGGCATACTGCATGAGACTCAGTTTCCGGACCTGCGCTGCCTGCAAACATGTGAGTGTGCAGTACAGACGCAGCCCGAAGACCGCGGCGCCTCCTCTCGCACCTCGAGTCCGAGCACTGGCGCTTCCTCCTCGGGCACGTTGGGACATAGTGACCGGGAGGACACGTCTGCTGCTCCGTTCGGGCGCGTGGACGGAGCAGCAGGAGGGCGCTCCTCCGCTGTGGATGTGGATCGGACTCGGAGCCGGGATCATGCTACGGTGAAGCCAAATCCATCAGTCCTTGTGTTGGGAACGTCCATGGTCCGCAACGTTAGGGTGATTAACGGCCACACCTCCTGCCACCCAGGTGCTCTCGTGCAGGACATCAATAACGCTGCCCCAAATATCCTCCATAATCATCCTTCCGTCTCAACCGTAGTAATTCACGCCGGTACCAACGACCTCAAACTTCAGCAGTCAGAAAAACTCAACCAAGACTTCATTTCACTCATCAACACCATTAAAAACAACAATAAAACTTGTATCGTTTCTGGACCATTCTCTGCGCCCCGTTTTGGGGATGGAAAATTTAGTAGAGCGAGGCTGCTCCATTTGTTTTTAAAGAACTACTGCACGAAGAATAACATCCCATACGTGGACAATTTCTTAACATTTTTTAACAGGCCTGGACTTTTCAAAAGGACAGACTACACCCCAACTTCACCGGATCCCACCTGTTCTCACAGAACATTCAACTTACAATAGAATCAGCAGCATGAAGTTCTCCCACCACACCCACCATAACGGATATTCCTGTTTTTATCAGCAGAGAGCGCACCAAAGGTAAGACTACTCGCACTGTTAATACTAATAACCTCAGACCTATCACCAAAGCTCAGTCATCACATAGTCCCTTATATACTCAGTCTCCTACCACAGTGAACATGGCTCTAATAAATGTCCGCTCTCTGTCGAATAAGTCTTTTATTGTAAATGATTTGATTTTAGATAATAATCTGATTGTTTGTTTCTAACTGAAACCTGGCTGGGTGCGGATGCGAATGCCGTTCTTGCTGAGGCGTCTCCACCTAATTTTAGCAGTGCCTTTTCAACCAGAAATGGAAAAAGGGGAGGTGGCACTGCCTCTATAAGCATAACACTCTTGCCACCAAACCCATTTTATTCGATCAATACACAAGTTTTGAGCACCACGCAATTATTTTTAATAACTCCCCGATTTTATGTGTCACAATCTATAGACCGCCCAAAAGATGTCCCCTTTTTATCAATGAATTCTCAGACTTTCTATCTATTTTACATACCTCCTTTAATAAGATCATTTTAACCAGTGATTTTAATCTACACATAGACAACGTTTTAGACCCCATTACTGCAGAGTTTTTAAATGTTCTTAATTATATGGATTTCACCCAACACGTCACACAGCCAACTCACGAGAAAGGGCACAGTCTGGACCTGGTCATCGCGTATGGCCTGTCCACTACTGTGTCCTCTGTTATCGACTTGGCTGTCTCTGACCATTACTGTGTGTTTTTTAATGTCACCGGTTTTATCCAGCGAGAATCCTCGGCAAAAACTGTGAGGAAACGAAATTTGACCCTGAAGTGGCTGCAAAATTTATTGATGCTTTACAACAAATTCCTCCTGTGATTTTACCTGCTAACTGCGATTTTATTGTTGACAATTTTAACCGTAAACTACTCATCGCCCTCGATGCAGTTGCACCATTCAAACTTAAAAAGATTAATCCCAAATCCCTCCCCCTGGAGAAACGAGGAGCTGAAGCAGCTCAAGAGAAATTGCAGGAAGGCCGAGAGGAGATGGAGGAAATTCAAAATAACAATACATTTTCAAATATTCCGTGCTCAACAAAAGACCTACAATACAGCAATAAGAAATGCAAGAAATAAATTCTTTTCCACAATAATCACCAACCACAAAAACAACCCAAAAGTCCTATTCTCAACAATAGAAAATGTTTATAAATAAAGTTTGATTGATTGATTGATTGATTAATCAGATACACAGTTAGATAATAGTATTGAGGGATTCATATTCTGACACGAACAGTAAAGTATGTCTGACTCTCTGTTTCAACTGCTGATGTCATGAGGTGGTGGACGCCTCAATATCTGAAATACAGACGGCGTCAATGGATTTGTTTGTTTATAGTTTATTTGGTAGGGACAGTGCAAGTTAATGAACAAGCCACACCGGATTGTAGCCTTGGGCTAATTTCCATCCGTCGTCCCCCATGCGCACTCTCAAATACACTCTCATTCATCCTGGCCTATTGTACATGTTTTTAGTGGTAGGGGAAACCGGAGTACCCGGAGGAAACCTACGCAGACACGGGGAGAACATGCAAACTCCACACAGAAAGGCCCGGGCCTAGGTGGGAATCGAACCCGGGACATTCTAGCTGTGAAGCACGAGCGCTAACCGCTGTGCTACCGTGCCGCCCCGTGCCGATTAAGGACTGGGTTTGTTGTTTCACTGTTTTGATGTTTGATACTGGACTAGGGCTGGGCAATTAATCGAAATTTTATCGAAATTGCAATCTCTACTTTGGTCAATCTCAATAATCGTCATAGGACTTAATAATCGACAGGTTTATGGTCGTTTCTTTGGCACAAACTGAACCTAGTTTGGGAGTTTGGATGGAAGACCTTTGTGTGTCAAATGAAACTGGAGGAAAACATTTGTTTTTGTTTGAACTGAGGTTTAAATGAAAGGTTTATCTAATTGTATGAATGAAATGAAAATCGAATCGAAAATTGAGATCGATCAATATGGGGAAAATAATCGTGATAATTTTTTCCCCCAAATCACCCAGGCCTAAATTGGACTATACAAAAACAACTTGATTTGACTCTGATCATTTCAGCCCTCAAAATGCCTCCTCTACAAACCCTTTATGAAGAGCAGTCACTTTACCTCACCTGCTGAATTCTCGCTGTATTTGTACATTCACAAACACGCACAAAAAAACATGTGTAATAGGTGAATCCTCCAGCCAGGTGTGTCTGACCAGTAGCCTGGTTCCACATCTGGAGACGGGTCCTCGAGCATCATGTTTCCCCAGTGGCATCAAGGATGAGTTAAATGCAGAGTTTCCCTACGGGGATTAATAAAGTATAACTTAACCTTAACTTAATCTTAACAAGGTTAAAAAAACAAAAACAAAAAAAAGATGAAAGCTTTTATTGAAAACAACAAATAAACGTTCATAGTCTGTTTTGCAGCCGATCAAAAGTTTAGGACCACATGCCTTTAAAAGGCCAAATCTGAACAAAATGTGCATTCACTGTCATTTACTGTCAGGTATTTACGCTGTCATGCCGTCCTGATGTCAAAAGCACACAAAAAAACGTCGGGTTGTTGCTGTTCCTGCTGAGGTGGGACACAGTAAAACATTTAGAATGGCCTTTATTTGGGTCGAGGAACATCCAATGTGTTGACCGAGCCGATCAGACCCTCCATTGTCTGGGGACAATTTTATATGTTCATTCATACACTGTAAACCCTGACTAGCTATGATAACTCAAATTAAATGGGGAAACCCGCTGCACCATATGGTTGTGGTACATAAGCCTAAACCAATTGAGTTCACTTGGACTCAAATCATTTAGTCAACGGTAGCTCAAATCATTTAGTCAGTGATAGCTCAAATCATTTAGTCAGTGATAGCTCAAATCATTTAGTCAACGGTAGCTCAAATCATTTAGGCAACAATAGCATTAAAAGTATAGGTTAATGAACTCAAATGATTCAAGCTTATTATACTCAAACTATTTAAATGCTACATTAACTTAAACCCATTTTAAAAAGGTTTATTCCCTCAATTAAATTGAGGAAACATACAACACTAAACCATGTGAGAAATGATAACACATACAGGAAGAACATTTTCTATGACAACTTTATTTATGACAACTTTCCACCAACAAAAGGGAACTGGAAAAAGATGCAGACATCAAAACATTGTTTTGACCACTATAAAAACAATGTACATGTTTGTGTCCAAGATCTTGTTTCCTGGTCAAACAGACTTGGAGTCATTATATTCACCTTGGTTGTTAAGTTTTCTACTGTTGGAGCTCCAATCTGTATCTGGTTATATTGCATCAGGGAAAACAAAAGAAAACTCTCCTCCATATTTTTAAAGCCCATAATCCAACATCCGATTGAAGCGAAGGACAGCTCGGTACCAAAGTTTGTTGAAACAGTAATTCACTCTGTTATCTGTAGAGGGGGCTCCAGACCGTAATTTAAAACCCTTGTGCTTGAGTTTCAAAATGATAAAATGTAATATATAGTCCTGATCAAGTCCCGACCAGTTGAAAGATGGCAAAAAGGAAATCACTTTTTTGCATGGTTGGATCTTAACGAGGTTCCAAGTAGAACTTTATTATGCAACAAGAAGAAATGGGAGCGAGACAAAACATTTTCTGAGTAAAGCTTTTAATGAAAACAATTAAACTGGCGGTTTGCAGCTAATCAAAAGTTTAAGACCACATGCCTTTAACCTCTTGACCCTCACCTGAACCGAGCACATTTCTCCAGTTCATCGTTACCCAAATCCAAGAAAGTTTCATGAAAAAAAAAGGGTCAAAATAGCAACACAAGACAAAGACGATGAAATTTAAAAAAAGCAAGGGCAAATAAGTGATAAAAAAGCGATGGAAAAAAAAGGTTAAAGTGACGGCAACAACGCAAGCAAAAAGATCAGTTTAGATCAGTTTTGTTAGTCTTAGCTTTCAAATCAGATGTTACACTGGCCTACAGTTCTCCAGTTAAGAAGCGTTTAGATTTGGGTAAGGTCGGCCGAACTAGAGAAATGAGCTTGGTTCAGGTGGGGGTTAAGAGGTTAAAAGGCCAAATCTGTGCAAAAAATGTGTATTCATTGTCATTGAGGTGGGACGCAATAACAGTAATTTTGAATTTCCTTAAAGATCCTGACGGTTATGGAACATGACGGTGTGAAAACCTGACAGAAAATGACACTGAATCCACACTTGTGCTCAGATTTGACCTGTTAAAAGCATGTGGCCCTAAACCTTCGATCAGCTGCAAAAACATTTCAGTTTAATAGCAGTTTTCAATAAAAGGTTTATTAATATTTTTGTTTTTGTCTCACTTTCATTGTTGTAGCATATTGAAGTTCTACTTGAAACTTTGTTAAGATCCAACCACACCAAACTTTTGATCGGGACTGTATCATTACTGTGGTACCAAAAATATTGTAGTTCTGTTTCAAAGTCCATGTGCATGATATGTCAACCTTAAACCAGTGTGTCAGTCCATTTGTTGAGAGACATCACAACCTGATCCTTAAGTGCCATGAACACTTGCTGGGATGAGAAAGGATCCTTATCTTGGACACCAGAGCAACAATTCCCTCCTCAAACGCCATTTCTTCCTGAAATTGACACACACAAAATACATATGTATTTAGTTTTTTCATCCTGCTATAAATATTGTAAACTCTGGAAAAAAAATACAACAACAACAGTGCATCGTTTAGTTATCACTACCAGCTTAGATGTTTTAGGCTACAATAATGCAAATTACACAAATTTAAGTGTGTTAGACAACAGTGATCTGATCAGAATTTACAGCAGGACTGCGGATTGAGACTAAACCTTGACAAAACAAAAGAAAGAAACTAAATCAAACCAGGACTAAAGCTGGTAGCCATACCAGGGTAGGAGTAAAGCCCAACGCACACCGAAACGCCTTGACGCGCGGCAAAAGAGCCGCCTCCTTTATTTCTATGAGAGAACGCACACCGAGGTTGCAGTGACGCGCGGCGACGCTGGACCCCGCGCCACGATTCAGATTTGTTGAATTCAGACGCGGCGGCGCGGAGTAAAACACAGGCTTTTAACCTCCTGCAGAGGCACAGAGGTGGGTCTGGCCAGTGACAGACAGGGAAACCGCCGTGAACTTTGTTTGTTTGGACGACAGAAGCCGCGGAGACAGAGAAACCATATCAGGGGAAGCATGTTAAACTCGTGTCTGTCGCCAACTCGCTATTAACCTACAAAAAGAGCCAGGTTTGCTCTCTCTCTGCAACACGGACATACGTGTCTTCTTTAATTTATGATAAATGTATAAATCACATGTGTAAAGCCCCGCACGGTTTGAGAAAAGCCTCTGAAGTAGGCTTCAGCGCGCGCTCCGGTGTGTGTTGAAATCCCACATGGACGCGCGTCAGAGGACGTGCCGCAGCGCGCTGCTTTCTGGTGTGCCTTGAGCTTAAAATGTGTCTAAACCTGGATCAGGAATTAAGGACTAACCAAGGACTTAACCAGGCCAAAGCAAAGGCATGGCCAAGTCAGTATCAGGATGAAACTATGACTGAACAGAATTATTTTTCTTATTGAGTAAGAACAAGTCAAACAACACTGGAGGAATTCCTAAAGCCGTACACCATGTCACATACAACTGTCCTCTGCATTTGAACATTCTTCAATGCTGCCGGAGTAACCCAGGTTAAGCTTTGTGACTCACTTTCGGGTCCCGAGTCTTGACCCACCAGTTGTGAACCACCTACATAGTGTGGAATGATAAAGACATTTACCTGCAATCCTGCACGTGGTGAGTCCAGCCTCGCTGTAGTTTTCTGCAGAGGGATCTTGTGCTTCTACCTGGAGAATATAGTTATAAATAATTAAAAGAAATAACATTTTATAAAACTATCACTAAAACTATCACGTTTAGAAATGTCAAAATGTGACTAAAACTAAAAGCGTTTTTGTCCAAAAGACTAAGACTAAAACTAAAAGGGCTTCCAAAACAACACTGAGTTACAGCATCGAGACCCACCAACACGCTGATGACAAGCCACGATCCAAAGAAGTACATGTTTATGATACTCGTATCTCCCACAAAACATTGTGACAAAAAGAAAAAAATATATATTGTGATAATAACACTGAATAAAGTTGAAATAATGATCAAGGCAGTTCTCAAAAAGTGATATTAATAAAAGGTAGAAAGGTTTACGACTCACTTGTGGGTCCCGAGTGTCGATCCACCAGTTGAGAACCACTGATCTAGTGCAGAGGCTTCAATCTCACTGTAGGGAGCCTCAAGAGCCTCACGTCCTTCTTGCGGAGGGACCTTTTGTTAACAAACAAAACAAGTAATTTTTAAGTCAAAAGCATAACATTTTTTTGAAGAATTAAAAAGATCTAATCCTAAGGGCATGGCTATATGACATAAAAATGATATCACGACATAAATAAGAAATGGTATGATACCGGTATAAATTAGCCACTTTTTGAACATCAGACACTTCTGATACGCGCGTATCTGTGTGCGCCCAAACCTGGACCTCTCCCCAACACTCCCCACACCTGGAGGAGCCCTCTCCCCATTACTCCCCACTCGCTCACCGCGGGCGTTTTCAGAGGAGAACAGAGCGCACTGAGCCACGGTTAATTTCAGCCACGGTTAATTTCAGTCTGGCTGTCTGTTAGCTTATAGCTTAGCTTATAGATGCTCTCACTTGTTTCACGCGGTATTGTCCAACATGAAGGCTTCAATCATCGCCTTATAACCCGGCCTGACTTTGTTGTGATTCGTTAGCGCACGGTTGACTTTATGAATCTTAGCAGCGAAAGTTATCAGAGTGTTGTAATGTACGACAAGGCCTTACCTCACTGATGTGGCTGCCCTCTCGGCGGTGTCTGGAGCGGATCACCGGTGTACAGCGGGCTGTGGCTGTTCTTCGGCGCAGGCAGAGAGCGAGTGCGGGACACAGCCTAGAGAAGAGACGGTGTAGTCAGCATAGAAATAAAAAGAGTGGCGCTGCGGCTGCAACTCAACTTAAAATGGCGCCGACAGCGTTTTTTCTCCACTGTGTTTGAAAAATTAAAAGTTCAAGGCGCAATTGTTTTCTTGCTAAGTCTCATTTAACAACCATTACATGCAGCCTACTGTATAATAAAATATGAAAAGCTGAGCGCAAACCGGTGGTAAACTAATTAGCATACAGGAGCAGTGCTTCAACCTCGTTTAATCTTAAAGTTAGCTAAAAAAAAAATCTTAAAGTTAGCTTTAGGGAATTTTGAACATGCACTATCGGTACATAATAATGATAATATTTTTACCGTCCAGTCGTATCCAATGAAGTCCTCGTCTTAGCAAAGGAGCGAGTCTGTGACATGGTAGAAGCATCATGGCTGCAGCTCCAGCTCAAACCGAAATTTTCAAAAAGTTCAGGGGCGGGGCGTGGGAGGAGCTCCGGTGAACTCGGCCTTGATTGGACTTCCAGTGGTGCAGTCTGCATACGTTTTTGCGCAATACAATTCCATTTACTACTTTATTCATTTGTTTAATCATAACTATCGAACAAATCATGCGACAATAATGCATATATATCATTGAACAGACATTGACGTCCGAACAAACTTGGGATAAACATCGATTCCCACTCGGGAATTTTTTTCTCTCTCAACAACGTTGGACCAAAATGTGATGCTTGTTATATTACTCATGTTTTTTTTATTATGTATTTCAAGAAGGCTATAATTATGAACTAAAAATAATTCACTACTATAAAATCATATTGAACTATATTGAATTTTATAATTTTATAAACTGACTGCAGGATTGGGAATTATTTATACCTCTAAAAACATTGTATCAGCATCCTGATTTTCTGTCATAATAATCACTAAAAGGATTACACTTTGCAAGATAAGATTGTGGTTGAGTGGATAGACACTCAGACTGGAGTGCAGTAGATGGTGGGTTCAAGACTGATCAGAGTAGTTTTTATTTTTTTCATCTATTCCTTTTTTATTCTACTCACTTTGGACAATGGAGAATTAAAGTGATATTATCAATAATAAAATGATAAATGTTGTCTATTTTGAGTATTTTCCCTAATGTTGCCCATAAATAATACTGACAATAATAGGCTACTTGACAATAATACTAATATCATGATATCTAACAAAACAAGTTTTATGTTTTCTTTAAAAAAAAGAACAAAAAATTCAAAAAACAATAACATTTTCTGATTGGTTAATAATGCGATTTTAAGAAAAAAGTAAGCATAGCTTAAACGGTTTCGGTCAGTATAACTTGAAGTGTAAGAAGATGCATCAGAACTCAAAGCAATTGAGCTATCACGCCACATTTTTAGATTTGGGTCTCCATGACCTAGTTAAAAAGGGTTACTATAACTCTGGAGCACATTTGAGCCAAGATAGCTTAGTAGGTTTGAAAAGATGGGTGGTTGGGATTTACAGTGTATATACCGTCCCTATTTATTTGTCATTGTTAGTGCTTTTCAAAACGTAGCATGTTATTTGCATTGATAATATAATTAAAAAGGGGACTCACTTTAACATTAACCTAATAAACTTTGTATTTGCCCACAATGCAGCCTTTCCTCCATGAGGAACCTGAATAATACTGTCCCTTGTGGTTCAATGGGGGGTCAAATTCTGACACCAGGCAAAGGATCAGTGATTATAAACCAAGATCATTCTCTTAGAAGTGTTATCGGTGAATGTTTACTCTTATGAGCTTGGTGTTCCTACAATACTGGACAGTAGGTGTTGTGTTCTTGGGCAAGACACTGCCTGTATGAATGTAGTTAGTGAAAGAATGGTGATGGTAGGAGGTGTTAATGGAACTAGTGTCCCCACCAATAGTAACACCAGACCCTCGGTGTTTGTGTGTTTGTAGGACAGGGAGCACTTGTTTTATGGGTTGTCCATGACCTGCCATGGACTGCAGATACAAACTAGCCTCAGGCTAACTCTGGTACAATGCATCACATTTAGCAACATCAGTTGGGGGCATTCCTTTATGTTTTTAATCGACTGTTCTTTTCTTTTCCATTTTAATTGCAATAACTTATTTGGTTAAAATCATGACAAACTTCATACATCCATAACCCGTCATGACTCTTGCCCCACCTGACACTAAACCTGTGCTGGGTAAATAATAAACAATTCCTCCTGGGTTTATACTGTACCTATTGAATCAAAGTCCGTAACAAATGAATCCCTTGTGTCAGTTCAGCCTATCCATGATGAAGAAATAAAACAACAGAAGAAGCCAGACACCCAGGTTGATGCTGATGCTTATGTTTTAATGTTCAAATAAGCAGTCGGGATCATTCCAAACACAGAATACTGGTTTAGCCAATCACCGCCCAGAAGTCAGCCTCTTTGGCACAAATGTAGCCCATCGGCTTGTCCCACGGGATATCATCCCAGGACGCTGCTTTGAAGCCTGAAGATCAAAACAGAGACACACAATTATAAAAGTTCAAGTCCTATGAAAAAACTTTACGCATGGTTTGCTCTAGAAGGAGCTTTATTTAATTCAACAATAGCCATTAGCTCTGAGATTTGTAAAAAATGAACATAACTCAGGGCTGGGCAGCGTTAAACAATACCAGTTTAGGTAACACTGGCATCGAAAAAATAAAAACCAAAAGAAATATCAAATCTTTATATTCAAGTTTTGATGCTGTTGGTCATCAAAATGTAAAAGAAATACAAAAAAGTGAAAAACATGTTGAAAAGAAAAAAAATCTAAAATGTTTAGAGGCGAAATTGGGGAAAGAAGTAGAAAAAACACACGGAAAATGTGGGAAAAAATTTGAAAAATAATTTGGGGAAAAATGTTAGTCTTGTTTACTTTTGTGTACTTCGATTTTGTTTGTTTAGTTTGAGTGCCTTTGTTTTGGTTAACCTTTTGTAAATATTTCAAGAGCCTTTGTTTTGGTTATTTTTGGTTCTACTTTGTTAAAACGACCTTTTACACACCTTTTTATTACATTACAACTTTATTTAACCTTTTTACATCTTGTTATTTTTGTTACTTCCCTTTACCCGAGCAGAGCTGGGTTGTAACAGAAGAAACCTGAGAAAATTGGTTAAAAAATGTGGAAAGTGTTTTTTTTCGCCCTTGGTCGTTTCACCTCAAACAAATGATACAAATGCAAAAGAAATTAAATGGAAGAAAAAGGAATAAATTAACTTTATTAATCTGTTTTATGGATTTAACAAATAATTTAGCATTGGTATTGAAAAGTATCGGTATCGAAAAGTATCGGTAAAGTCCTGGTATCAAAAACATGTAACAGAGCCGAGCCTCAGTGCAGAGAGATGGCTGAGTCCAACTGGAAATCAAGTGTGTGCATATGTCTGAATGGGTATGTGTGACTGGTTACCGTAAGCATGGATAATGACGCTGTTCATATCGCCCCAGTTGTTCGGCTCCCCATCCGACCAGTTTGTGTAGTCCCAAGGAGATCCATCGTTCCACCACCACATTCCCTCCTGTTTACATTTGCACATGTAACATTTCAACTCTCCACAACTCGGCTGTGAGCGTATGCTGTTACCTGAACTGCACCGAGCCAGGCGGGCCCATCGATCAGACCATGGATGAAGGCGTTCTCCTCATCGCTGTGGATGGAGGCCAGGTTTCCACCAAGATTGTTGCAGCTTTCCTGTGAGTGTGGGAGGGGTTAAGGTCGGTTTTAGGATGTGCTCTTACTGTTTAAAACAACACCAAATAATCACCTGAGTTAAGTCTCTGAGCCTTAAAGGGACTAGATGCAAGTTGGTCATTTTTATACTCACTACTGCCCCCTCAGGTCTAAAGCGTAACTGCAGTCTCTATATTAAGCTCGTGCATGACGGCACCTCGGACCCGAAGTAACACCTTTGTGAGTGACAGTGCAGGATTTTAGAGGCAGTTGTGCTGAACAGGTCTGGGCTCATTCTACACATTAGGACATGGCTGGAACATGTAGGGGGAGGAAAATACATAATTGTAACATGTTTAAACTCTCTATAGTCCCTTTAAACCAGTACTAAGTAACTCATGCCCCTAGAGGCCATAAGCGCCACTGCAGGTGTCATAGCATGTTGTGTTTTTTACTCATTAATTCCAATTACACAATGGAGATCATTTATTTCACTCAAACTTGGCTGTAAATACTGTTTAAGTGGTGCTAGCCCGCAGTTAGCTTTGCCCGTTAGCCTGTTAGCTTCTTCTTTGTGATTCCATTAGAAAAAAAAGCTGATATTTGTGCGTATTTGAGCTTGTAAAGACCCAGTGGCTGTATGAGTGGGCAGCATGGCGCCTTTACTTTCCATCACAGTGGTCTCTATGACGCTCCAGGATCAATCGTTTTGGAGGTTTTCTGGTGAGAGGCTCCGTCAGCAGTGAAAACCTTCCAAACAATTGATCCTGGAGCCTTTTCTTTAAAGTAAACCCAAAATTCCAATGAATGAGCAACACAAAGTCAAAAAGTAAAAATGAACATCGTTAAATGTTAGTCCTGTACCTCTGCCATTGTCCAGGTTTTCTCAGCTTTAAAAAACTTGAAACAGCGGAATTCAAACTGACTCCAGCCCCTAGGACAGCCTTCCCCTAGAAAAATAAAATCAATAGAGTCAATGTGAGTTATGCTGTCGCTGTATTAAAGTGAATGTAGTCAAACTCACAAGGGGGGTGTGGAAGCTGTGTGTGTGGAACAATGAACAGAGTTATTAAAGCATGATCATAAAGACATTAGTTTAAAGATAAATGAGGTGAACGTACAGCTCCAGCCGTCAGCAGAGCGCCGGTCAAACAGAGGAAGACGATCAGTGGGCCGTTAGCCGCCATCTGAAATCACCAAATACAACTGATAAGAGGCTCTCTGTGTAAAAGCCGGAGCGATGAGGAGCAGACTTACCTTCACTTCTAAGTCAGGAGACTGCAGGACTTAAGATGATGAGCTGTTTTTATAGAGCAGTCAGGGGGACGAGATTAACAAGTAAAACAAGTAAACGGGGAAAAAAAGCAAAACAAACAAGTAGTAAATCAAGTCTTACTGGTAAAGCTTCTCTGAGCACATTCTCACGTAATTACCAGCCCTACATTCAACAGCCTCGGCGCCATCATGGCCCCAGTCATCTTAGAGCCATACTGGGATTTTGTAGTAAATAAATCAATGGTAAATGGTCATATTTATATAGTGTCTTTCTACCTGCTTTAGGCCCTCAAACCACTTTACATCAAGGAACCTGTGGCCCATTCACTCCTCATTCATACACCAGTGCACGCAGACATTTAGTGTTGTGCACATGTACAGTCCCGACCACAAGTTTAAGACCAGTTGAGAAAAGAGGGAAATAAATCACATTTTTCACGGTTGGATCTTAACAAGGTTCTTTTTTTTTTTTTTTTTTTTATTAGTTTATTTATTTAAAAGGGACCATGTACAATTATAACATAAATGTTGCCATTTGATGCATTGTACCAGAGTTAGCCTGAGGCTAATTTACATCTGCAGTCCCTGGCAGGGAACGGACGACCCATAACAGAAAAAAGACAAGATTCACAAGACAAGGGGTCGACCAAGAAAGACAAACCACATACAACATTACAGATTCATAAAACCCAGACAAGACACATCAACAACACAAATACAGACAAACAAGTCAGTACCAGAGGGAGTGTAAAAACCAAAGAGGGCTGGCAGTACTAAGTAAGAAGTCAGTTGGGCTGACTTCTAAGTACTTATATATATGATTAAAGCTTTTTTTGAAAACAAATAAACGTTCATAGTCTGTTGTTTTGCAGCCGATCAAAAGTTTAAGACCACATGCCTTTAAAAGGCCGAATCTGTACAAAATGTTCATTCACTGTCATTTACTGTCAGGTATTTACGCTGTCATGCCGTCCTGATGTCAAAAGCAAAAAAAACGTTCTTGTTCAGAACGTGGTCGGGTTGTTGCTGTTCCTGCTGAGGTGGGACACAGTAAAACATTTAGAATGGCCTTTATTTGGGTCGAGGATCATCCAATGTCTTGACCGAGCCGATCAGACCCTCCATTGTCTGGGGACAACAGAAGGGCATTAGCTAAAATCGGATATATTTACATATTATATATGTTCATTCATATATACTGTCCCTATTTAAATAGATACATAAATAGAGGTGTTTGTGGTCTGTGTGATTTACTGCCAGTAAGTCACAAACAGGTTCTTCTGGTGGAGATTCTCTTGCACATTCTTGCAAAGTACATCTTCATACATATCAGTATTAACCCTAGCATTTTTTTTGTCAATTCTGTTTACATATTTATTTATTTTTGTCATTGTTAGTGCTTTTCAAGACGTAGCATGTTATTTGTATTGATATAATATAATTAAAAAGGGGACTCACTTTAACATTAACCTAATAAACTTTGTATTGGCCCACAATGTGGCCTTTCCACCATGAGGAATCTGAATAATACTGTCCCTTGTGGTTCATTGGGGGGTCAAATTCTGACACCGGGCAAAGGATCAATGATTATAAACCAAGATCATTCTCTTAGAAGTGTTATCGGTGAATGTTTACTCTTATGAGCTTGGTGTTCCTACAATACTGGACAGTAGGTGTTGTGTTGCATCACATTTAGCAACATCTATCTTATATTTGGTCCCTTTTACATAAATAAACTAAACTTAACCTTCTTTCCAGACCAAAGTCGAGTCGTCAGTGTTCACACCTGAGACTCGAGTCCAAACTAAACAAAGTCCCAAAGTCCAGACGAATCAGAGGAAGCACAATCGAGTCTTCTTTGTTTCACTCGACCTGCATCGTTTAAAAAAAGTAAATCCCATTATGTCAGAAAGTTTCCTCAGACGACCCTAAAAGCTGCAGTTGTCATTAACTACATTTGCAAATTGCCTGTCACTGAACGCGGATCGCTTTGGTGCAATTTTCTTTGTCATTAACTAAAGCTCTAACGGGAGCCTCACGGTAACGGTCCCTTCTCCCCCCAGGGCGCTCAGACGGGCCCCTGCTGGTGAGGAGAGGCACTTCTCTTTGGGCCGGTCTTCGTTCCGCTCACGTAGTTCAGATTCAGATTAAAGTCATTACGGAGGCGAGTCCTGCTGTTTTATCGTCAGCTCGGTGCGGCGGAGGTCAGGCTTCGTAATAGACACTGAAACAAGGCATTAACATCAGGAGCCACGCTGAGACCAGGAGAGACCGTCAATCCTCTGCATCCTCTGTTTCTTCTAAAAGGAACTAGTTATTAGTTACTCTCCTGGAAGACTAACTCGTTATGTTTCTTCATTCATTACTAATAATAAAAAATCAATGTACAACTTTTATTTGCCCATAATGTTTTCACTGAACAACCTGAGCTGCCTCAGAAGCTAAACCCACCAACACTAGCTGTAGTAAATGCAAAGATGACTGCGATAAACCAGCAATTCACAGCTTCACTTGTTTTTATACTGACAACCTACAGCAACAGTCCACAATAAGAGGCTCAACATGTAGCAGAGAGAGACGGAAATGATGAGACGAACAAAAGTCTCCAGAAAACTAAAACGAGGAAATATGACAAAGCGTATGTAGCGCTTGGCTTCACTGTGAAGTCGAGGGAAGACCGGTGTGTTTACTGTGTCTAAAAACATGAAAAAATAAAATAAATAATAATTCATTGGCCGGCTTTACCAAAATGTAGATCCCCATATAATAAAACATCACAGGAATAACATCGACCG
Source organism: Neogobius melanostomus (assembly GCA_007210695.1). NCBI lineage: Eukaryota > Metazoa > Chordata > Actinopteri > Gobiiformes > Gobiidae > Neogobius > Neogobius melanostomus. The sequence continues at coordinate 169,933 of VHKM01000412.1, forward strand.
GCGTCTATAAAAAGTTAATCTCTAATAATAATATTTCTTCACAAACTCCTAAACAAGCCTTTTGGATTCACACGCTTCAGAAATGTAAAGGAATGATTGTTTGTTTTATGTCTGTAAATATTGTTGCCTTAGATGTTTGCATATGGTGGATCAGGTTCTTAAACTGCATTACCTGTTTGCTATATTCAGGGTTTCAAGTTTACAGACATGACTGCTTTTTTATTGATACTGGTCGATGTTATTCCTGTGATGTTTTATTATGTGGAGATCAACATTTCTAGGCCAGTGTTCTACCCCAGACAAATGGCGAGAATAAAAACAGCTCAAAACACAGATTTTCAGCAACAAAAAAGGTGAATATCATGACACTGAAACCTTTTTACTGCTCCATCAAAAGAGCCACTTCTGGAGCAAAGACATGGTGAGGCGGAGAGATGAATTAAACCTCCTCTTTACATTTCCAAACCATCTGAGTCTGGACACATCTGTTTCATCCCCGAAACAGACGTGTTTGAATGATGGAGCTAGGAACACAAACCTCCTCATGTCGTCTCCTTTGCTCTAAATGTTCATGGTTTAAGCGCCGAGACTAAAAATGTATCACAAAATCCATACAGACACACATTTCTCTGCTCCGGTTATGATCCGGTATTGATTTCACATAAAACCGTTGCTTTGGAATGATGAAGATTACTGCTGCGACCTGTAATATATGTCAGTCCACTCTACGCTGTAAAAACACCAACACGAGTAAAAATGACTGGAATTTAGAAAAATGAGATGTTTGTGCAGGAAAAAAAAATATTTCAAACGTAGCTTTATCATTAAAAATCTCAAAAGATTATGAATATCCAACAATCCAACAGTGCAATGGGAATAATAAGAAGACTGACTTTCATAAACCCAGTTCAGTCTAGCGCTGACGTGTCCAAGACAATTAAAAATTACAGCATGAATTTATTTAGTCTGTAAAGCTTCATATTTGTCCCTCATAAAGCAGCACTAAGTAAACTGTTTACCTTAATAAATCCTTTCCGTAGTCCCTCTGGGGGTAATACTGTACAAGTGTTAATGGGATGATTGGGGTCTTTCATCTCCCCTGGTGTCTCTGGCCAGAAACCACAATTGTAACTTTCCTGCCTACAAGCAGGAGCTATACAGGAGCTTAAGTTTCCTCAGCTGCCCATGGAAGAACATCCTCTGCTGGGCCTTCTTGATGAGGGAGCTGATGGTTGGCTCCCATTTGAGGTCCTGAGTGATAGTGAAGGAGTCCACGATGGAGATGGGGGTGGGAGAGTCTGTCAGGGAGAGGGGGGACGGTGGGGCTGTGTCTTTCCTGAAGTCCACGATCATCTCCACTGTCTTCTGGGCGTTCAGCTCCAGGTTGTTGTGGCTGCACCAGGACGCCAGCCGGTCCACCTCTCTCCTGTAGGCGGATTCATCACCGTCTGAGATGAGCCCGATGACGGTGGTGTCGTCCGCAAACTTGATCAGTTTAACGGACTAGTGACTGGAGGTGCAGCAGTTTGTGTACAGGGAGAAGAGCCAGGGGAAAGTACACAGCCCTGAGGAGTTCCAGTGTTTGTAGTCCGAGTGTCCGAGACGATCTTCCCCAGCTGCACGTGCTGTCTCCGGTCCGCCAGGAAGTCAGTGATCCACCTGCAGAGGATATATATATATATAGTATATACAGTGACTGAGAAAGTATCTGAAGCTTTTGGAATTTCTCACATTTCTGCCTAAATGGTCACTAAATGTGGTCTGATCTTCATCAAAATCTCAGAAATGATTAAACAGTGTCTGCCTGAACTAATACCACCCAAACATTACATTTTACCATATTTTTATTGGCCACAATATGTAAACATTCACAAGACAGGGAGTAAAAAGTAAGTGAGCCCAGGAATCTCGCTGAACTAAAGCAGTTTTGTAAAGAGGAATGGTCCAAGATTCATTCTGGTCTTCTAATCTGCAACTACAGAAAAGCGGTTATTGCTGCAAAGAAGAGTCAGCAGCTATTTAATACAGAGGTTCACTTATTTATTCCATGCATCTTTTTAATGTCTCAGGTTTTTCTGCTAAATATCTTGATAAACTTGTGAATTATTTTTCTTTTGATGATAGCAGATTGTCCAGGCCCTGAGGCGACAAAACAGCCCCACACCATGATTTTCCCGTCTCTATACTTCACAATGAGCATAGGGTTTTGATGTGCTGTGCTGTTCCATTTGTCCTCCACACATGACGTTGTGTGTTCCTCCCAAACTATTCAACTTTGGGTCCAAGAGTCCACAGCATATTTATCCAGTAGTGCAGTAGAGCATCCAAGAGCTCTTTCGCAAACCAAAGTGAATAGAGACCGTGAGGGTGAGGAAGAGTTTTTTTGTTTAATATATATTTTTTGCAATATACTTTTCATTGTTATTTCTTATTTTACTACTTTTATTCATATTTATTTATTATTTCTGTGGATACATATTTTGATGTACATTTCAATCAGTTTTCTTGCCACACTAGACATAATTACAACTACACTCAAGTTAAAGTAGTTACACTAATGCTAATCTGTGGGTGAAAGTATAAATCTAAACCGGTCCGTGTCCCTTTTTACAGTGTGATCCGTCAGACGCCGTGTTTCTCCAGACAAATATTGGCTTTCCTCTGAACGATCCTCACCTCGGAGGATATTTACGCGCGTTATTACGACCGCCTTGGTTTTAATGGAGGCCACATATCTCCGCTCATTCCGAATAACTGCTTTTTATATTTGACCATAAACAAATAAAACGCCCCGAGCGCCGTTTGCCAAATGAAGCGAATTAGCGTCCATAAAGAAAGCGGCGGCGCAGACGGCAGTATCGAGCGTTTGGATGCCGTAAGTGTGGCCATATTTCTCACGGAGGAGATTAAAAGATGATAATCGCTGCTGCATAATATCGGAGTCATTCCCACGGGAGAAGACGCAGCAACAGTTTCTGACGTTTTAAGTTTTGCAAAGATTTTTCATGGCGCTGTAAAACGCATTATTCAGGATATTTGATCTGCTTTATCAGGTACCAGACAAATGAATCGTCTGACTAATCGCGTAAATGCCAGTTAAAGTTTTTTTGGACAAATTGAGATTTTTAGTTCATTCTCTCTTCTCCCTTTGCATCTGTAGGTATCACTGGCTCAAACCCTTTGAGTCCGATCTTGTGTTTCTAAATGCAGACTATAGCGCACATGTAGAACAACATATTTCCTCCAACCAGACTCACAGACAGGGTTTGACTCAAGTCCTTAAGTTTGGCCGACACAGCTTATAAAAGTCGACCTCTCGCCAGTGGCACAGTCAAATAGCGCAGAAGACGCCTGTTGTGTTTGGAGCAGAGGCCCGTTATCCTCATGGCCGGATTTATGCAGGAGTTTACAGGGGCTGAGCCCTGGGGCCCAGCAGGTTGAAGGGCCCATGGGCATAAGGAGAAAAATGCATGCTCAGCCCGGGTTGTCAAACTAGTTCCCTCTCTCTTTGCAGACTCCCTCACATGTAAGGCTTTATCAGATGACTTTTAACCCGAGACTAAACCTGGTCTAAACCAGTTCTAAACAAGGTCTGAGCCATTTTCATTGAGTTGACACTGGGGAAAAAAAATATGTACCTATTGGTCTGTTAAAATGCATGAGAATGCACCAAATTGCACCATTAAAATAAAAAAAACCTCAGGGGGTGGACCCCCAGATCCCCCTTTTAAATGTGTCCTCCCACCAGTCTGGCAGTAGTAAAGGTCACAGACCTCAATTGGGGTCATTATGTTAAACTGTTCACAAATGTGTTGTTTCTTAAACTAGTACTATGTTTATTTTAAGTTACTTCTGCATGTTCAAACAAAAAAATTCATTAATTTATCCTTTCATTGTAGAGAGAGGGAAATCCGACAGACAACATACAGTATATGGGGGGCCCTGAAAAACTTTAGCTCTGAGGCCCATTTTACTTAAATCCGGCCCTGGTTATCCTTATATTTTTTTGCAGAGGTGTGTTGTATGGCTCACATGTTAAAAATATAAGTCACTCATTCATTCATTCAAATCGGGCATGTTTGTCATTTGTTGTGGGGTCCTCGACATGTGGCACATGGATGGACAGACACATCTCTGATAACGTCCTCCTGAGTCTATCACCATATAAAGCAAATGTGTTGTGGTGATTAGCTCGAATGTAAACTAGGCTACTTTCCATTTGTTGCTGAAGTTAGCCTCGCCAACAGTTTAGCGTGGTGGTTCTCAACTGATGGAGCAGGACCCAAAAGTGGGACGTGAGACCATTTTCAGTCGGTCACAAGCCTTTCTCATATATACAGAGTTTAAAATATTTGTTATGTTATATAAAATTATGTTCTTACCTGAGCTTAGACGAGTTGATACGTACCCTACAATGCGCGTATGGCGTTCATACGCTGTAATAAGCATACACAATTGTGCTAAAAATAAATCCGCGAAAGAGCGAGGCCGCGAAAAGTGAACCGCGTTATAGCGAGGGACCACTGTACTGGGAGAGGCCGAATCTTTGGTCGTTTTTTGTGACTGAGCGCACGCACAAAGAACAGACAGGTACACATCAACTCGTCTAAGCTCAGGTAAGAACATTACTCAGTATGGAAAAACGCTGGCCTGTTCCTTTAATATAGAGACTGTAGTTACGCATAAGACCTGAGGTGGCAGTAGTGAGTATAAAAATAACCAACTTACATCTAGTCCCTTTAAAATAACAGTTTTATTGCAATAATTTAGTGGGAAAAACATTATAAATGACATTTCTCAATTGTTTTTTGAGTCTTGGCTCGTCATCCTTGGATTATGGTCTTTGACACCATGTAGACTGAGGACCAGTGGTTTAGTGAATGTTTGGGAGTACAGAATCAGAATCAGAATAGTTTTTATTGCCATGGTCTGAGAACAGGTTCACAAACAGCCTCACGCTGCTTGGATTAGATTACTGGTTCAGCGCGTTATAGTTCAGCACCTCCACCGTGGGCTCGTGGTCGTCTCATATGATGCTGCCTTCACATGCTCTCGTAATTATGGTAAATACCACTTGTGGAGTGGAAAATTTCACATGAATCTCATCTCATCTGGTGTTTTCCCCTGGGAAATCATTTTGATACCAGAGTTCCCGAGATGATATAACCTTTGACCATTCAACACGACAGAGCAGAGATAATACATTTTCATGCGGCAGTTGTTTTCACTTCACAACTGGAAAGGATGATCTTTCTCAGAACACAGACATTCAGTTTCAAATCACCCCTAAAATCTCACATTATAAGCCCAGGTTTACAATCACATAAGAATCGTCTCCAGGAGGATTCATTGGACTCTTCTTCTCGGCAAAACAAAAACCTCAACAAACCCATTGGAGAAAACAGAAACCTTGAGGAGAACCAGACTTCGAGTCACGGAGAAGCACTGCAAACTTCACAGTCTCACCTACTGTTGAGAAGAAGGGAAACCCTCCGTGTCGTGTAAAAAGCTTGTCTTAGAAGAATCTGAAGAATGTCATACAGAGACTCGCTGCAGCAGCTTTCTGTGGCGATGCTATTAGCGCTAATTAGCCATAAACCGCTTCCCGTGTGAACTCTAAGTGCCGATGACAAACAGCTCATCTTGGAAACAAAAGCCCTTCTCTGCGAGTGCGTGGGTATTGATTCAGCATTAATGGAGGAAGTGTAAAAGGCTAATGCGAACAGACGGCACTAATAAACAAAAGTAATGGCCGGACACTTTACCTCCGAGCTTTAGGAAGACATAACCACCATGACTGTACAGAGTGGAGTGTGCATGTGCTGTGGCAGAGTGGTTAGCCTGTCTCCAGACTTAAAGGAGATGTCAATGTAGCTGATGTTGCTGTATTGATCACAGTCGGGTTTGGCAGCTGTTTGTACTAATCACAGAGAGGTGTATTAACCAGTTACCTGCCGTCCATCACCTGTAAGTTGTGTCTTACTCACACTGATCTTATATTTTCATAAACTACAAGATCTTAGCTTTCAAATGAGGCACTGCACTGGCCTATAGGCTGTACACAAAAACCTAAGAGTCTCGTGTCCTATTACATTACGTACCTACAAAACTACTAATACAAGTTATTCCATCATGTATGAAACCCTAAGGTACATGTTATTACAGATTGTTACAGAGCACATTACATTGTACTAAATTTAGTTAGGTACAATGTAGTGGGTATCCGTTTTGTAGGTCTTAGCTTTAGCATCACACTGGCCTGTAGAACGTAATCATAAACGTGACAAAAAAGAAAAGAAAATAAAAGCAATAAAAACACGGCAAAAAAGCAAAGGCGCAATAAAAAAGTGACAAAATTAGACAAAAACGTGACACTAAAGTTTAATTTTGTAGCTCTTAGCTTTCAAATGAGGCATTACACTGGCCTATAGGCTGTAGGCTCTCCGGTCAGAAGCTTTTAGATTTGGGTAAAGCAGAACTGGATAAAATAAAAACTATGAACTATATAATAAGGTGACGGGTACAAAATAGTTACACAGTGATTTTGTGCAAAGCGCCTGACTCATCCTCCATCAGGTCATGTGACTGGACGTGTGGACGGCGTGACAGATGGGCGGCCATGTTGGAGTGGACCACGTCATCATTACAGTCATATGTCAATAACAGGAGCTTTAAATATCTGCAAACTGATGACAGCAGAATGAGAGCAGACTGGATCAGAGCGCTCTGTAGATGATAAACAATGTGTCTGACACAGGACGGTCACAGGTTCAAACCCAGGTCCTGTGGACGATCAGTCGATAACATGTAGTTATATAAAGTAGCACATATTAAAAACATGGTTGGCCAAAGTGCGCCAATAGGTTTACAGGATAAGAATATAAAAATACAGCAGATACAGCAGTACAATAGTAAAAAAAAAAAAAGAAAGTGTCAAGGGACAGAGCAGTAAAGCTCGGATAGTGGCCTTGCTAAGTGCTCAGTTAGTGTTAAAAGCCAGTGAGTAGAAGTCTTTAACAAGGTTTTAAACTGGTCAAGTGACTGTGCAGCTCTTATGTGGGGGCAGCTACAGAAAAAGCCAGGGTCAACCCGTCATTCCGACAACCCTCCAATCCAACCTTTTTTGATACCTCTATTCCGACAATAGTTTTGAGCGTAGCCTGTTCAGTTTGTAAACTCCACTCCAAGGCAAGTTTATTTGTATGGCACATTTCATGTACATGACAACTCAATGTGCCTCACAGCAACACCAAACACAATAAAAAATACAATAAAAAAACATTAAAAACACAATAAAAAGCATTTAAAACACAATCAAAACAAATCAATTGATAAAATTATATGAAATATATATCCATCCATCCATCCATTTTCTTCCGCTTTATCCGGGGCCGGGTCGCGGAGGCAGCAGTCTCAGCAGAGATGCCCAGACTTCCCGATCCACGCACACCTCCTCCAGCTGTTCTGGGGGGACCCCGAGGCGACACCAGGCCAGCTCGGAGACATAGTCCCACCAGCGTGTCCTGGGCCTTCCACGAGGCCTCCTCCCAATAGGACATGCCTGGAACACCTCCCGAGGGAGGCGACCAGGAGGCATCCGGAACAGATGCCCTAGCCACCTCAGCTGGCTCCTTTCGACGTGGAGAGTAGCGACTCTACCCCGAGCTCCTCCCGGGTAACTGAGCTCCTCACCCGATCTCGGAGGGTGCGCCCAGCCACCCTGCGAAGGAAACTCATTTCGGCCGCTTGTATTCGAAGTGAAATATATATATATATATATATATATATATATATATATATATATATATATATATATATACATACACCCATATACACACATATAAAATACAATCAATCTCCATAGGCAACAGTAAAAAGGTGTCCTTTCAGCCTGGACTTAAAAATATTCAGGGTTGAGGCCTGTCTTACGTCCTCACTGAGGCTGTTCCAGACTTTTGCTGCATGAAATTGAAACGCAGCCTCACCATGTTTGGTGGTAACTCTGGGAACCACCAGGAGACCCCTCCCTGAGGACCTCAGGGTCCGAGGTGGTTCATACGGCTGTACCATATCAGAGATGTACTTTGGTGCCCGACCATGAAGAGACTTGTACATAAGCAGAGCTGTTTTAAATCTATTCTCTGAACAACAGGAAGCCAGTGCAGAGACCGGATCACTGGACTAATGTGGTCGTATTTCCTGGTTCTTGTCAGGACTCGAGCAGCAGCGTTCTGGATGTTCTGCAGTTGTCTAACAGCTCGTTTAGAGAGTCCAGTGAACAGGCCGTTACAATAGTCTAACCGGGTGGAGACAAATGCATGAATTAGTCTTTCCAAGTCTGGTTTGGACACTATGTTTTTATTTTAGCAATGTTTTTTAGATGGTAATAGGCCGCTGATGTAATGGACTTAATATGACTGTTAAAATTCAGGTCTTAGTCCATGATTACCCCTAGATTTCTAACTTGACTTTTGGGTCCCAGTGGAAGAGCTTCTAGATGACCAATGACAACCTCTCTGGGTTTTGTGGGCCAAAAACGATTATCTCAGTTTTATCTGTATTTAACAGGAGGAAGTTGTTTTGCATCCACACACTAATCTGTTTGATACAGTGACACAGTGTATCTACAGGCCCATTTTCACCCACTGTCAGTGAAACATATATTTGAGTGTCGTGTGCGTAATTATGATAGGACACATTGTTACTAGATATTAATTGACCCAATGGAAGCATGTACAAATTGAACAAGAGGGGCCCCAGAATCGACCCCTGGGGAACCCCACAGGTCAATGCCATCTGGTCTGAGACACAATTTCCCATCGTAACATAGTACGTTCGGTCCTCAAGGTAGGATCTGAACCACTCGAGAGTCTTTCCAGACTCTTTAAGGTTAGGGCTAAGGTCAGGTTAGGGTTAGTTCTAGTAGGCCCACGTATTTTTAATAATTATCTTGTGTGTCAGAATGGCGGGACGTTGCACAAAAGATAAAAGTGTCGCCACTCCGACGAAGGGGATGCACGAGCTCTATATTAAGCTCGTGCATGACGGCACTTTGGACCCGAAGTAACACCTTTGTGAGTGACAGTGCAGGATTTAGAGGCAGTTGTGCTGAACAGGTCTGGGCTCATTCTACACATGAGGACATGGCTGGAACATGTAGGGGGAGGAAAATACTTAGTTTTAATATTTTTAAACTCTGTATAGTCCTTTTAAAGCAGTAATAAGTAACGTGTTTACCCTAATAAATCCTTTCCGTAGTCCGTCTGGGGGTAATACAAGTGTTAATGGGATGATTGGGGGTCTTTCATCTCCCCCTGGTGTCTCTGGCCAGAAAACCACATTTGCAACTTGACTGCCACCGGACCTTAAACAGTATTTACAGCCAAGTTTGAGTGAACCAAATGATCTCCATTGTGTAATTGGATGAACAATATCCCTCTGTCCCTTCACTTTTCAAGCACAGACTAAAGTATATGTGTATTAAGGACAGTAGTGCAGTGAGACAGTGCGCAGCCTCACCTGCCGTGTGTTTTTTCAGGTGGATTCCTCCGCGACTCGTCCGACAGCTGCAGCCGTGTGATTACAGACGACAGTGACAGACGGCGGCTCCACACATGGAAACCACTGACACGACGCTGTTTTACTGTTTGTTTAAGCGCCGCGTCGAGAAGTGATGAAGTGCAAATGTCGAGATGAATCTGTGGCGTAATTAATCATTTTTTACAGATGTCACAAACAATAACAACGAGAGTTTGAGAAGCGATGTTTGATTTTACGTAGATCTGCTTCATGACAGTAATGCGTCACTTTTTCCACAAGTAAATGTGTCTAATTCAGAAAGAAAGATTGATAACAAGGCAAGTTTACTGTGTGGCATGACGATGTTTTTCCTTAACAGGAGATGAGGTCAGTATTTCAGTATTTTTGGAGAACTTTACTAGATCCCTGTTTGGTGTTATGTTCCTCAAAATCATCCAAATGTTCGACGGCAGGATTGATTTATAAGCCACATATAAAAATGGACATGGCATGATGAAATATATTAGACAAGAGAAGGAAAATTATGTACATGTACAAATATAATAAAATATACAATGAAGAGATTTGAGTTATACTTTGGAGTGCAGTCATGGGTCAGGGAGTGAACAGGAGGGGGCTCAGCACACTGCCTTGGGGAGCCCCTGTGTACAGTGTGATGGTTCTGGAGGACAGCCTGTGATTTCCCCGTCACAGTTTGCACAGTGATGTGTTGATCCCCAGGTGGAGCAGTTTGTGGGATTAAAGTGTTCAATGCTTAACATAGGAGTCCTTTGTTTACAATGTGATGGCTGTGTGAAAATATGAATATTTGTGCAGAAGGTGAAGACTTTATCTGTGAGTGAGATCTGCTGAGAAAAACATTTCACCTTTTACATAATAACTGTCACTGTCATACGTGTCGGCTCATACCTGTTCAGTCCTGTGGTGTGGATTCAAATGTACTGCATGTTTGTACTCGTGCTGCATCTAAAAATACTGCAGTACTACAGAGCATTCCTCTGTGTTCTCCTGCATGCATCGGCACGTCTGTTTAGAAAGACAGAGGAACCTCAGAGCGAGCTAACCACTCTGCTACTCGGAGCCAAAGGTGAAAAGGCCGGGAGAGAATATTATGCACAAGGTTTTACTGGAAAATGGAGCTAATATAAATAAACAGGTTTTAAGCAGGGAGCAGAAAGTCAAATTTAATGCTTTTTAATGCCACAAATGTAAAAATGTGTGCATATTTCAATTCTCAAGATTTGCTCATATTTTATCATACGGAGGAATGAGGGGGAATTTCTATATTCAAAAGTAAATTGACACAACAAGCAACTTTAGAGCAAAGACATGTGCACAGTTTTATCCAAAACTGGAGTTCAGTGTGTTTTGGACGTTGTATTTTTGACAAACATTTGTGGGAGAAAACAGTTCAGAGATTTAATGCCTTTTCTAATGCTTTTTAATGACATTTAAGGCCTTAATTTTGGCACAGTTCATTTAACCCATTTAGGCCTGAAACGCTTGGAAAAAAGGTCTGTGAAAAAAGAAAGTTAAGTTCCAGAAAGTTTCAGAAAACCTGAAGTTCCAGAAAGTTTCAGAAAACCTGAAGTTCCAGAAAGTTTCAGAAAACCTGAAGTTCCAGAAAGTTTCTGAAAACCTAAAGTTCCTGAAGTATTCAGCAATTGTGTCAACGCCGACTAAATGATTGATTTCTCAGCCTCTGTAGCAGATAGGAACACAATTTAATAAGTATGAGAGCTTACACTTGTGGCTTTCCAGAGAAATTGGATTTATTTAGATACACCTTCACAAAAATAAAATGTGTAAAAGCAAAGTGAAATAAAGTATATAGCCCTCTTATACTCAAATATAGGCCTATATTTTTTATGTTAAAACTTTGAAATTTGACTGGGGTTGCTCAGGCGCCTACTATCAGCCACTGAATGCTTTGCTTGCATGTGAGTATGACGCTCTTACATGTAGACGCTATTTACGTTCCTTCTGTGGAAGCATAGACAGACTTGAATGTTAGGACTAGCACAATGTCTTGAGTTCATGTCTCCGGGTCCCGTAACGATGGCAAATAAACTCTCCTGCATAAGACACCCTGACTGCTGCCTATTCTTCATCAATCCTCTCGATCCAGTTTCTCTAACAATCACGTGTTGCGGCGCCGCATTCACGTGTAAGCTCTATAAACGGACTGTAGCAGAGTTGCAACCCGAAAAAGTGATTATCTCCGCAAATATTTCACCACATTCCACTAAACAAAAAGTGTTGTGATGCTGACGCTCCCGCGCCTCTATTCTGTTGCATTTCATTGGCTCAAAGGCCGACACTTGGTGCAAAAACTCCTTATACTCGAAAATTGACGCATACGCTTTCCCGGCCTCAATGGTAGAATACGCAAGAGCACCCCCGGCTTTAATGGTAGAAATGCGGCAATGCTTTCCCGGCCTAAATGGGTTAATGACTTTAAATGCCCCGCGGAAACCCTGATAAAGCTTTAACCTCTTAACCCCCACCTGAACTGAGCACATTTGCTCCAGTTTGGCTTTACCCAAAACTCAACTGGAATCTAAAATCTAAATCTGGAAAAAAGTGTCAAAATAGCGACAAAAACAATGATGACAATGCAGCAAATAAGTGACAATAGAGCAACAAAAATAAGTGCCGGAAAAGCAACAAAAACGCTACACAAAAGTGAGAAAAATGTGGAAAAAATGCGGCTACAAGCAATGAAAAACGCCACAAAAAGTGATAAAAAACTAAACGTTTTTATCACATTTTTGACGCGTTTTTGGCATGTTTTCATATTTTTTTAATTATTATTTTGTAATTTTTCTTGCTTTTTTCACAGGGTTTTCGGGGGTTAAGAGGTTAAGCTAAGGTTGTCCAAACTGTGTCTTGCTTCCCTCAAGTCACATTTGTTTTCCCTCAGAACCTCCGCTGCATCAGTCCCCTCATAAAACCTTTCCCCGCACGTTTAAAGATATCAATCAAAACCTGAATAAATGTGTGGAGCAGAAGGAACCGCAGTAAATCTCCTGTTTGAAGCAGCGATGTGAAGGATTTACTGAAAACAAAGGGAGCTGCTGATCTTTGAAACGATCTGCGGCTTCTCGTTTACCACTGGTCATGTGACTCTGTGTGAAAAAGGTTTGGACACCTCAGCGTTAGGCCGACAGTTGGACTTCATTGACTCATGATAAGAACATGTTTGATTTGCTCTCCCTCACGTCTGAATCTAGTGGCTCTTTGGACTCATGCACAGACTGATAAACACAAAGGCTCGTGCGCTCCACCCTCGTCATTCCTCACATAGATCACTGACAGATGCTCACACAGACGGAGCAGCAAACCTTCTCCACGGGCCCGTCTCCAACACGCCCTCACAACAGAGCGGCAAGGAGAAAACACAACTTTATCAATACAGTCAACAGCAAAGTCTCTAACGACATCATCAAATACTTTATTTCACCTGAACATTTGGACTTCACTTGGCAACATTAATAACACATTTTCCTAGTTTAGTTTTATAGTTTTCATTTTTAGCCTTGTTTTGGCGCTGAAAGTATATTTTTAAAGTTTGTTTTGGCACAATTTGATGAAAAAAAAAAGTTCCTTTTGCATAAATGTAATGTAATGGAAGTGACGTTAAGGTACAGTATATGGTAACAGATATAAACTTTATTTTATTGCTCTGCCTGATCCCGTCAGGCCTTGGAAGCTAAGCAGGAAGGGCCTGGGCAGTACTTGGATGGGAGACCGTTTGTACGGAGCCCTGGAAGTGACATCAGACAAAAAAAAATTTGAGTTGATTTTTTTTTTTTTTGAAGAAATATTAAAATGTATAAAAAAAATGTTTTTTTATTTTTTACACTACAAATTATATCGGGGGAACGTGATAATTATCTCGGGGGAATGTGATAATTATCTCGGGGGAACGTGATAATTATCTCGGGGTGAATTTTTTTGGGAAAAAATAAAATAAAATTTTAAGAAGTATAAAAAAAAAAATTTTTACAATTTTTTTTTTTACACCACAAATTATGTCGGGGGAACGTGATAATTATCTCGGGGGAACGTGATAATTATCTCGGGGTAAATTTATTTTGGAAAAAATAAAATACAATTTTTAAGAAATATAAAAAAATATTTTTTTTACATTTTTTTTTTTCTTTTTTTACACCACAAATTATGTGGGGAACTGAAATTATCTCGGGGGAAGGATAATTATCTCGGGGAAGTGATAATTATCTCGGGGGAAACGTGATAATTATCTCGGGGGAACGTGATAATTATCTCGGGGTAAATTTTTTTTGGAAAAAAAAAATATTTTTTTTAAGAAATATAAAAAAATATTTTTTTACAATTTTTTTTTTCTTTTTTTACACCACAAATTATGTCGGGGGAACATGATAATTATCTCGGGGGAACGTGATAATTATCTCGGGGGAATGTGATAATTATCTCGGTGGAACGTGATAATTATCTCGGGGGAACGTGATAATTATCTCGGGGTAAATTTATTTTGGAAAAAATAAAATACAATTTTTAAGAAATATAAAAAAATATTTTTTTACAATTATTTTTCTTTTTTAACACCACAAATTATGTCGGGGAAACGTGATAATTATCTCGGGGGAACGTGATAATTATCTCGGGGAATGTGATAATTATCTCGGGGAACGTGATAATTATCTCGGGGGAACGTGATAATTATCTCGGGGTAAATTTTTTTGGAAAAAAAAATACGTTTTTAAGAAATATAAAAAATATTTTTTAAATCTTTTGTTTTTTTTTACACCACAAATTATGTCGGGGGAACGTGATAATTATCTCGGGGGAACGTGATAATTATCTCGGGGTAAATATTTTTGGGGAAAAAAATATATTTTTTAAGAAATATAAAAAATATTTTGAATTTTTTCTTTTTTTCTTCTTTTTTACACCACAAATTATGTCGGGGGAACGTGATAATTATCTCGGGGTAAATTTTTTTTGGAAAAAAAAAAATAATAATTTAAGAAATATAAAAAAATATTTTTTTACAATTTTTTTTTTTCTTTTTACACCACAAATTATGTCGGGGAACATGATAATGATCTCGGGGGAACGTGATAATTATCTCGGGGGAACGTGATAATTATCTCGGGGTACATTTTTTGGGGAAAAAAATATTTTTTTAAAGAAATATAAAAAATATTGTTTAAATCTTTATTTTATTTTATTTTTTTTACACCACAAATTATGTCGGGGGAACCTGATAATTATCTCGGGGGAATGTGATAATAATCTCGGGGGAACGTGATAATTATCTCGGGGTAAAATTTTTTGGAAAAAAAGTATATATTTTTTTAAGAAATATAAAGAAATATTTTTTTCTTTTTTACACCACAAATTATGTCCGGGGAACGTGATAATTATCTCGGGGGAACGTGATAATTATCTCGGGGGAATGTGATAATTATCTCGGGGGAACATGATTTGTGGTGTAAAAAAAGAAAGAAGAAAAAATTAAAAAAAAATTTTTTATATTTCTTAAAAAAATATTTTTATTTTATTTATCACGTTAATTATCACGTTCCCCCGAGATAATTATCACGTTCCCCAGAGATAATTATCATTGTAGTGTAAAAAAATAAATAAAATGTTTTATACATTTTTATATTTCTTCAAACAAATTTTTTTTTTTCACCTCACATTTTTTTTGTGTCTGATGTCACTTCCAGGGCTCCGTACGTTTGGAAGCCTGGGTGAATGTATTGAGTGAGTGAGTGGTGTTGGTCCGAGGGCCGATGGCGCAGACTGGTTGCCTGGCTTCCGTCAGTCTACCCCAGGGCAGCTGTGGCTACAGTAGCTTACCATCCCAAGTATGCAATGTAAAGCGTCTTTGAGTGTCCAGAAAAGCGCTATATAAAACTGATCCATTATTATTATTATTTATATTTCAATATGTCCGTTTAACCCCCTTAACCCCCACCTGAACCGAGCGCATTTTCTCAGTTCAGCTTTACCCAAATCTAAAAGCTTGTTACAGCCTATAGGCCAGAGTGACGCCTCATTTGAAACTACAAGCCTAATCCAAACTGATCTTTCTCCTTGTGTTGTTGTCGTGTTGCCGTCACATTTTGACTTTTTTTCATCATCTCTGTCATTTTATTGCGTTTTGTCACTTTTTTGCCCTCATTTTTTTAAACGCTTTTTCAAATGGTAAATGGACTCAAATTACATAGAACTTTTCTACCTTCATTAGGCCAAAGAACTTTACAGTGAGGAACCAGTCACCCATTCACTCCCTCATTCATACACCAATGTACGCAGACACTGGAGGCAAGGAGGGTGAAGTGTCTTGCCCAAGGACACCACACAAAGATTTTAGATTTGGTACCAACCTGGAGAAAATGTGGTCGGTTCAGGTGGGGGTTAAAGGGATTTTTGACATTGGCCTCATTTCCTAGTTATCCAGAGTGCTGTTGACATCTGGAGATATTTTTTTCTTAAATTCATGCAGTTCTTATATTTGAAGAGCTTAGTGGCGCTAGGCTAGGGCAAGGCTAAAGCATTTCTATGGTATCAGTTAGCCTGCATTAAAAACAGTCTGACCCACTCCACAATGCACCTGAGGTAAATCACTTATAACACCAGACTAACCATATAAATGTCTGTGTTAATAGAATCATTTTTGAAATATAACTGACCTTGTATCACATGAATTACCGGATTTTGAGGGACTATTTTCTCGCAGATCACTCCACCGCTGCGTTAGCTTACAGCCACGAAGCTGATGCTGCTCAAATATAAGTTATTTTAAATGACACAGACATTTATATGGTTAGTTTATAATAAGTGATTTACCTCAGGTGCACTGTGGAGTGAGTCAGACTGTTTTTAATGCAGGCTAACTGATACCATAGTCATGCACTAGCCTAAGACTAGCCTAGCGCCACTAAGCTCTTCAATAACTCTGGATAACTAGGAAATGAGGCCCTATGTCAAAAATCCTGAAATATCCCTTTAACAGGTTAAACGCTTACATCACAAAAGTAAATCTCAAGCATTGGCTTAAATGACTAGAATTGAGGAAATGTATTTTGTTTTGAGCTGGGTTCACTCATTTAGACTTTTTACTACTACAGTACTAGTTCTGAGGTAAATCTCGCTTGAAATAAAAAAGTAAAACTGCCACTGGGACAAGACCAACTTTCTTACCTCATTGGCAAAGAATATTTCCTGAAACAAAAACAAAATGTATTGAATCATCTGAGGTCAAATGTCCAACTACATCACCTCAGATTTGGATTATTATGCTCAAATTCAAATTTAAACAAATCTAGTTGATGATGTTTTGCAGCGTACAAGCTTTTTACTTCTGCCTCCTCCATTTGGGCTTCATTTCTCTCCTTTTTTTGTTTTGTTTCATCATCTGCTGAATATTAAAACTCAGCTGCTCAAATAAAAAAGACAAATGAATGACAGTGTTGAAATGGTCTATTATTATTTTAGACCATTATCCAATACTGCAGTTTGATTCATATTATGCAGCATAAAATATGATGAAGCATCTGTGGATCCAAACTGATACTGAAATATAAAGCCATTTAGCAAAGGAGCAACACCTCGTGACATCAGCAGGTGGGACAGAGCGTTTACCAGACTGAATACACAGTACGAAGACGAACAGAAAGAAGTCTGCCTTGAGTATGGCGTCAAATGAGGGTCTGCTTTAACGTAAACGTAAAAGAGGTTTTGTAGACGTAAGTTGTCAGTATTGTAATCGTAAAGAGAAAACTGTAAATGTAACTCTAAACTCCATAAACGAAGAAAGCATCATAAATAGAAAAAAAAATATTGTAAATGTAAAACTTTCATTTACGCTTCTTCTTTTCATGCTTCACTTCACAAGCTACAGTTACGATACATTTTTTTCTGACCCTTTTTTTAATGGGGGCGGGTTCAACGCTCATTGGCTTGAGTGACAGGATGTGACGTCATCACTATAAGCTGAATTCAAACGCACACTACAGACTCTCAGTTTTGTTCATTCATGTGAAATCCATGTTTAATAAAACGTATTTGAGTCATATTTATCCATAAATGTTCCACTGCCCTTTGAGTTTAGTCGGTCTTTATCGCAGAAATACATTACTCCCGAATTTTAGTGAACGTATAGTAGAAGTAGTTGCTGTGGTTCAGAGTTCCGACACACTCTATAGTATACAGTCTACTATATAGTGCCTATATAGGGCCTTTGTAGTGAATGAGGGGTTAGGGACTAGGGTGGACATTCGGACACAGCCTCTGTAGTGTGCGTTTGATTTCAGCTTATAATGATGATGTCACATCCTGTCACTCCAGCCAATGAGCGTTGAGCCCCGCCCCCATTAAGAAAAAAATGTATTGTAACCGTCGCTTGTGAATTGTAAACGTGACTTGTGAAGTGAGAATGAAAAGAAGAAGCGTAAATGAAAGTTTTATGTTACAATTTATATTTATGATACTTTTTATGGAGTTTAGAGTTACATTTACAGTTTTCTCTTTACGATTACAATACTGACAACCTATGACAAAACCTCTTTTACGTTTACGTTAAAGCAGACCCTAATTTGACGCCATACTTGAGTTGCTTTTTTATATAAATCTTTTTACTCTGAAACAGAAGCTCGGAGACAGAGATAAGAGGATGAAGTTTATAAAGCCGTCAGTGATAAAAGTTCATCGGGGCAAAGGAGCAGATCATGCTCTAAATAAAATGACCGTTCTGTCAGAAATGGAAAAATCAATTAGCATAAATCACGAGAGATGTCTTTAATCCTCTCATGGTTATGGATCTGATTTAATTGAGTTGTTTTAAAGATGGAAAAGTCATTCATTTGGTGATAAGGTCCTGTCATTTTTAATCAAGACTGAAGTGTGAAATCAGAAGCGTGGTTTTTAATCTCCTCGTTAATACAAATGTAAGCCCCTCCCACTTTATGTGTTAATCTCACTGTAAGATCATTAAATATTCATTTATGCAAAACATTGTCATGCTTCACAACAACAGCTCAGAGTCTTTGCTTCCCCTCCTGTTTCTCCCTTCAGTTTCAGTGTTCCACGTGCTTCTTTAAAGAGTAACTAAACACCAAATCAAGTTTGTTTAACTGATAAACTGTCTCAATGGGTGTCTCATAGTGTTGTCCACTGGTCCCTGACATTATTCTAACATTATAGCGCAAACATGTGTAAAATCCTAACTTTGGCCTGAAAACGAATGGGTTGCGAAAGGGTAAACTCTGCTACTAAATTAGATTTCCTGATTGGCTGGAGAGTGTCCACGGCCTCCACAAAACGTCATAAACCGCACCAGCTCCACACATCGTCATCAGGTGCTGCCAATTGTTCTGCCCCTGTACCTGTGGTTTATAACCAAGTCCCTCCCACGTAATCTGTCCCCTGTGATTGTGCCAATGCAAAGGCCCACACACTCACCCCCCGCATGTCACCC
This sequence comes from Neogobius melanostomus, assembly GCA_007210695.1. NCBI lineage: Eukaryota > Metazoa > Chordata > Actinopteri > Gobiiformes > Gobiidae > Neogobius > Neogobius melanostomus. Next base: position 188,945 of record VHKM01000412.1, read on the forward strand.
CCAAACTTCAGAGATCGCCTCTTTCACAGCACTTTTTGACTTTTGTTTGTGGGTGGGGAAAGGCTTTGGCACGCCCGTTTAGTTACTCTTTAACCTCTTACCCCGAGCGCATTTTCTCCAGTTCAGCTTTACCCAAATCTAAAAGCTTCTTGAACAAAGTGTAAAAATAGGTACAGAAAAGAGTATTAAAAAACACGACAAAAATGTTTTTTAAATAATCTTTTTATTATTTAAGACAAACAAACAATTACCCCGGGGATCTCAGCAAAAAATTAATAAATAGAGAAAGTAAAAATAAATTAATTAATACGTGTACACACATGGATAGCCCACTTGCAAATGCAGATAAGTGCCATAAATTTTTTTTTTTTAAAACTCAACGCAAGTTCGAATAATTGTTTACATAGCTGTGTTTTTCATTACCAGACTTGTTTCAGTGCCTTAAAATATAAACTCATTTGTTCTTAAATTAAAGGCACACAACTTTGTTTCATAAATGGCATTTTGGAGTGCATTTAAAAAATAAAAAAAATTATCCAAGACACTTTTGAAAAAATAACGGAGATATCTGCCCCTGCAAATGAGGTCCCATTATATACAAACCTATATACCCATGTATACACATCTACACATACACATATATACACATACATACACATACATACCTGTACACATATACACACCCGTACATATGGATGTGATTTAATAAAATTAATGCATTGTGATTAATGAAAAAATTTAAAAAAAATTAAAATAAAGTCAAATATTGTAATAGATAGTCCACACAGATCTTTACCTCCATTCAATTGTCAAAATTAGGGCTACACAATATTTAGGAAGAAAAATCACAGTCCAACATTAGAGGGTGCAATAAATCATTGAAGTCCTCCTCCTGAAGATGGCTCCTCTTCAAACTATTGAACTATCGTTATGATCATAATTGTAATTATTGTTACAGGATATGGAAAAAGCTTCTTTAAAAGTAAACAAACAAACAGCTGATGATCTGAAGGTCTTTGAGCACATTTGAGCACAGAGGAGGCGTCACAAGAGGAGCTACAGGAAACAAGGAAGGGACAAACGAGGAGGTATCCGGGCAAGACTCACAGCTAAGCCACACAAGCCTCTGTCCCTGCTATTGTTCTGGCTAAGGCATCAGTCAGGGCAGGAGGAGGAGGACAAAGATGAAGATGAGAAGGAGCGAGAGGAGGCGGTGGGAAGTAGAGGGAGCTGCACAGGAGGAAGAGGAAGGAGAGCTGACCAGTGCAGGACACCACGCTCTGAAACAGAGACAAACCCAGGAGGCACTGCACCGTTTCAGCCGTTTTTCATGCTGCTCATGCTGGCCCACAATGGCAGCGGCTCAGGACGAAGCCAACACCTGATCTACGCAAATTCGTTGTACAATTGCACCAAGACAAATAAAATACTTTTATATCAGACAAAACAAATACAGCACTTTTAACCAAACAAAACTCCTAATCCATCATAAAGCTGTCATTTTCTGTGACTGAGCGCAGCCTTTGACCCCGCCTCAGGCCCTAAGCGGTGACTCCACAGTGAACTGAAGCTCTGAAGGACGTTTGCAAAGAGTCGTCGGAAAACAACTGTCAGAAGCAAATTCTTTAAGTGACAAATGTGGAGAGATATCTGAAATATGTGCAATGAGCAAGAACACAAGTATTTTAAAGACTGAAGTAAAGCTCTAAGGCATGTCCTGAGATGTAAAGGAGAGATTATGGAGCAGAGGATCCTTTGTTTGGATAGTTTAAAACATACCTGAGCGACATGAGAAATGTTAAAAGACGTTAAAAGCCTGGAGCGTTTTCAGCGTCATCTGACCTCTGACCTCCGCACTGTGACCAGGCTCAGGTGGATTAATCGGTTTAAGAAATGCAGCTGTGTCTCTCCAGCTGAGATCTGCACCTCACTAGTGTAAACTACTCATGTCCAGATCAAATCAAACCACAGCGAATTTCACTTGAAACGGGGTTAAAATATAAAAGCTGTTTACACCCTTTAGTGCTGTTCAGTGTTAATTTTGAAAACATATTTTAATTTAGTTTTAGTCTTAGTCTTTTGACGAGAATGTAATTCAATTTTAGTCTAGTTTTAATCGACTAAAATTGCAAGTAAATTTAGTCGACTAAATTTAAGACAAATTTAGTCGACTTTGCATTTATAATATTCATTATGATCATATTTAATCAGCTCCTCGGCTTCATGGAGCTGCTCCACATGAACAAAGCTCAGAGCTGTTCCTTTGGCAGAGGATTTACATGATCTGAGGCTCTTTCAGACGGTCAATAGAAGTTTGGATGATTTTAGTCTCTCCTTTTCATTTTCATTTAGTCTTATTTTAGTCGACAAACATATCTGGACATTTGAGTCATAGTTTTAGTCTCATGAAAAACGTTTAATTTAGTTTTAGTCCAATTTAAGTCACAAAAATATCACTTTGACTAAAATTAAGACTAAATATTTTAGTCGACGAAATTAACACTGGTGCTGTTGGTACAGAATGTAAATGGTATAAATTTGCATACAGTATTTTATATACTGTAAATGCTGATATATATTTTATGAGTGGGCCTCTTTTTATAAGCTATATAGATTCTGGGAGTCCCATTTGACTAACAACAGACTAGAGCAGGCAGGTCTGCGCAGTCACTTTGTGTCATAGATGGAGGGATGAACCTCCACATAGATCAAACAAAGTGATCCTGGGGTCGTCCTGAAGACAGTTTCACAGAAACTGACAATAGTGTATGTGTTTTAACAGTGTTTAAATCTCTGTTGTGTGAAATCATATTCTCAACATCCCGGGCCAGATTTGTTGCCAACCCCTGAACTAGAGTGTATAAAGAACATTATGAAATATGCACTTATGTTTTGCAAATATAAAGTAATGTTTTAGCCACATCTGCCTCAGGGCTGACTGGCAGGATCACAGAACAGTCACAGTAACACAGGACATATTACACCCTATGTCTCCTTTCTAACAAAAACAAAAATCTGCCTTCCTTGTGTCGCAGCAGACTCACTCACCACCTTATCTATGATTTCAGTTTGAATAATGTTATATATTTCATCTCGTATCTCTGTTCTTATCTTGGGCTGATTCCACACAGACTTTTCTCACTATCTGCTCTTTATTAAGTGATTTTCTTCAGAGTGAAATCAATAAATCTCTATCTTATCATGAAAAGTCTGCTGTGGGTCAAACTGAACTAAAGGTCCACATCTGCCTCTGCTACAGTCAAACCACTGTGGTCCCCCTGGGATTGTTCTGTCTGAAACCGAGGCGTCTCATTGGTCTGGAGGGGACATGCCTCCTCCTGATTGGTCCAGATGTTTGAGAGAGCGGACCACAGCTGGATTGCGTTGACTCTTGGCAGGACATGGACTATCCCAGGACTAAAGAGGACGAGGTTTTCCCCCGGTCTGCAGCTGGACTGGACTCGTAAACTGATGGATTTATAATCGTTTTTTATTACAGGTCCAATATAATGCTTGATTTGAACTATTTCAGAAACAAAAGCTCTGGTGTTTTTGTAGCATAACTTCAAAATAATTCATGTTTCTAGATCGTGCAAATATAAAACATAAGAGGTTGATACACATTTAAACAAAATGCCGGTGGGAAATGGGAAACAGTGTTAAAGTGAAACTCCAGAAAGAGAGTTTGGGCACAGACAGAAGTTTAGGTAAAAGTGTCAGTGACTGTGAACCCTAAAACTAACAATAACTCTCTGATCACGAGGAACGACAAGCTTTAACTGAGCACAATTTCTCCAGTTCGTCTTTACCCAAATCTAAAAGCTTCTTGAAAAAAGCGCCAAAACAGGTGACAAAAAGTGATGAAAAAGCCATAAAAAATAAGACGAAAAAGTGACGACAACATGAGGAAAAATCTTAGATCCGTTGTGTAGGCCTTAGCTTTCAAATGAGCCGTGACACTGGCCTATAGGCTGTACGCTCCAATCAAGAAGCTTTTAGATTTGGGTCAAACTGAACTGAAGAAAATGTGCTCGGTTAAGGCAGGGGTTTAGTTAATGTGAGTTATGTTTTTGTGTTATGTGCAGCGGGATACCTCGTGTTTTCTCATTGTGGTTGCTTTTTTGTATTTGGCGAAACCACATGTGGCATAACGAGCGGTAACAAGGGGCCTTTACTTTAACGTGTTAGCAGTGCAGACCCTTCACTTGTTGTTACAACGCCACCCTTGATTTTGTGGGTCAAGGGAACCCAAGAATGAACTAATCCCCACGCATTTAAGTCACACAGGTTTGTTAACGGATAGAGACGGAGAGTAAAGTTATACAAATATTTTATTTTATTTACTTAAAGGGATATTTCGGGTTTTTTGACATTGGGCCTCATTTCCTAGTTATCCAGAGTGTTGTTGATGTCTGGAGATATTTCTTTCTTAAATTCATGCTGTTCTTATATTGGAAGAGTCTAGTGGCGCTAGGCTAGAGCAAGGCTAAAGCATTTCTATGGTATCAGTTAGCCTGCATTAAAAACAGTCTGACCCACTCCACAGTGCACCTGAGGTAAATCACTTATAACACCAGACTAACCATATAAATGTCTGTGTTAATAGAATCATTTTAACCATTTTGCATTTACAATAACTTATATTTGAGCAGCATCAGCTTCGTGGCTGTAAGCTAACGCAGCGGCGGAGAGATCTGCGAGAAAATAGTCCCTCAAAATGCGGTAATTCATGTGATACAAGGTCAGTTATATTTCAAAAATTATTCTACTAGACTCTTCAAATATAAGAACTGCGTGAATTTAAGAAAAAAATATCTCCAGACATCAACAACACTCTGGATAACTAGGAAATTAGGCCCAATGTCAAAAATCCCGAAATATCCCTTTAAGTTCGTATTATTTTTGTACTGGGTTAAAACAGAGGGACATAACAAAACCGTCCCTCTTACATTGACCCCCCCATAGTCCCAATAGTCCAACTGAAATAAACAAAAAGGAAGAGTGTCTCTCACGGCAGCGCAGAGCACCATGTCCATAGAAGTAAGCGCTCAACACAACCGCTGGCGGCATCCTACTGCATTCACCAAGAGTTGCTTAACGCCGTTACCTCTTCTCTGCAGGCCCGACTACTACACACCGGGGTCGTGTTGTGATGTTTACCGTCCATATAACATCGTGCTAGTTGAGCGACAGGTTCCCTCGTCACAAAGAAGAATGGTGAAAGAGAAGGCCCATCCGACAAAAGCCTGTCGATCACAATAAATGCATTGATACACTAATTAACATAAATAATAAAGGGGGAACAGACTTTCAGACACATACTGAGTCGTTTGCGTGTGGCATGCCACTATAACGTGCGCACAAACATGCCTCGACCGCCAGGAGACGCAACGGCCTGACACAAGGAGCCACAGCCAGGAAGCTAAAAACAGTTAGCGGTGTTAGCTCTGTACGAGTATATCGAATGTTTAAAACGTCTAAAACCACAACTCACCGAGCATACGCAAGTAACTGTAGCAAATCACCGGGGCTGGAGAACGATGACAACGCGTTTACTTCTACAATAACCACAACATGCTACGGCTGAGCTCACGGCGGCCATCACTCTGCTCTTGCCGGCGTGTGACGTCAGAGGGGAGAGGTCAGGAGGGCCGAGCAAGAGAGAGGGAGCACCTATTATAGGGTACGGGAGGAGGGCGCCACACCCGTATCACTACACACTCTTGGTGAAGGTGGGAGTGGTTTAATGCGGATTCTTGTCTTAAGTTAAGATCCATGAAAAATGTGATTTATTTCCCCATTTTTCAGCTGGTCTTAAACTTGTGGTCGGGACTGTACATGTGCACAACACTAAATGTCTGCGTGCACTGGTGTATGAATGAGGAGTGAATGGGCCACAGGTTCCTTGATGTAAAGTGTTTGAGGGCCTAAAGCAGGTAGAAAGACACTATATAAATATGACCATTTACCATTGATTTATTTACTACAAAATCCCAGTATGGCTCTAAGATGACTGGGGCCATGATGGCGCCGAGGCTGTTGAATGTAGGGCTGGTAATTACGTGAGAATGTGCTCAGAGAAGCTTTACCAGTAAGACTTGGTTTACTTGTTTGTTTTGCTTTTTTTTCCCCGTTTTACTTGTTTTACTTGTTAATCTCGTCCCCCTGACTGCTCTATAAAAACAGCTCATCATCTTCAGTCCTGCAGTCTCCTGACTTAGAAGTGAAGGTAAGTCTGCTCCTCATCGCTCCGGCTTTTACACAGAGAGCGTCTTATCAGTTGTATTTGGTGATTTCAGATGGCGGCTAACGGCCCACTGATCGTCTTCCTCTGTTTGACCGGCGCTCTGCTGACGGCTGGAGCTGTACGTTCACCTCATTTATCTTTAAACTAATGTCTTTATGATCATGCTTTAATAACTCTGTTCATTGTTCCACACACACAGCTTCCACTCCCCCCTTGTGAGTTTGACTACATTCACTTTAATACAGCGACAGCATAACTCACATTGACTCTATTGATTTTATTTTTCTAGGGGAAGGCTGTCCTAGGGACTGGAGTCAGTTTGGATTCCGCTGTTTCAAGTTTTTTAACCCTAAGAAAACCTGGACAATGGCAGAGGTACAGGACTAACATTTATCGATGTTCATTTTTACTTTTTGACTTGTGTTGCTCATTCATTGGGATTTTGAGTTTACTTTAAAGAAAGGCTCCAGGATCAATTGTTTGGAAGGTTTTCACTGCTGACGGAGCCTCTCACCAGAAACCTCCAAAACGATTGATTCTGGAGCGTCATAGAGACCACTGTGATGGAAAGTAAAGGCGCCATGCTGCCCACTCATACAGCCGCTGGGTCTTTACAAGGTCAAATACGCACAAATATCAGCTTTTTTTCTAATGGAATCACGAAGAAGAAGCTAACAGGCTAACGGGCAAAGCTAACTGCGGGCTAGCGCCACTTAAACAGTATTTACAGCCAAGTTTGAGTGAAATAAATAATCTCCATTGTGTAATTGGAATTAATGAGTAAAAACACAACACGCTATGACACCTGCAGTGGCGCTTATGGCCTCTAGGGGCATGAGTTACTTAGTACTGATTTAAAGGGACTATAGAGAGTTTAAACATGTTACAATTATGTATTTTCCTCCCCCTACATGTTCCAGCCATGTCCTAATGTGTAGAATGAGCCCAGACCTGTTCAGCACAACTGCCTCTAAAATCCTGCACTGTCACTCACAAAGGTGTTACTTCGGGTCCGAGGTGCCGTCATGCACGAGCTTAATATAGAGACTGCAGTTACGCTTTAGACCTGAGGGGGCAGTAGCGAGTATAAAAATGACCAACTTGCATCTAGTCCCTTTAAGGCTCAGAGACTTAACTCAGGTGATTATTAGGCCCGAGCGCCATCAGGGCTGGCGAAGGGGCTCTTGTATAGAGAAAGTGCGTGGAGCGCACAAAACGAGCGCGAAACGCACTCCTCTCCTCGTCCACGTTCCGTGCACATGTATCAGAAGACGAACATTGTAATTGGGCTGGTGAAGGGGCTCTTGTAATCGTATAGAGAAAGTGCGAACAAAACGCACAAAACGAGCGCGAAGCGCTCCCCTCCTCTCAAACACTCACTAACACACTCCTCTTGTCGTGCACGTCCCGTGCACATACATATATAATGAAAAAATCAACATTGTAATTGTACAGAGCCCATAAAAGTCAATGGGCGACTGAGAGTCCTGGGCCACTACCATGAGATAGGAATGCGCGAGCGCTTTCCGGAAATATATAGTTTATGGTACCCGCATAAGCGGGAACATTGTTTTCGTATGAGAATATTATTCTTTCTTTCTCTCTTTCTTTCTTTGGCACCGTCGCAATTTTCACCCAGTGAACATCGACGAAAAGTCACAGATTTTGGCCCAAAATTCAAACCCGATCCGACGCAACTTTGACTATTTCCAAATTTTGAATTTCAAAATAGTGGTGCGACAGACGTGCATCATGACAAGTTGAGCAAAAAATATTATTACGGCAACGCCGTCCGCCATATTGGGTGTCGGCCATTTTGGATGACAGCCCGCGAAGCGGGAATCCGCCTTTATTTTTCACTTTGTACAAAATCTATCTCCTCCTAGAGCGTTTATCGGAACAACCTAATTTGGGTGGAAAATAATCTTGAGAAGTAGAACTTTAAAAGTTATCCAAATCATTTTTCTAAGTTTTACGGTTTTTATGCGGCGAAGCCGCAAACTGTACGAAGTGTTTTGAGATTTTTCGCAAACAAAAAATGGCTCCCATTCGCACATATGAAGCCCGATTTCGCTCATTTTGTTATCAGTTGTTAAAGTCTCAGTCCTAAACACTTTCATTTGGCAAAATTCAAATTGGGCGCGATAGCGCCCCCTATAGGAATTATATGGAGAGTACAAATTTTAGTTTTACGAAAATTAAAATAATTTGGCACAAAATTCTATTTGGTCGTTCCAATCAGAAAAGTCAATCACACCCAGCGATGACCAGAACGTCCCATTTTATTCTGAAGGAAAAATGTTAAACTCCATAATTCAGCGAGAAGTGAGGAACCAAAGGAACCTTTGTGAATGTTCTGCGGCGCAGCCGCAACCCTAAGTAAAATGTAAAAATATGCTTCAGTTTGCAGATATAGTGTGATACAAATTAATATTAATTTTTCTCTGTATAATGTCAAAACGCGCACTCCAAAAATCCTAAAACTAAGACCCTTGGGAAAAAAGTAAAAAACAAACATAAAGGCAGTAGCAATACCATAATTTTAGATTGAGGGAGACAAAAGGGCGCGAAGCGCCCCCTTGCTTTCGGCAGGGCGGTCTGCGAGGGCCGATAATCGCCGCTTGCGGCTATATTTTGGTGTTCTTTTAAACAGAAAGAGCACATCCTAAAACCGACCTTAACCCCTCCCACACTCACAGAAAAGCTGCCACGATTACGGTGGAACCTGGCCTCCATCCACAGCGATGAGGAGAACGCCTTCATCCATGATCTGATCAATGGGCACGCCTGGCTCGGCGGACATGATGCAGTTGAGGTAACAGCATACGCTCACAGCCGAGTTGTGGAGAGTTGAAATGTTACGTGTGCAAATGTAAACAGGAGGGAGTGTGGATGTGGACCGATGGATCTTCTTGGGACTACACAAAATGGTGGGATGGGGAGCCGAACAACGTTCGCAGGAACGAGCACAGCCTCATGATCTACGCTTACGGTAACCAGTCACACATACCCATTCAGACATATGCACACACTTGATTTCCAGTTGGACTCAGCCATCTCTCTGCCCTGAGGCTCGGCTCTGTTACATGTTTTTGATACCAGCACTTTAACGATACTTGGTTTTCGATACTGATACTTTTTCGATACCAATGCTAAATTATTTGTTAAATCCATAAAACAGATTAATAAAGTTAATTTATTCCTTTTTCTTCCATTTAATTTCTTTTGCATTTGTATCATTTGTTTGAGGTGAAACGACCAAGGGCGAAAAGGGAAGTAACAAAAAAACAAGATGTAAAAAGGTTAAATAAAGTTGTAATGTAATAAAAAGGTGTGTAAACCAGAACCAAAAATAACCAAAACAAAGGCACTCAAACTAAACAAACAAAATCAAAGTACACAAAAGTAAACAAGACTAAAAAATTTCTCCCAATTTTTTTCAAATATTTTCCCACATTTTCCGTGTGTTTTTTTCTACTTTTTCCCCCAATTTCATCTCAACATTTTAGATTTTTTTCTTTTCAACATGTTTTTTTTTGTATTTCTTTTACATTTTGACCAACAGCATCAAAACTTGAATATAAAGATTTGATATTTCTTTTGGTTTTTATTTTTTCGATGCCAGTGTTACCTAAACTGGTATCGTTTAACGCTGCCCAGCCCTGAGTTATGTTCATTTTTTTACAAATCTCAGAGCTAATGGCTATTGTTGAATTAAATAAAGCTCCTTCTAGAGCAAACCATGTGTAAAGTTTTTTCATAGGACTTGAACTTTTATAATTGTTTGTCTCTGTTTTGATCTTCAGGCCACTCAGACACGTTCTGGAACGATAGCCCGTCATACGGGGAGATGGGCTACATTTGTGCCAAAGACTTGGTTGGATGTTTGCAATGATCCCGACTGCTTATTTGAACATTAAAACATAAGCATCAGCATCAACCTGGGTGTCTGGCTTCTTCTTTTGTTTTATTTCATTATCATGGATAGGCTGAACTGACACAAGGGATTCATTTGTCACGGACTTTGATCCGATAGGTTTGAACCCAGGAGGAATTGGTCATTATTTACCCAGCACAGGTTTAGTGTCAGGTGGGGCAAGAGTCATGACGGGTTATGGATGTATGAAGTTGTAATGATTTTAACCAAATAAGTTATTGCAATTAAAATGGAAAAGGACAAGGCGAGAGCAAACTCTGAACGTCCAAGCAGGAGAGGAGCAGGGATATTAACATAAAAAAAAAAACAGTCAACTAAAAACATAAAGCAATGCCCCAACTTAAAATAATTACGCTTAAAAGCCTTTTAAATACCAAGGGCCTCATTCACTAAGCCCAGTGCTAAATTGCGATAATCGTTCAATAATAAACTGACTGTTTACCTGGAAAACATTCTGGCAGATGAGCAAACAGCTTTAGAAGGGGCAGGCTTGCATTGACCATATTTATTGTCGATTTTCAGAAGGCATTTGATTGGGTGAACAGGACTCTTCTTTTTGTCTTCCTGTGGCTCATAAACCCCGTAAAGTCAGGAGCTTTTATGTTCCTCCGAGGCCTGGTAATGTAAATCCAGATCCATGGTGCTAGAGCAGGAGAGGAGGTCCTTGATTGGCAGGTGCAGATGTGGAGGGCGGGACAATGCAGAGTCCAATCCACCCTGAGCTCCATCCACTGTACACTTTGGGTTTTGGCTTCGGCGTCAGTAGTAGTGTCTGCAGGAGGGTCTGGACTCGGTTATGGCTCAGTACTCCGACTCTGTAGGATAATAAGTATCACTAAAAGTATCACTCGCATTTGTAGAAAACAAAGTACACATTGGCGACAAAACAAATGGAAGAGAACAAAGGCCAGAGGCACAGAAAGGCCTAGTACAGTGGTTCCCAACCTGGGGGGCGGGACCAGAGCTTTGCCTGGTCAGAGGGTCAGGTCATAAATGAGCAAAACAAATGGTCTAAAATCATCAAATATGACTCGTAAGGACTACAGGGCATAACACTCCAATGTAAGTGTATTGGTTTGAAATGAATACTTATTAGCAATTTCATGTTTTGATACATTTGTGGGGTCCACAATTTTAGGCTGGGGGGGGCGCGGCTTGACTACAGCGCGCGCAGGGGGCTTTAAGCAAACAAGGTTGGGAACCACTAGTATGCAGTTCAAGCCACACTGTGGACAGGTGCTCCATCCGAAATCGTTAATTGGTAAGAGGTCTTACGCCAAACCGGAGTGCGTCAGCGTCCGCATGATAAGAAGCGTCCGAATTGGGCTGTCGGTTAGGAAGAGTTAGGGAAAGTGGCCTGTATGCTAACTATATAGCCACTTAGCATAGGACTCTGATGCTAACTATCATAGCCAGTTTAGCATAGGGACCTCTGATGCTAACTATCATAGCCAGTTTAGCATAGGGACCTCTGATGCTAACTATCATAGCCACTTTAGCACAGAGACCTCTGATGCTAACTATCATAGCCACTTTAGCATAGGGACCTCTGATGCTAACTATCATAGCCACTTTAGCATAGGGACCTCTGATGCTAACTATCATAGCCACTTTAGCATAGGGACCTCTGATGCTAACTATCATAGCCACTTTAGCATAGGGACCTCTGATGCTAACTATCATAGCCACTTTAGCTAGGGACCTCTGATGCTAACTATCATAGCCACTTTAGCATAGGGACTCTTGCTCATCTGCACTTAGCTAACTCTGATGCTAACTATCATAGCCACTTTAGCGTAGGGACCTCTGATGCTAACTATCATAGCCACTTTAGCATAGGGACCTCTAATGCTAACTAACATAGCCACTTTAGCATAGGGACCTCTGATGCTAACTATCATAGCCACTTTAGCATAGGGACCTCTGATGCTAACTCACTGGCGATTAGGAGCTATGTGCCATCCCATAAGCCACTGCGCCAATCTCCCCACCCCCCTCGCCCCCACCCTCGATGATTCATGCGCAACCACTGTTGATTGACAGGTGCACATTTAATAATAATAAAAATAAATAAGATTCTGCACAAGCCAAACTTTATAAAAGTGACGAAAATACATGTTGTCATCCCCACAGCTCAGTCACATGGTTTTAAAGAGCCTCCTCAGTAAATGAACTAAATGAAGCAGTTTGTGCTTTTGCTTCATTTAGTTCATACTGTAGCTTTATGAAACAGCTGTTGAGATAAAATAAAGGGAAATGTGAAGGATCATTTGGATGTTTCTTTATTTTTAAATGCCTTTATTTGGACACTATGTTGTTGTTGGACATATACAGTGGCGGTATGCGCTTTTGTTTGGCCTGCACTGAACTTTAAAGAAGAAGAAGAACAGCTGTTGGTGATGTCACTTCCCCTTCCCCTGGGTAAGGACGGTTGAATTGGGCAAATGCTGCTGAAGCTCTAGTTCACTAACTGCATAGAGCTCTAACAGTTGACCCCATGAAAGGTTAAGGATTAGTTGCTAGTGTTAGTACTTAGAGGCTACATTTAAGGTTTCAGATGCAGACATGGGTGTGGCAATCCTGATCTCAGGTGCCACCATCTTGTGGGGGAGACGGGGACTGCAGTTCTTGAGTGGTGAGGAGTTTGTGACAACTGTACAAGCTGGACCGTGTGTTCACAGATATGAGCAGTTCTTATGTGGTTTCTACTGATCAGAGATGTTAACTTGGTAAGTTTACTAAAACTGACCCAAAGTTTATATCTATTTGTACTCGTAATTATTCAAATCATGCAATCAAAAAGCTTTAATAGCCTTCTGTAGCCGGGATAAACCATTTCTTGGGTATGTTATAGTGTGACACATTCTGAAGTGTATAGGCTTTATTCCTATTGTCAATACAAGTTTAAAATCTCCATATAAAAATCTAAAAGGAAATCATATTTTTACCCTTTATTATTATTTCAAATAGAAGACAGTCTCTGATGATTTGGACTTTCATATTATGTAGAAATCCTTTTCTGTCTCTGTCCACTCTTATATTCTCACATCCTCATGAAGACTGTTCCAGATTTTAGCTTTAGCCTCAGCGTGTTTAGTCCTGACTCTGGAACCACCAGGAGACATAACATGATCTAACATGTCAGAGATGGACTTTGGTGCTAAACCATGAAAGGACGTCAGTGCAGAGACCGAGCACTGGACTAATATGTCGTATTTCCAGTTACTCACAGTACTCAAGTAACATTTCCTTCAAGTATTTTTCTTTTTTTGTCTGGGTCACCACCTTCCACTTTTACTCGAGTAAAATGACTTCAATCTAATGTTACTCTTTCTTGAGTAAATATTTTGGCTTCTCTACCCACATCTGTTCATTCTGAAGAAAAGCTTCAAAACAGCATCAAGACATTTACATATGGATTACTTCTACTAATCTTCCCTGCTCTTTATGAAGCATTTGAGAGACTTGTGTCATGTGAAAAGCGCCAAAACATAAGAATCCTCTCCATTCCAAACAGTAAATCAGTCCTGACTTTCTTTATAAAAGTATAGATCATTTGGTTCTAAGTTCAGACGATGGTGCTCAAAATGATACGTTGAGATGTTCTTCAGTCTGAAGTTACACCTTTGGATTAACTGTTTCGAGCCAAAAGAGAAATGTAAAACACTGAACTCGATGATCTGCGCCTCATTATCCGCCTCTATGGTAAACGTAGAGCTGAGTCTATAAGTCGGAGGCTGGAGGCGACAGAATGATCAGTGGAAGGAGGAGACTGTGTTGATTAAATTCACAGGGGTCCAGTTCAGACGCAGCAGCAGCATCACACCCTCCATTACACTCACTGATGGGTTAGTGCTACAGGAGTTCAGCGTCAGGAGCAAGATCCAGATCCAAACTTTCACTGCTGAATGTGAGCTCCTGCAGATCCAGACCTGGCACATTAGTGGGCTGTATGTGGGCGGGACAGACTCCCATGGTCAGTGGCGACGTTATGTAGAACAACCTTTTCCTCAAACCAGACTCACGTGACTGGCAAGGGGAGTAGAGTGAGCACGGCTTTTGTTTGTTTTCACTTTCAGTTGAGCGTAAACCACAGACATGGACCCGCGCTGCAGCGGGCAGACGGGACGGGCTCAGGACACGGACCAACACAGTGCGACACGGTAAATAAAGTCTTTAGTTTGACTTGATATGAAGAAAGGCAGCGCCATATAAACGAGGAAACCGGAGTACCTGGAGGAAACCTACGCAGACACAGAGAACATGCAAACTCCACAGAAGGCCCGTCCGCTGGAGGGGGCGCGGCCCGACTACAGCACGTGCAGGGGGGCTTCAAGGATCACTGTAATAAACCTCGGGGTCTTTAAGTCAGGAGAACAAGGGGATGGGAGGGCATCTGACACAGCAGTGCTAACAAATAACATTTGAAATATCTATTCTCAGCTTAATAAAAGAGTTCTGTGTAATGAAATCCAGCCCTTAGAGATAAACCCTCTGTGTTTCTGTAAACTCATAACACGTGTAGAAGTGAATATCGATGTAAAGATTAAAATGACTCACGTCCCAAACCACTGTGAGCATGTCTGTATTACTCTGTGGTCCTGGGACTCCTGGAGGCTTTATTAACCTTACACATATTATAATGGGAGGTTTCTGTGGACTGAAGCTGGATGTTCTTTAAGTGACTCTTTCAAAGCAAGCGACTATCCAGGTGAGCTAAACCACCGCAAACTCAACACAGGCCGGTCCCAAACCCTCAAACCCCTGAACGAGGTCCCAGAACATGAACGCCACTGGATAGATGGTTCCTAATCAGCGACAGTAAATCCTCCCACACAAAAGAGCATATTTCATTTCAGTAAGTGGTCCATTGTGAGTTTTTCTTGCATCTGTTTCTGCTCACGGAGATAAACGAGAGGGAGGGAGGGGTGTGATCAGTTCAACATGTGCAGCCCACTCCCATTCTCTCACACAGACAAAGGGAGTTTCCACTGTTATTTACTGCAGCTTTTTCTGACGCTTCGATACTTTATTTTCAGTGTGAGGTTACGAGCTGGAGAGGGGGCTCAGTGGTTAATGTTTGAGCTAGTTTTCTCCCTTAACATCTTAGTTTTAATGTCGGAGGATAAAAGAGATTAAACTTACCCTGTAGGGGAGAGTGGGGTAAGATGGGCCACCCTTAAATGTTGTAAAATAAAACATTCTTAAAATGTGAGATTATAGATTTAATCTTACATGATTTAAACTTGACAGACAAAAAGTTGGAAAATGTGGCTTTAAAATAATCCCATTTTTATGAAAAAGCTTTTTTTCGCTGTTCAGAGTAAATGTTTGGCCTGAACCCAAAAACGATCGTCAAAAACAAACAAAAACATGCAGGTTTTTTTTTTCTTCCTGATGTTGTTGCTCATTAAGTTCGGTATAAAAGCAGATGAATAATTTAGGAAGATTTCTCCTTAAATAAACACAACTCTCTTGGTTTTCTCAAAGAAGATATAATGGGGTAAACTGAGCCTCTGCTCCATAAGAAACAATGAATGACAAATGACAGAACATTTTAATGCACAATTCTATAGTTTTTGCTTATTGGTGGTTCTGGGTCTAGTAGAGACGAGCAAATCTAAATTAGATTTTACATTAAATTATGTGGGATTTTTATAGAGACAAAATGTCATAATCTGCAGAAGGAGCAGATGAAAAGAAACAGATTTGTTATAATATGTTTTTGGAATAAAATTGCTAATGGGAAACACTGAATCGTAAAGAATGAGCCTTCATGATGTTTAGTATTAATTTCACCTTTAAATCTGGTGGTTAAATTTACCCCAATCTGGGGGTAAAATGAGCTACAAGAAGTTTTTTTTTCCCTTCAGATGATTTTTGAAGTGTCAGGACAACGGAAGAGTCGAGACAAAGCAAAAAGAGGCAAAAGTGGGCGGGGCGGAATAAGGTGAATAAAGAGCTTATTCCAAAACTAAACATCAGGAATCTGCAACCAGTGGCTCCCCAGGCCTTTCTAGGTCGCTCGCCAAATACTTCCTACATCTCTATACGCTTAATAACTCACATGCAGTTTGTGGATGCAAAACAACTTCCTCCAACTAAACTCAGACAAAACTGAGATCATTGTTTTTGTCCCACAGACACAAAGACAAAGTGTTATCAGTCACATTGAGTCTCTCTCTCTGAAACCAAAAAAATCAGGTTAGAAATCTCGGAGTAATCATGGACTCAGACCTGAACTTAAACAGCCACATCAAAGCAATAACATCATCAGCTTTTTACCATCTGAAGAACATTAAGATCAGAGAAATAGTGTGAAAACCAGACTTAGAGAGACTCATCCATGCATTTGTCTCCAGCAGGTTAGACTACTGTAACGGCTGCTCACTGGCCTTTCTAAACCAGCTGTTAGAGCTGCAGAACATCCAGAACGCTGCTGCTCGAGTCCTGACAAGAACCAGGAAATACCACCACATTAGTCCAGTCTGCACTGGCTTCCTGTCACTCAGAGAATAGAATTTAAAACAGCTCTGCTTGTTACAAGTCTTTTCATGGTTTAGCACCAAAGTCCATCTCTGACATGTTAGAGCCGTATGAACATCTCAGGGAGGGGTCTCCTGGTGGTTCCAGAGTCAGGACTAAACACGCTGAGGCTTAAGCTCAAATCTGGAACAGTCTTCATGAGGATGTGAGACAGGCCTCAACTCTGACAATGTTCAAATCCAGGCTGAAAACAGCTCTTTTTACCCGTGCATATGAAAACTGAAAGTATTTTATCTGCACTCTTGCCTTTTACTGTCATTGATTAACTTTATGTTGATGTTTTATTGATTTGATCTGTTTTCTTGTAATTTTATGCAACTGTGAAGCACTTTGAATTGCCTTGTGTATGAATTGTGCTCTACAAATAAACTTGCCTTGTCTTTGTTTTGAACATGCTGAACACAATCTGCGAACAGTGGATCAATATGTGAAGTATAAAGACTAAACGTAAGTCATTTTATTTGAAATACCATTTTGGAAACTACTGTGATTCTCGGGGTGAGCTCCACCAAAGTTGCAATTTACACAAGTGTTTCTGAAGCAAAAGTAGCTCGAGACTCCTTCGAAATATGATCCAAAATCCCCTCTGAAATAATCTTTGTAACTAATACCAAATGATCCTAGTTTTAAATCTGGCTCTATCCGTTACTTAGATTTTGTTGCAGAAAATATCGGAATTTGGGCCATTTTTATGCATAAAAGGCCTTTCTTTCATATGAAAACGTAAAAGGACAATGAAATTAATGTTTTCTTATATTTATATATCTAAGTCGCAAAAGTTTCAAATTCATATCTCTAAATTTGATCCACCCCCTTATTCCCCTTAAAGTTAGAATATAAGTGGGCCTTTAGATCCATCCACATAGTACTTTGAAAAATACTTCACAAAAAAGGTGTCTCCATATTAGAAAGGTCAATCGTAGAGACATTTCCAAACCAAAGCTCTGTGTGTGGCCTGGTATAGCTCCCCCTGATCTCCAGCTTTTGGATATTACATCGGGCTAATCCTTGGCCTGAATGACCAGGAGTCAGAGTTCAGTTATTTGTGGTAAAACGATCTTAAAGCGATGAATTTCCAATAAGCCGTGACGTTTTTAAACCCCGCCTGTGGAAACAGCGGCGCAGACAGAGTCAACATGACGGTACAGAGGTGAGCGAGGGACAAATCACCTCCGCCGCCTGTTTCCTGTTAGCCTCAACACGTCCCGGCAAACTCTGACCCCAGAGGAGCAACATCTGGAGCGGGAGACACCTTGCTTTTTTAACTCGGGAAGAAGTGGAGCTTAATTAGTCTCAGTTTGGGTTTCAGTCCCTCAGTTAGCTCCTGAAAAAGAGTGTGCACCCTCTGCTAATCAGGTTTCAGGAAGTAAATGGTCTTACACTGAGAGGGTAAAGTGTCTTGCCAAGGACACAATGACAGTGGGCACCTTCAGGAGCGGGGATTCTAACCCCCGACCTTCTGATCATGAGACGACTCGCTCTACCGAATGCGCCACCGTCGTCCAGGTAGTGATACTGACAAAAATGAAAACCTCAATATTTTTGGGGACTGTCTCAATAAAGATGATGAAGCCATATTTTAGCAGAAATGTGCTGCAAACATCTTCATTTACATCGCTTTGTCGCTGTTTTCAACAAATAACAATTTTTAAAACCATTTTTCATCAATTTCTTCCCATCCCCCTGACCCCCAAGTTTTAACCCTTTCCCCCATTGTTGGCAACATTTTTACACATATTAATTCCCAAGTTTTCTCACATTTTTCCCCTCTTTTTTACCATTTTCTCCAAGTTTTTAACATTTTTCCCTCACCCTTTTCTAAAGCAATTTTTCATCAATCTCTTCCCATTTTCCCCCCGGTTTTC
Source organism: Neogobius melanostomus (assembly GCA_007210695.1). Lineage (NCBI taxonomy): Eukaryota > Metazoa > Chordata > Actinopteri > Gobiiformes > Gobiidae > Neogobius > Neogobius melanostomus. Next base: position 207,540 of record VHKM01000412.1, read on the forward strand.
ACACTTCCCCCCTTAATTCCCCCCCCCCCCCCCCCCCCCCCCGTTTTCTTCATGTATCCCCCCTTTTTTCACATTATTCCCCTATTTTTTTTAATTACCATCTTTCCACAATTTTGTAAAAAAAAAAAAACATTTCAAAAACATTTTTAAAACCATTTTTCACATATTTCTTCCATTTCCCCCCAGTTTTCACCCTTTCCCTATAACTGTTTCCCCCCATTTTTCCCAATTTTTTTTCGCTATGTTTTCTTTTTTTAATTATTATTTATTTATTGGTTTATTTGGTCGGGACAGTGCATGTTAATGAACATACATGGGTCTCATGCGTGTAAACAAGCCACACCGGATTGTCGCCTTGGGCTAATTTCCATCCGTCATCCCCCATGCGCACTCTCAAACACACTCTCATTCATCCTGGCCTATTGTACATGTTTTAGTGGTAGGGGGAAACCGGAGTACCCGGAGGAAACCTACGCAGACACGGGGAGAACATGCAAACTCCACACAGAAAGGCCCTGTCCAGATGGGAATCCAACCCGGGACCTTCTACTTGTGAAGCACAAGCTCAACATTTTTACCAAAAATGACGCTGTTTCCTGTTTACTTCCTCAAACAGCAGAGCGCTGGGCCGTCTACTGCACGACACATTCGACAGGTCGCATTTGAGATTAATATCGCTCTTGCAAAAAAATAATAATTAAGCCCTGAGGTACAACAGAAACAAAACAGGCCCCAGAACAGAGCCCTGAGGAACTCCACATGACAGGTTGGGCACATTAGACATTACAGACTCATTGTTTGCAGTGAAGGACAGGCCATAATTCTTTAGCATAATTTACATTCAAACTGTCAAAATGTTTAGATAAGGTGCTAAATGTCTCTCTAATTTCTGCATCTATCCGTATTCTTGGGTCACAAAAGCATAATTGTTGATGTTTGTGGATACAATCACTAACAAATGACGAGTGGAAATGAATGAAAATGAGATGTTTGTAGATGTCCGTCCTGCTCCATGCGAGAGGTGGAGGTCAGCAGGAGGTGTCTTTATTTATTTGACTGACACCTGAACTCGGAGGCGCAGAGACGAGCAGACACTTTGAAGCAGGAGGTTTAAAGCCCGGCGTGTGTTTGTCCGTCACAGGAGTCCGAGCGTCTGCAGAAGAACAAATACTGGACCTGCACTTCGGCTCAGCGGGGGCTCCACCTCCAACTAAGAAATATGTTATAGAGATTTATTAGTCCTCTCGTCTCTTTTCCACGGCTCTAGAGTGTTTCATTATTATTGCAGAAATCAAACATTATTATTGTGTTTATAGTGGACATATCCTTGTCATGGCGCACCGTTTCAGAGGAGACTGAAGGCAGTACTCCAGTTCCCCCGACCTCCAGAAACATGCTGCTCAGGTCGGCCCACAGCGGCTCAGGACTAACCCAACACCTGGATGCAAATAAAGCACTTACTTATCCTGCATATTTGGCTCTGGCTGCATAACCTGCTCTTGTGTCACACCTTTACTGACCTATACTTTTACAGCACTACTACTATTACTACTATATTAGCCACAGAAGATGAAGGAGAGCTACGTGCAGATGTTATGCTAACAGCAGCTTAAAAATGTGCTAACCACGGCTAAATCTTATAATCTGCAAAGTCACCATTTCCTAAAGTGGTATGACGTTGTGACAAAGGCATGCTGGGTAATCGGGAGAGTCGGGCCCGGTGGGTAGATTTAGGCCGGCATTAAAAAAAACAAAAAACAGTGAATAATGGACTAACTCTCACAGTTGTACTATTCCAGGCCCAAATGCTTTAAAGAGGGGATATTATGCTTTTTTCAATCACATAGCACCAGTCTATAGCATACTACAATGATGACGTAACCTTCTGTTGGTCTGTATATGCAGTAAATTAAAATAACTGCCTTGAATAAAATTGCTCTCTCAAAATGGCTGTACTGAACGTCTTGAAATAGGCCTCTGTCTCTTTAAGAAGCTTTCCGACACGCCCCCTTCAGCACACTGCTGTGGCATCTAAACAACACTACTGTGCGGGGAGGGGGCTCTGCTGAGCTGAGGAGCAGTGGTTGGTGGCTTGGCTGGTGACGAAAGGTCCAGAGGCGTCTCCAGGAGGTGGGGCGTTCCTAGGAGGACTGAGGCATAGCTACACCTAAAATGGCTGCCGTCTAAGTTTTTACTGATTACTCAAAATATGTGAATGAGCCAAGGCAACACTCCAGGCATGTGTTTAATGAGGGAATGACATAATAACATGATATAAAGCTTGAGTTTTTTGCCTTGTAAATCTATCAAATAATGTCTGAGGTGTTGAAATCAGAAAGAACTTTCAGATTATATGTGTATCTGTAGCAGCCAGTGTGAAAAGAGAGAGAGTTGGAACTGATCCTACAACCTTGAATTATCAAAGCTATCGCTCTACGAGGTGAGCTAAAACTCCGGGGAAAGTGTGCAGGTTTAAATCATAAAACTCCCGAAGTGATGCCCCAGCACGATTTCTTTTCTCTTCTCTGGCAAATCAGACGTCTCGGTTTGTATCAGCGTAGGCACCGGATCACACAGGTTTTGCTGGTGGAAAAGCAGCCTATGATTACTGCCGCTGCAACTGTTCAAATTACTACTACGCTCTCACTGTACCATCACTGCTCCTCTTTCTTCTCCTTCTTTCACCCCTTTCTCTCTCGGATCGGCAGATGCTCCTGTCAGCGTAATTGGATTCATAGTTTGACAGTGACATTATCAGAGCGGATTCCTGTGAGGACATGTCTCTGTCTCTTCAGGGCGATCAGACTATGAACATGAGATTCATTAATGCTCTGGAATACAGGAGGAGGAGTGTTCTGAAGGAGAGACCGACTGAAACAAAACAGAATTCCAGCCATGTTTTCCATAAGGAACAACCTTATAACATGGATGATAATACAGCAGATAGGATCAACAGGATTTAGGGCAACGTTGTGTCTTTGTTACATAAGCGTGGGACTGAGGGGCCCCGGGTTTGTCAGAGCGAGGGTCAAGTTACTGACCATAACTCTCAGATCTATGAACCTCCCACTCTTTTAACACGAGTCCTACAGTAACTCTGGGGATAGGGTTTTATCTGCAGTGACATTAGCCTCGGCTCTCCCTGTAATTCTGCACCACGTTATATTTTTTACATAAACCCAGCCTCAGAGCGTCACAAATCAGCTTCATTTTCCGTCCATCTGCTTTCGTCAGCAACTGCTCTCACCAATATATAATGAATATAATGATCTTTATTTGCACCTTGAAAACTAGAGTTCATTAAGTGTTCAAATCCATTCTAAAACACTTTGTGTAAGCACTTCCTGTGAGCGGGAATTGCTTTTTTTTTTGTCAATGGAAGAGCGTGAAGATAAAACAGAAATAAACTTAATTATTCCAGCATAAGGTGAAGAAACAAACCAATTTTGCTCAAAGCCAAACAATAGAAAACAGCACATGACACTCAGAATAGTTCTTATTGCCATTGTCAGTAAAGATACATTCACAAACTAGGATATTTCTTCTTTTTTGTGTAATTGCACAACATGAAGAATGCGTCTTTAGGGGCATGCAAAACAATGAAAAAGATAAAAGAAAATATAGTACACGTCCCGGGACAAGCTTAAGAAGTCCGCAAAAAGTGGCAGATGTGAGGTGAATAATCCGGCAGTGCAAATACAGGTAATTGTGAATGTAGTAAACCATTAGCTTTTTATCAATAGAAATACCCAATAGTACATTTCCACATAAGGACACACAGATAAGGCATTGAGAAGAGAGGACAACAGGTTCCAAAAATATAAATATTAATTTACTATAAGTTATTTGTTTTGTTTTAAAATGTTGTAACAGTTCGGGAAAACAAATTACAAACAGTACGCCAACGGCCAATATGTCGACATAAGTTAAGAGTTCCTTTTCGTTCATTGTGGCCCATTTGATGCTTTACATACTTACGTCCACTTTCACTGAACCAAAACGTTGCACAGGTAGGACAAAAAGGCAGTTCTGGCATCTGTGCTGGTAATGAGCTCAGGCAGGACTACCTACAAATGGAGGTTTCAATTAAAACCTACAAACCATGTCCATCAGTACATTACAATTTGAGACACATACCACTCCAAGATCCGTAGCAGGGATACCAGGCTATTCCAGCACTGGACCATCGGGATCTACAGTCACTGTCACAGTAACACGCGCCATGTAGTGATGTTACGTTCGTATCGAGGCGTCGAAGCGTGTGTCGAGCAATAAGGGGGAGGCAGAGGCGGCGCGTGGTTCAGAGCGTGTGTTGGTGACGTACACAATGACGATTTGAACCTTCCTGAAGCACCGTACCACGTGCCTGATTCAGGAACTGGTGTGCGGGTTTTGAGCATGGTTTTGAGGGCTTTTGAATAAAAATCAATAAAGACCCCTGTCTGTCACATTACTTCAAATAACACGAGAATATTCCACTCCTAATTACAATGACACTGTGTATATGGTGCATGTGCATAATGGTAACTTAAGTTGAAGTAGATTATTTTGTCCACTTGATGGAGCAGTAGAGCAGATGAACCACTCTGAAGCTTTGGTACATGTGTCGACCCACTTCGGTGACTGCTTCAAAGGCCTCATGGGCTTCATCTCACCATCACTAGCGCCATGACGTGTTCCCCCGAATCCAAAGAAATGCTGGGGAAGGACTAAAACAAGTAGTACTTGAGCTTAAACAGACATGTTAGTTTCTTTACCTGCTCCCACAGAGCACCACTCCCAACAAGATGGAGCCAGGAAATGCAGGGTCACAGGGCAAACAAAGAAAGACAGGGGGTTTTATAGTGTGGGATCTAGCACCCCATGTGGCGGGTGGAAGTAACAACCCAAAACACTCGATCCATTACATGAACATTTAAGGGCCTATCTCACCGGCCTGGAGACTAGTTGGAGACTCGAGCTGCCCCAGTTGTGTCGTGAACACTATTTGTTGTCCTCAACCCGTCTTCTTGATCTCCGAAAGGTCTCGGTGACTGCGGAAACGTCACAGAAACGTCTCACAGGTTGTGGACAACAAATAGTGAGAGAGGCCCTTTACTGTTCATGAGTCAGATGGAAGAGCAGAGCAGAAACCACAAGTCAAAGGTTTTACTCCTAAAAAAATGTTAAGGCAGCTGTAGCCGCTTTTCCATAACTGTGACTCAAAATTAATTTATAAATAAAACACTTCAGAGGCAAAGGTGAATCCTAACATTAGTCATTTGAACCTCTAAGTTAGCTCTCAAACAGCCGTAGTTTTCTGGCAGATTTTTACCATGAGTATAATGAACAGAGAAAGTCAGAGAAAAGCAGAGAATAAGAAGTCAAAACAAAGATGGAGAGAAAAACTGTGCCAAGTCTCAAGGCCAGAGATATCCTGGTGCTCGGAGACGGAGCCATATCCGGATGAATCAACAAAAAATGTGCTTACTACGGGGCAAGATTTCTTAGAGACGGAAAAAGGACTTAATGACATGCTCCCTGTGGTACCCGGTAAGAAGAGTGGAAAGCTAAACGATACTGTAATGTTCCCAAAACTTAACAACTTGGTGCCAGGCCAAAGCAAAGACAACATGCAAATAACCGCACACGCATAGCCCCTCCCTAACCACGCCCCCATCGTTCTGCATCTGCCTCAACACGTTTCCTCAGCCCCGCCCCCCGGTCAATGGCCGGTCGTCCTTCCCCTCGCCAAGAAAAAATTCCGCGTGACCTCGTGTGCTGTGTATTTCCCATGTCCTGATGTTTCTATATGTGCTTTGCCTTAACTTAAGGCGAGACACTGCAGGTCAATAGGGGAAAGTAGAGATATCAATTTGAAACGTTTGCTGAACATCACTGATATAAATATGAGAAAAAAATGTATTGCATTTTATCTGTCATTTTATGTTTTCATATAAAAATAAGACATTTTGTGCATGAAAATGGCCAAATTGCCGATATTTTGGGCAATGAAATCAAAATAATGGATAGAGCCAGATTAAAATGTATGGTTTCATTTTATTGACATATTAGTAACTCTAGTGTTTCAATTAACTAATCATAAGTGAAAAAATCTGTAAAAACTAAAATTCCTCCTGTTTTTTTTGGGTTCAAAGCTGAATAAATCAGGTTTGGAATTAGATATAAAAAAAATCCCTCTGAAAAACCTTCAAACTCTTGTTAAGTCCAAGACTGTAAAGTTGGAGTCTGTGTGAGCGACTATAAGGGCTCACCCGCTGCCCGAGTGGGGCCTTCTCTCATTCAGAGAAAACAAGCCCTGAAGTTTTGTAGCGAGTGGAAACTTCTTTGGCTTTTCCGCACCAGGCGTCTTGTAGGAGGAAAAATACCATATTTGGGTGATAGCGTCATCACGGGGACCCTTCACAGGACACGTGGATGTAAAATCTGTCAATATTTGTGAATGAATACCCGCGGGAAAGACGGTCTTTCGACGCCGCAGCTGCTACTTCCTGTTACCTCCGCGTCGCAGGCGACACATCATCATAAAATAACATCATGCTTTTTATTCTCTGACATGAAAACTAAGATGTAAAGGAGGAAAATAGATACAAATCTCCACTTCGACCACTGTGTGAAAAATCAATACTTTCACCTGCCGTGTCTCGCCCTCACTCATTGTAATTTCGCATATCTTCTTTTGTAAGGCGCATTGAGTTGCCTTGTGTACGAAATGCGCGGTATAAATAAAGTTGCATTGCTTTGGCAGACTCCTTAATAATCAACTCTTTTGATTCCCATCACTAAAGGAATTCCATTCTTCAGTGTCAAACCAGGACAAAAACCTCTTCATCCAACCCTGACTTTTCTAACACATTTCATTGATTCGTTTCTGTATTTACTTGTATCTCATCAGAGATAAGATCCATATTCACAGCCCGAGCCTCAGATCTCTGTGACATGTTTTACGTTAGAGTCATTACTGTCCACTGCCTCAGGAGTTTACTAATGGACTTCACATGTATCAGCAGTTTCAACATGTTCCTCGTTCCTCTGTGTTTGTCTTCGGTATTGTCACAGTTGGGGGGAATGAGGAGAACTATTTGGATTTGGCCCAGAGCGCAATCTGGGTTCAGTATTAGACGGACCGGGCCTAAAACAACATTTCCAAACGTCTTCACACACACTCTCTCTGCTGTATGAAAAGAGCTTTTGGTTCACATGGATTTAACGTAGAAGTTCCCTCTTCGTTCCCTCTTTCCAAATCCCAAAACTTCCTGATGTTTTGCAACGTTGTGGAGCGGCCAACGCTGACAGTTTCTTTACATGCACTTAGAGCAGTGTATAAAATCTATAAAAAAGAACCTAATCTGATCGCTAAAAGTAAACTATATATCTTTTTATAGAGCGCAACAGGCCCGTTCTCCAAATAACAACCCCATTCAAAGTCTCATTTGATCAGTTTAATGTCTGCTTTAGTGGGGAATCTAAGTTCGGTGGTTTTCTTGTTTAGACATGGATTAAATACGACACAATTTAACCCAATTCAGATCTTTTTTAGAGCCTTTTTAGCCCTGATTAGAGCTCGATCTAGGTCTGGTGGTGCAGTACTTGGAAGGTCACATGTTCTATTAGTTGGTAGTTTGTGTGAAAAGTTTGAGAACGCTGCTATGAATTAGTAGCAGATAAAATGTGGCAACATTCATTTCTTCTGTTGGCTGAAGTAAAGAGGAGCGTAAGGAGTTTTCACACCAAACAGTTCCCGAAAACGTGTTTCTTTGTGTGTTTTAACTCCAACAGATTAAAGGTTGTTTTATGGCCATGACTGAAACTGTACTTGGTGTCATTCTTGTATTTTATTGTTATTTTGTGGAGCCTTTGTGGTGCTAGGCTAGTGCAAGGCTAGCGCATGTCTATGGTATCAGCTAGCCTGTATTAAAAACAGTCTGACCCACTCCACAGTGCACCTGAGGTAAATCACTTATAACACCAGACTAACCATAGAAATGTCTGTGTCGACAGAATAATTTTTTAAATATAACTGACCTTGTATCACAGCAATTATCACATTTTGAGGGACTATTTTCTCGCAGATCACTCCGCCGCTGCGTTAGCTTACAGCCACGAAGCTGATGCTGCTCAAATATAAGTCATTTTAAATGATTCTATTAACACAGACATTTATATGGTTAGTCTGGTGTTATAAGTGATTTACCTCAGGTGCACTGTGGAGTGGGTCAGACTGTTTTAATGCAGGCTAACTGATACCATAGAAATGCTTTAGCCTTGCCCTAGCCTAGCGCCACTAGACTCTTCAAATATAAGAACTGCATGAATTTAAGAAAAAAATATCTCCAGACATCAACAACACTCTGGATAACTAGGAAATGAGGCCCAATGTCAAAATCCTGAAATATCCCTTTAAGTCGTTGCTCAAAATCGCAGGTCGTAGGTCGTTTAGTGAGACAAGGACAAAGATTTAAAATAGAACCATCGTACGACCAAAGACGAGCTACGACCAACATCAGGCATTGTCTGATAGTTTGGAAATGCTAGTCGCAGAGTGAGCCATTCTCTCGCTGCAAATAGGATCTCTGTCAAACACACGCCGCCAGAGTCACAAGCAACGGAGGCCAGGCATGAGAAGGTCCGACTCTGTATTTTACAGGACTTTCCCTGCACTTTTTCACAGGAATAAACACGGTTATCAAGCAGCACTCGCCTCAGCACATGCCTCTGTAGCCTGATATTCACTTCAATAAACTTTGGCCTGAGCTACGATTCTCTCTTTGAACCATCGCACAGTGGAGACGAGAGCAGCTCATGATTTCACCATCCCCACGTCGTGCAATGTGAATTTTAATTATCGCTCACTGTACACCAGCCTTTAGATGAAAGAGTCAAACTGGCTTTAAATTAGCGTCTGGATTGTGTGTTTGTAATGAATAGCTAAAGACGATTGCACAGTACTTAGATTCATTAGCATTAGATACGTCTCGTGCTGCTTAACCACGCCACAAAAGAAAAGAGTTCCTGGACTAGAAAGTACCAGCCCGAGAGCAGGAGCTGAAACAGTTCCTCTGAAGCCCAGTCCCAGTTCTTCCCTGTCAGAAAGTGAGCAAAAGGTGCTCGCACTTTAAACACCAAGACCTGGGAAAGGGATGGGAATCACCTTTAAACTCGTGCTAAGAGTTCCTTCGTCTTGTTCATGCAGAGTGTGATATCACTGCTGACATTATTAATGAAGTGATTTCAAGGCAGTTTCTCCCAAACAAAAAATGTGAATCAAAGCCATTTCGCAGTGTTTAAAATGTCTCCCATAATAAAAAAATCAAATGAATCTCTGAAACACCTGAGAGCTTCACATCTGCTCTGAGTCCGGGCTCTCTGTTTGAGCCACACATGGTTTGCATTGTGGTGCTGCAGGTCACGGCCCCCTGTATCAGAAACCCAGGGGCCCCTCCGTGTCTCCAGGGGCCGCCCCCACACTTTGACCCAGCTTCAGGGTTTGTGGTTACAGTAATGTCGTTATGTAACAGGAAGACGTAACAGTAAATAAACGATAAATGAGGTCTTTCCTTTGGATTCTTCAGGTCTGAGGAAGGAGCAGCGACAGGAGGAGCGTGTGCAGCTCGTGGAACATTAAAGCGGGTCTGCTGTGTGCGCTCAGCTCGATATAACTCGGAGGATATTGTTATGAGACGTCCAGCCGCTCTCCGCATTTCCTCATTTACCTGAACGGCCCTCGCGAGCCGCCGAACAGTACGTCGGCAACCAATATAAATCTAATGAAGC